>CM035431.1:138474353-138554353 GCA_020310875.1 Ceratopteris richardii
AGACCGCAAACCTATTGCCACTTCTATGGAAACAGGTTTAACAGTTGAGTCTTGATACTACTAGAGATGCATTTAATGTTGTTCTCTATTAGCAAGTTATTGGATGTTTGATTTACTTATGCATTACTTGGCCAAATATTCAGTTTGCCATCTTACAGATGAGTAGGTTTATGCATTGCCCAAGTGTCAAGCATTGGCAGGTGATTAAGTACATCTTTCACTACTTGAGTGGTGCCTAGCTACTTGGATTGTTTTATCCCAAGGGGGGATCACTAACACCAGATTTTTATGCTTTTTTTGACTCTAACTGGCTTGTTTCTATGACACTCATGTGTCCACTAGTGTTTTTTTGCTTGTATAGGGGAGCTTTCATAGCGACTGTTGAGTGTGTCTAGCTCAGATGCCTTATGGATGATTTGGATGTTGGTCAGTCTTTTGCCCCCACCATCTTCATTGGCAGTCAGAGCGCATTGGAAGTTGTGAGGAACCATGTGTTTCATGTGCAGCTAAGCACATTGAGGTGCACTATCATTATGTCAAGGGGAGGCTCTCTGCTGGAGAGATCAGTTTGGCATATGTGCCCACACAGGAGAACATTGCAGAACTTTTTACAAAGGCTCTACCTTTTTACAAAGGGAGAAGTTGAAGCTTTCTGCAAAGCTTTACTTCCTTTTGTGGATTGATTCCACATAGCTTGGCACTTCCTTATACATGAGTGCTAGCTCCTTGTTGACCGCATCACTCCCAGAGGGGATTTGTTGATATATTTAGATAGTGATGTGTGTGATAGTGATGTGTGTGAACACACGAGCACCATCCGAGCACTTTTTTCCCTCTTTAGGAGGTTTTTTCCCCTGGCTTGTATATATGCCTATAACCCTAATGGGTCACTCATCTTTGTACATTCTCCTAGTAATACATTCAATATTGTGTGTTGTGCTCCAAGATTCTTCTTCTTCCTTGTGTTGTTTGCATGCTTGCATAGACCTCAAACTCCATGAAAAAATGTCAAGTGTTCCAAGCTACCCTTGGAGGAGAAGCTATTCATTGACTAATCGAATTGGATCCCAATCATTTCACTAAGTATGATGCTTTGAAGACAACATTCCTAAGGTGACTTTGGAAAGCTAAAACTACAGGCCAGTTGTTTATCACCTTGCAATATATGGTGTAGCAATCGACTCAAATAGTTGTGGAATATGCTTCCCTATTCGGAAGTACTTTGCGATAAATTTTGGAAGTAGAGCACCCTCTCAAAGATGTAGTATGTGGTTGGTTTATGGATGGGTTAACTCCATTACTAAAAGAAAAACATTGTCTTTTTGCCTTAGATGGTACTAGAACATTGGATCATATCATAGATGCTACAAAGAAAATGGAACAAAATTCGAAGGTAGCAAATCCTATTTGACAACATTCTCTAGATGCTATACATATGGTAAATTCAAATATGTTGGTAGTGATTGAGTAGTATAGCCAATTATATTGTATAAAATGTAGGAATTGAGGCCATGTAGCGGCCAATTGTGCATTAAATCAAATGTATTTGCCATTTGTAACCTTATGAATCACAATACAGATCAATATAGATACAATACTTGCAATCAAGCCATAGCTGCCAATCATATTCAACCAGAACCTAGACATAATGGACAATGGTATTCATCGCCCTCTATACATAATCTCTAATTAAATGATTTAGGAAATCCCCAAAATATGCTAGAACCCAATTTTTTAAGTAATAGGGAACAAAATCCGTTAAATTACCGTCTATGGATGAGAACATTGACCCTTCAATTGATATCATAGGGATGGAGGAGAATATCAAAAGGAAGGTAAAGGTCCACAATGCCAATTTTGTCTGAAATTTGGTCATATTCGTATTGATTGTCTAGATGCTCAAGCTTATGACATGCAAAAATAAGAAGCTAGACTTAAGGCTCCAATGAAGAATATGTTAGCATTAACCTTTGAAGATCCAATAGCTCCAGTAGTTACTTGATCTGAAAAGTTTTCAAATAACAATGATTCCATGGTAGTTCTAGATGTTACTGCACATCACCAAGTTTATGATCAAGTAGTGGGTGGGCTAAACAAGCTCTAGTTGAGTTTTTTAGTAACAAATTCGAGTAGTTAGACCCTGAATGAACCAAAAAATGAGGTTATGGGAGGAATAATTAACAATGGTACAACAGTGCCAAGTTTTTCGCCATCAAATAATACTAACCTAAATCATGCAGTAGTTACTACTTCTTTGGAATCTAATGTTCCAAAGGGTAGTAATATTGTAGCAGATCCTTGGCAGTTATTTTGTAAATCTACAATACAGTTACGTCTTGGGGATTTATTGGAACTAGTCCCTGTTTTTTGGGATACTCTATTGAAAGAAGCACAGAAGCCAAGTGCAAACAATACTAACAATGAGCAAGCACAAGTTAACATGGTTGATACAACTCGGGATGAATTGGTAGATTATGCAATACCTCTTATTTTGGTATGGTACAAAAGCAAGTAGATTTCCAGAGTATTGATTGATGGTGGATCTGGAGTGAATATTGTTACTCTGCCTATTCATAGACAATTGGGATGGACCGATATCCAACTTGGCCCATTTTATATACGGATAGAAGATCAATCTTGTGTGCAGCCTATTGGTCTTATCAAAGATATAGCCATTAAAATCCAAAATGTTCCTTTTAAAGTAAATTTTATGGTAATTGAGTTAATTGGTAAAAGTAATGATTATACCACGATTAAAACAAGAAAAGGTTCACCAAAATTGGAGATCTCAAGCAATCACTTTCAAAAAGGTTCACAAGAAATATTTTATTCCTCTAGAAGATAAATAGCACTATCTGAAAGCTGTTACCTTCAATCGTTGAACCACCACATATGATGGCAGGACTAGAAGAAGATGAATAGCTCCAATTTCTAGAAGCTAACCATGATTTGTGATCGGTAGGTTTGATTGATGTACCTAAAATCTTTTCGGAATTCTGGCAAGACCCTACTGAAACTATCGTACACACTAAATTTGCATGTCCCCAATATGAAGAGGAGACATCATGGATTACTAAGGAAGATCTTTCTACTCAAACTAGCATTCACATTCAAGAAGATCAGATTGAGTAGGTCAATTTAAGATCTGATAGTACACCTCAAAAAGTGAAAATAGGTGCTAGTTTGCTTGAAGGATTTCGAAAGGATTTAATTGTGCTTCTATTTGAACTTAAGGATGTGTTTGCTTGAAAATTACTAGGATATGAGGGGATTGGATCCCATATTTTATGAGCACAAAATTGTGTTAAAATCAGATGAATCTCTGATAATTCAACAACAATATCACATGAACCCATATTTTGCTAAACAGGTTAAAGAAGATTTGGATAGACTATTGAAAGTAGGATTTATTGTGCCTATTGAATATCTAGAATGGGTATCCCCTCTTGTGATAGTTTTGAAGAAAAACAAGCAGCTACACATTTGTGCTGATTATTGTAAGTTAAATGCAGTAATGGTTCCAAACCCATTCCCACCACAATTTCTAGACACAATGCTTGATGAAGTTGTTGGCACAGAAATGTATTCATTTCTAGATGGATGCAATGGATGTAATCAAGTCAGGCTACTAGAACCTGATATTCCAAAAATAGATTTTATTACAAACTAGGGAGTCTTTGCATGTACAATAATGTGGTTTGGATTACAAAATGCTCTTAGTATTTTTCAAGGTGTATGCAATAATTTTTTGTCCCATACTTAACTAGTTTCATGAGGGTATTTTTGGATGATCTTTCAGTGTCTGGCCAACAAGTTGGCCATTTGCAACACTTAAGGTTGTGGTTAACTAAGTGCAGAGAAGTACACGAGTCTCAATCCAGCTAAATCAATTTTTAGAGGAAAATGTGGCAAATTGATTGGCCATGTCATTTCCAGTACCAGAATTGTGGTAGACCCGAACAAAGTCAAGGTGATCTTATAAGTGCCACTGCCACGTTCTAAGGAGGTATTATAGTTTTTAGGCCAAGCATGGGTGGCATTTATGTTCTTTAGCTCATATTACTATGCCATTAAATGCTATTGCTCATGTGAAGCCTACAACTTTCAAATGGACTTTGGAGTGTGATCTAGCATTCCACATATTAAAAAACTTACTCACATAGACACTTGTACTTCAAGCTCCTGACTATTCCCAACCTTCTCATGTCTTTGTGGATGCTTTAGATATTTCTATTGGTTCAGTTTTAATGCAAAAGGCAAGACATTCTTGGTTTAGGCCTATATATTATGCTAGTTGATGCCTAACTCCGATCGAGTGCAATTACTCAGTTATAGAATGAGAATATTTTTGACTTATTTATTCTATCAAGAAATTTGGACATTATTTACTTGATCATTCTTTTACATTCCATGTTGATCAGTATGATCTACTTTATTTGGTAAAACAACAAAATCTAGTTGGAATATTGGCTAGATGGGTCTTATTATTACAAAAGTATGACTGTGGTGTAGTTCATTGCCCTGGATCTTCGCATATCATTATCAATTTCTTATCTTGATTAGATAATGGTGAACCTTCCGATGGGATTGATGATTCTTTTCTTGATGCAGATCTTTTCCATATTGCAGATAATACCCCTACTTGGTATGATGAAATGATGTCTTTTCTTGCAACTAAGTGTTCCTCCTTCCTAGTTACGGACAACAACCCAAAAAAAGTTAGCTTTATGGAGCTAACAATTTTCTATTATCCTTCTACATTACAGGGATATTGCCAGTATTTGGCTTTGTTGTGTCCTTCTCATGAAACAACAACTATCATTTCAGAAGCTCATTCTAGAATTTAGGATGGTCGTCATGGGACTGATTTAACAGTAAAGAAAATTTTTCAAAGTGGGTTATGGTGGCCAACCATTCACATGGATGTTCGCGATCATGTACATCTATGTGACCCTTGTCAATGCATGGGTGAACCTCGAGATATACATCATTTTCCTTTGTAACCTATTCTCCCTTTGGAACCTTTTCAAAATGGGGTTTGGACTTTATTGATCCTATTCGTCCTCCAGACAGTTCAGGAATACTTTCATTTTGACATGCATTGATTATTGTACCAGATGGATGGAAGCTTGGAGTTTAAGACATTCGACCGTAGGAAGTGTTGCTACATTTTTAATCATTGAATTATTTTCTCGTTTTGGACTCCCACTAGAATTAGTTTTTGATCATGGCACTCATTTTTTGAATAAGCTTATTAACTCTATCACTGATTATTTCCATATTGAACACAAATTTGGTTCCCCATATTATCCTCGAGCAAATGGTTTGGTGAAAAGTACTAGTAAGGTTTTACTTACCACGCTTCAAAAGATTTGGTATTATTTTTTAATTCTAAAATGAAGAGGCAAGGAGAAAAATTCAAAATTCGGTGGATAGGTCCATTTTGGATTCATGCAAGAATTGGTCTAGCTACTTTTCAGTTAGCAAATTTAAGTGGCAGAATTTTACGAACTCGGATCAATGGGTCCAAGCTTCAATCATACTACATGTAGAAAGATTTGCTCATACCTTTGTATGATTAGCAGAGTATCAATGGTGACAACTCAAGATATAATTTGATAGATTTCTAATCATTGAACACAGAGATGTAGTATTCAATGCCATGTATGTGGGTTCAAGCACATGCAGAATTGCAACGGCTTTGATACTTTTCTACTTAAGGTGATGGGTGAACAAATTTACTTTTTTTACTTTGCAACCCTCTACTTTTCATGTCTGCATATTGTGTATTCCTGCAATCATGATGGGCACTATGCTACCTAACACACGAAAACTAATTGACATGAGCCCGTTGGTGATTCCTGATCACCTTATGTAGATCCATGTCGATTGGTTCTAGTAATGCAGCCTACTGGTGTATGCACAGATTCCTTGAACGACTATGGAAAACCATCCTATGACGAATTCATTCATTCAGCAATGCCATGATCAATTGGAAGTAGGTCGTGACCATTACACCTTCTTAGAGTTTCTCATTGATACTGATGAGCACAGGGTAATTGATCCACCCTTTATTGTGATGAAGATGAAAGCTAGCAATCAAGGTATCACAACTCTGGCAACACTTGTTTCCATGGAGGAAATGGAGCACATGTTCAGCAAAGCATGTTCTGGTGAGTATAAGTACGCATGACTCCCTGATGCCAACCCATGGAAGTTTGGGTTACGGCTTGCCACTTTGGCCATGTTCATTCAAATTAAGCATTACTAGGTCTCGAAAACCTTGTATTCTCTAATGGTGGAGGTTGCAGCGGCCAATGGTCAAGTCGATTGGGCGAACATTATTTTTAAATGGTTGAAGAAAGAAGTGAAATGCTTGTGCCATCTAACCAAAAAGGTACAACAACTCGACACAAAATTGGGAATGTTATTATCTTTGTTGATTCCAGCAGTGCCTCTTCTTACACCGCACATATTCAAAGTGGCAAAAGAGTTAGTTTTTCTATGAGATTAGAAGTGACCAAGAAAATGATCGATTCTAGATGATACTAATCCATTGAATGATGAAAAGAGATCTCGCGTAAATATTGTGTAGGAAGCACTCCGTCGTGTAGAGGCAGAAAGAGTTCATGAAATGCAGGAATAGATAGAGCTAGAAGTACAAAAGAAACAACAAGAGGATTTGGCTACCATTGTTGGGGCTGAACAATGACAAAAAACTACAGAAGATGAAGTTGAATAGAGAAGATGGGAGGAGAAGCAACAACAATAGCAACAACAACAACGACAACAACAACAACAACAACAGTAACAACAACCACAACAACAACAACAAACACAAAAACTTCTCAAATCTCAACCAATGGATTCTCATAGGATAGAAATTGATCATTTCTCACAAACCAGTCAGTCTGCATGAACTGTTAGTTTTCCTACTTTTGATAGACGATGTCTAGACCCATGGAAAATGTAGTCAAGGTGAGTCCAACTATTGATGATTGGATGTCATCCATCATCTATCCTTGGTTTATAAAGGATTTCCAAATTCAATCAAGTACAATTGCAAATGCAGCTTGATTGTTTACTGTGTGTTCATTATAGACAGAAAAGGATGAGCAAGCCTGAAGTACTATCCAAACATAAATGGAACACATGCATGCAGAGTGGCTGCTATTCAAACAACAGAATGCAGAATTACACGATGCTTTGGCTAGCCAAGACAATATTCCAAAAGAAGAAGTACAAGCTTTGAAGTCCAAAGGCAATGATTTAGAAATACATATTGAAGAAATTTCAGAAGATCATCAAGAAATTACAAAGCAATTGCATGCAATGCAAGATGAACTAAGGAGAGTAAGAGTGGATAAGGATGATCTAAAGAACAAGATTGCTACTCGACTTATCGAGAAAATTTTTTTCTCTGATCAGTTCATTTCCTTAACAAAAAATTTGCAAGTCTTCTTAGCAAAAATTGAAGGAATCAAGGATTTAGAGAGCCAATTGCAAGAAGCTACACAGCTTATCATAGAAAATACTCAAATTTTAGTAGATAAGGAAGTTTAAATAACTAAGCTTAAGCAAAATCAGGCAGATCTACAGAAGACTATAGAAAGTAAACAAGCTGAAGTGGAACAAAAGAATACAACAATTCAACAATTAAGGACACACACTGAAGAAGCAAAGGCAACCACTCATGACTTTTTGGATAAGATGTCAACCAAATTTTTGGAAGCTAAAGTGGAAGCAGTAGCTTGGAAAGCTCACTTAACGGATGATCCTAACAAGGAGCTTTTTCACGAATTAGTTGAATTCGGAGTAGATCAACTCCATGAACTTTATGATGAGTTTTTGGATACAGATGAGATGTAACTTTGTCGGTTCAAGCTCACTGTGCGTGCTAGTGTTAGGCTATCATCAATATGGCTACCCATAAGAATTTTGTAATTATCTGAATTTTGGTAATTCTATAAATTGTAAATTGTAAATTTCCGTAGAAATTCTCAGGAATGTTAACCGTCATTCAACGTTTTGTAACCGATCAAGGGATCAGGTCAAAGCAATAAAAAATCAGTATTCTATAAATAGGAGAGAGTGCTAGAGGGAACCAAAGATAGGAAGACGGTAATGTGGAAGCCGAAAGTTGACTATGTAATCTATTGCACTATTTTTAGGACTATAATGTAGAAACTTGTTCTCTATCATATTCTCTATTTTACTATACGTTTATTCTATCTATTCTGAATCTATTTCTTTCCGAGAGATGTTTTGAAGTGATATCTAGGGAATAGAAATGCACTGGAAACTATTTTTGTTGATCCCCATTCCCTGAACCCTAATTGTTGTGAAGAGAATATCAGCAAACATAACCCTCTATTTGTTCCATATAGATCTCTTCTGTAAGATCTCCATGCAAGAAAGTAATTTTCACATCCATTTTGACTAGCTCTAAGTCCTCCATTGCAACAAATCCAAGCAACATGCACATGGTATTCATCTTGACTATTGGAGATAAGACTTCCTCGAAATCAATGCCATGTTGTTGCTTAAAACCCTTTGCAACAAGTCATGATTTATACTTTGGAGAAGCACTATCTTATGTGAATTTCAACTTATATACCCATTTACATGGTAAAGCTTTCCCACCCTTTGGCAAAGGTACTAAATCCCAAGCACCTGAAGTATGTCAATGGTGATCATAGTGCTCACTCTCCTTCTTGAGAGCTCCACAACTATATCCTCAGAGTAGAAAACCAAGCTCCAGGCACCACACATGGTACTTCGCACAAAGGCTACAAAATACGCAAAAAAACACAATACACAAGGAGCATGAACACAAAGTTCTTAGGTGTTACAAATGCAGTCAAACTTAGAGTCTATGGCTGACCACGTCACCATATGTTTTATTAAAGAACATATACAAAAGTGTCTAGTGGCCATTTGGCCTTTCAAATGGACACTAACAATAACAATCTCCCACTAAAGCCCAATATGGCCAAAGTGACTATGTAGTAAAACAAAGAACGATAAAGAATGCCCGAGTATAATTACACGAACTATACCTCCCACTTGATTGGCATGTTGCATAGTATACATGTAGTTATGTAAGATCATGAATCAATGTTAGTTGGCCGCCGGAGTGGGACAAATGTAATGACTGCCGGATGTAACGGAGTTTTCGAAATACGCGCGAAAAGTTGGTACGTGCATCTTGTAAATTCTATATAAAGCAATGTAAGGAGGATGGTCAGAGAGACATCTTTTCTGGAATTGCCAGATTGTTCACCTGAACATTTGTGAGATTATTGTTTACACTGTTGTGAAGTTCTGAGTACTGTTAGTGTAGAGTTCTGCATTGTCTGCTCACATTGAAGTTCACCGTAACGAGTTTTTGAGTGACGGATTATGTGTCTGAGTACTGTTATCGTATTGTATTGTTGTGTATTCTTCAGCTGTTGAGTACCTTGAGTTAGTCTGAGTAGTTATATTAATGTGTGAGTTGAATGGGCAACCTGATGACTTGTTGGAGTATGTTCTGTTTATTTGGATTCATTGAATTCGGTATTATTATCTATTGTTCTCGACTACGAGGTCGAACTAGTGCTTTCGGTAAACGTGAACTTTTATTTGAGATCGCTGTAAAGCGTTATGACAAACGAATCTATCGGTTAAAGTGTTATCTCTGGTTGATTACTATTGTTGAGTCTGTACTCAGACTACTGCTCTGTTCCAATAGCAGGTTAGTCTGGAGAAGTTCGGTACGCAGGAATATAGAAATCAAGTATTGTCTAGTTAATGCTAGTAACTGAGCTAAGACGCGCATTCATGTTTTTGATGTTGTGACTAAGAATTGGGAAAAGAGTACAGGGCCTCTGTCTAACAGACCCCTACCACTCCCAAGAACCCACGTTAGTCTGGTAACGCCTTTCGGTAATGATACTGAAAGTTTAACACAGTTTATGGTGAATCACTGTTTTAAGTTTAATATTTTTTCGGTAACGATTTCGGCTAGTCAGTAACACAGCATTACTGTTTTACATTTAACATTTGGCGCCGTCTGTGGGAAGGTGGCATCAAGATTGCCAGTCGTTTGTTAGAATCGCACATCCAGATTATCGTTCGATTGGAAGTAGCAATAGAACCAGATTGTTGCAAACTGTTCCGTTAGTAATACTACGCGATTAGTACAAAAAATCATACATGCCGGTTACTCGATCCGGTGAAACGTATCCCAAGAACCATCAGTCTGGAGTACTTAATGCACTAAAAACAACTCTGGAAGGTAAAAGTACAACTAGGTCTGGCCCAGTTGTCAAGAAAGTTAAGAACGTTAGAACTGATTCCGGCCATATTCCGATGGAACATGTTACGCCTCTGGTACATTCCGGTACTATTTCGGCACAGTCTGTCGAAGATATAGTAATTCCAGAACCTACCAAGACGCAGTTGGAAACTAGTTTAACAATCTTGGAAAAAGATTCAGATTCATCTACGATTAGAAACACTCTAGTCAAAGAAATCGGCGAAGGCAAAAAAACGCCGTATTCGGGCACAATTTCGGTTCATTCCGGTGATATTTCGGTAAGAGAATCACAGTTTTTCGGTGACAGTTTAGCATCTTCTGCTAAATCTTCAGCCCAACCACCGCACTTAGAAGCGAGTGCCCATACACTGGACATCAAGAAGGAAGGAAAGCTATTCAAAACAGAGATTCGAAGCATATTAAGCAAGATCATCGCACCGGAAAGTGCGCCATCCGACGATACAGATTCCGGTAGTTCAGATATTCAGCCCTGAGATATAGAAGGAAGGTATAATACACTCATGATGAACGAACAACAACATTTATGTCCACCCAGGCCAACTCCAACATGAGTGACGTACACGAAGTTTGGTGGATTCCCAGGAGATGATCCGGATGCTCACGTACGCACTTTCGAGATAAGCTATGCAGTTCTCAACCATCCACCAGATCAGGCCTACAAAGCCATTATCTTCCAATCTACACTTATCAATGAAGCAGCCAGATGGCTTACAGAATATGATATTAATCACTTCGGCACCTATGAAGCAGTACGAGATGCTTTTCTGCAGCGATTCAGGCTAAAAAAGAATCCAGCCAAAATTTTTGACTATCTGCAGAATAACAGACAGAAGGCAAATCAAACCGTACAGGAGTATGCTACTCTCTTCAGAACGCACTTAAGGCAGCTACCACCGGCTCATGCTAACTTACCATATGACGTTATCACTCAGTGGTTCATCAATGGCTTGACTCCACAACTTAAGCAGATCATGATCATAAGATGTGTCGGAGTCATGACCCTCGATGCAGTCATTGCAATGACTCTGCAACTGGAAAAAAAAGTCGGTGGATTTACAGAAGATTTGGAGTGGGTAAAAACAAACAAAAATGTTGCTGAAGATATGACCAGACAAGTATACTGCATCACATGCAAAAATTCAGGACATAGTAGTGCCAATTGTGCACTTAATCAGACATTCTACGCTATCTGCAACACTGCCGGACACACCACCGAAAACTGTGCATACAACGCTAGAGTACAGGGAACAGCGACTGTCAATGCAATTATCCAAGAACAAGGGCAGCCAGCCAACCACTATATGCCTCCACAAATGAGAAACAACCAGCAGCAAGGATATCGAAATTACCGAGGACAGAGGAATAACAACTATAATGCAAACCGCTGGCAGAACGGACCACCACCGGAAAATCCCAATTTACCACCACCACGCTGCCATTTTTGTGGCGAATTTGGACATATTAGGAGATTTTGCAAGGATGCAGCTGAGTATGATCAAAGGAAGAAGGAACGTCAAAATCCAATGGCCAACATGGTACAAATCACACCGGTGGAAACACAGGCTGCTGCAGTCCAGACCCGATCCGGTAAACAACTGCAACCGGTAGCAGAAATATTTGAACCAGGGATACATGAACAACACAGAATGTACAACAAGGCTAGTCAATGGACCACAGCAGAACCACCAGTCTTCCCAGAACCTATTCCGGTAACCCAACCCTTGTTAACAAAGGAAGGAACACAACAACGGGAGTCAGCTGCAGGAACATCATCAGCAGCAAATACATTACCAACCGTAGACACCTCCGCATCAGCAGAGGCATCAACTTCGACATCAGTAGAGCCTGTCAACCAATCTCAACAGGCTTGGGAAATCCAATCTAAGGCATCTATCACTCTGCCTCTGGGCCAACTACTGGCATTACACCAACAGTTGCAACAACAGTTCAGTCCGGTGCCTTCTTGTATTCCGGCGACAGCAGCAGTTCAAACAGAACCTGATTCTACAGTCGATCATTCAGTCCCCTTAATTACAGTGTGGTATAAGAATCATAAGATTACGCAGGTACTAATTGATGGAGGCTCTGGTGTTAACATTGCGACTGCGGCATTATGCAAAAGGTTAGGATGGACCGAAATCGAACCAGTTCATTTTTTTGTCAGAATGGCAGATCAATCAAGAGTCCATCCTGTAGGACTTGTGCGGAATGTACCCATCACTTTGCAAGGTTCGACCTTTAAAATGACCTTTGTTATACTAGATCTGCCGGAATCCACTTTGGATTACAACCTTCTTTTCGGCCGACCTGGCTGAAGCATGCGAAGGTAATACAGGACTGGTCTGCACAAGAGCTTACGTTCAAAGATGCCAATCGTAGATATGTGGTAAAATTAGATGCTATACAACGGTGCGAGCTACACGCTAGACCGTATTTTGCTGAACCAGTCCATATGCTAGATGGATTATCAGATGATGATGAAGAAGAGTTTCTGAAGAGTAACGCTGATTTAATTTCCTTAGGGACTGTTGATCTACAGTCCGTTGTAGATAATTGGAACGCTTCAGTCTGTATAGTAATACCCATCACAGAAGAGGCTAAGAAGGAAGACATTGTTTCGACACATGACGATGAACTGCAGCAACTTCTTAAACCAACAGACAACACAGAGAAACATCAACAGTTCTATGTCCCCGAAGATCAGCTGATCACTTACAATTTAGGAGATGAAGATCATCCGCGTCCTGTAAAGATAAAGCAAAACTTACCGGAAACATTTCAAGCAGGTTTAATCCAGCTACTCCGAGAATTCACCGACGTCTTTGCATGGGACTACAAAGACATGAAAGGATTGGACCCCCGCATCTACCAGCACAGGGTCATGTTGAAGCCAGAAGCAAGGCCGATAAAGCAAACCAGCTACCGGATGAATCCCCATTATGCATCTCAGGTAAAGGCAGAACTTGATAGGTTATTAAAAGTCGGATTCATCGTGCCAGTAGAGCATGCTGAATGGATCTCTCCAATTGTGATTGTGCCAAAGAAAAACAAGCAATTGAGAATCTGTGTAGATTACCGGAAATTAAATGCATCAACCGTACCGGATCCCTTTCCAATTCCCTTTTTGGATACCATGCTTGATAGAGTAGCAGGCCACGAGATGTATTCATTCCTAGATGGATACAGTGGCTACAACCAAGTGAGAATGGCCGAAGAAGATATACCAAAAACTGCATTCATTACCAACTGGGGTGTCTTTGCTTGTACGGTAATGTGGTTCGGATTGAGAAACGCACCAAGCACATTTCAAATATGTATGTAGGAGATATTTTCTCCTTATCTCACTTCATTTATGCAAGTATATCTCGACGACTTTTCAATTTTCGGTAAGATGATAGCACACCTGTTCCATTTACGGTGCTGCTTTCAGAAATGCAGAGAATATAGACTCTGCTTGAACCCAAACAAATCTGTGTTTGCGGTTTCATGTGGCAAGTTACTTGGCAACATTGTATCTGCACAAGGTATCCAAGTAGATCCAGATAAAATTTTGGCAGTATTAGAAGCTCCGGTGCCAGCTACTCCAAAAGAAGTTATGCGCTTTATGGGCCAAGTACAGTGGCATGGAAGGCACTTACGGTGGCTTGCTCATCTGGCTATACCACTAAACAAGCTAATCTCCAAGACACCTCGACAATTTGAATGGACCCAGGAATGCCAGATAGCATTTGATCGTTTAAAGCATTTATTAACACAAGTTCCTATCTTACAGCCACCGGACTGGGATCACCCATTTCATGTATTTGTCGATGCTTCAGATATAGCAATAGGAAGTGTGTTGATGCAACAAATTGATGAATGGTTCAGACCAGTGTATTATGCAAGTCGAAGATTAGCTCTTGCTGAGAAGAATTACTCTGTAACAGAAAGAGAATGTTTAGGGCTAGTATATTCTGTCAAGAAATTCAGACATTACTTGCTAGGCCGTAAATTCACATTTCATGTAGATCATGCTACACTTGTCTATCTAGTTTGGCAACAGCATCTAGGTGGTCGATTAGCGCGATGGGTCTTACTCTTGCAGGAATTTGACTACGAAGTCATTCACCGACCAGGCAGCTCATATGCCTTAGCAGATTTTTTATCCCGCTTAGATTCCGGTGAAGCTCCGGTGGGCATAGATGACACGACACCCGCGATTTATGTGACAGAACCAATTAATGAAGATTCTGCAGACCCACCTATCCCATTTTCATATTATGATCAGATCTTGACCTTTCTTACTGATGGTTGCCTTCCATCTTAGACTTCTAGAGCAATACGCAGGAAAATTGCAGTCTTTAGCCGCCGATTTCGGTTAATTGCTGGAGAATTATATTATGTAGATCACATCGGAATCCTACTTTGCTGTATTCCACCGCATGAAGTTAATTCAGTTATTACTTTGGCTCACTCAATTCCTTTCGGTGGCCATTTTGCTCCAGATTTAACTCACCGAAAAATTCTGCAGAGTGGTCTCTGGTGGCCAACGATGTACAGAGATATCTCACAGTTTGTCAAACAATGTGATACTTGCCAAAGATCTGGCCAGCCTTTGCAACGTCATCTCTTTCCTCTGCAACCCATCTTACCATTGGAACTTTTCCAAAAGTGGGGTCTAGATTTTATCGATCCGATTACACCTCCAGCAGTCTTCAGTAACAACCGTTACATATTGACATGTACAGACTATGCAACCAGATGGGCAAAAGCCTGGGCTTTACGGTCTGCTACAGCCGTTACGGTAGCAAAGTGTCTACTAATCGATGTCTTTCCACGTTTTGGCTTACCATTGGAAATTGTCTCAAATCAATGCACTCATTTTGTAAACAATTTAATGAAGGCACTTACACAGTCATTCCAGGTCACACATAAATTTAGTTCTCCTTATTATCCTCGTGCTAATGGCTTGGCCGAAAGTACAAACAAATCTCTGCTGAATATACTTCGGAAATTGATCATGGAAGCACCGAAAAGATGGGATCAACTGCTACCTGCAGTATTATGGGCATATCGGACTACATACAAGGTAACAACAGGATTGACACCTTTCAAATTAGCTTATGGATTAGAAGCAATAGCACCAATGGAGATAGTCATACCAAGTTTACGAGTAGCAATCGCTCAGAAACTTCTACCGGAAGACTCACTGTCATTTAGGTTGGATACACTCAGACAGTTAGACAAGCACCGATGGCTCAGTTTTTAAACCATGCACGAAGTCCAACTAAGACAGGCAAGGACTCACAATCGAAACCTGAAAACTCCAGTGTTTTTGGTAGGACAGCTTGTACTTTTCTATAATGCAAAGTCAAATAGATCCGCAGGCAAATTCAAATTACGGTGGTTCGGCCCTTACAAGATCTCAGAGCAAATCGGTCCAGCAACTTTTCGGTTGACTACGTTGACCGAAAATCCACTTCCAAAAGCAATCAACGGCTCGAAGCTGCGGCCGTATCAACGCGCTACTAGTCCGCATTAAATCATTCAGTGGTGGACTGCATTTTTTGGTTTTGTTCTTTACTTTTCCTTCTGTTCTTTCTTTTCTTTTTAAATAGCCGCGTTTTGTCATAAGCCGCCCTCCTTACCAATTACTCAAGCATGCATGCCAAATTGAAAGCAGTATTATTCCAGCACCGCACAATGATAACCATCACTTCCTACCCCCCCACCGTAATGTCTCTACTTAATCTCTTCGGTTGCGCCAAAAAACGCTATTGTGTTCTTGTGATTGTGCTTGTGTTTTTTGTGTTCTGTGTATCCGTGTGCTGTGCTCTGTTTTCGTGTGCGCAATGGAAGCGTTGGCAAATTTCGCAGCCTTCCGTGATGGTATCCCTACCGAGGTAGGAGAATACCTGCGCATTCGAGGGTTGGTCAACTTCGCTGAGCTGCCTTGGCACTCAGTGGAAGCCCATCCCTTTTTTGCACAGATCATATCTGCCATCGCTCAATCCCCCATCACTGAGCGAAAATGGATCTTCCCCTCCCTACCATCTAGAACCGTAATAACCTTCCAAGCCTTTGTCGAAGCCTTCCGCCTTACTCCACAAGGCCGCGACAATGGCCCAAGCATCCCCGTAGCTAGAATGGTAGAACTTTTTCCTCGCTATTCATCGAACGAATACGCCATCCGCTGCCGCCCTGAACCCGAAAGAACTGCACTCCAGTTCTTAGTCGCCATCTTAAACCTCCAGAAACGCGCCTACGGTATATCCCGCCCGTTCTATTCCGCCATCGACCTTGCTGCACAAGAACCCGTCAACTTCGCATCCTTTTTCTTTCACCGTATCCACAAGGAGTGTGTAGCCATAGTGAAACAAGTCAATAAAGGAACTACCCCTCGATCTAGACTACCCCACATCCTTTCCTTTCTCTTTCCAACCATACTCGCCGCTCAACCACCACCACGAGGACCCGTCCTGAGGCATGAAGAGTCAGTACAACTGCTAGAGGATGAGGAAGAAGAAGATGAAGAAGAGCTCAACCAATTGTTCCGCCGGAAACGCATCAGAATTAGCTCCTTAGAAAGTGAAGCACAAGGCTCAGCCGAAAAAGATAGAGATGACGATAAAGAAGACGAGAAGAACGAAGAAGAGACATTCCATGATACAGCCACCTCAATGCACAATGAGTCATCGACTGAGCAACAAGAACAACAGGATCGAACAGAAACAGAATCAATTTCGACCGAAAAAGAATCAGAGCAACAGGAAGATGAGCAGCAATCTGCTCGAGATGCACTAGATAAACTACTGAAGGCAGTTGAATCAACAGAAACCAACAATGTAGAAACGGAACAACAATCAATAGATAAGGTAACAACCACTGACTCTGCTCTTCCCAAACCACCACCAATTAACCCCATTCCCCCACCGGAACCACCCCGTAGTCCCATCAAGCCCAGTCACCCCGCCGAAACTGCTGAAACCTCTTCATCCTCCCTCAATTACTCCCCACCAAATTCCCAACAACTCCTCACCGAAACCTCTTCGCAACCTCGCCCTCCTCTGCCACCCCACCCCATTCCAATCTTCTCTGAATTAGAATCTATGGGTCGCCTCCTGATTAACTTATCCCAACAACTGCTGCAACATCTGAAGCAAGTCACAAACAATGCATGAGATGAATTCCAACGAAAATTGGAAGTGATGGAGGTAGATATCACCCCCCTCCAGGAAGAGTTACAAGCAGCAAGAGCGGAAAACCATGCACTCCATGAGCAGATCAAGCAACTACAGGCTACACTCCAAGCACAAGAAGAAAGCTCAAGCCAGCGAGATAAGGCACTGGCTGCAAAAGAAGAATTGCTGATAGCTGCCGACGCGGAGATAATAAAGTTAAATCAAACAATCAAAGATACAGAAGACACAAGAATCGCGCTAGGAAACCTACTAGAAGAAACCAGACTCCAGTTGCAGGAAGCCATACAGAAGTACCAAGAGCAGCAGAAAGAAGCTAAGCTGGCAGAAGATCAACTACAAAGAACGAAAGAATTTCTCGACGAGGTCAATTCTATACTTAAACATCAATTACTCAGGGAAGCTAAAAATCAGAAAGACTTAGCGAATGCCCGCAGAGAACGAGATGCATATCACAAAACCAGACAATTCCAGAATCAACAGTTTGAAAGACTAGCTAATCAGGTTCGCAACCAGAAAGATCGAATTAGTGAAATCAGAAGCAAGTAAGTGAAATAAAGACAGCCAGAGATGCGGCACTATCCAACGACTTCTACTTACAGGAGGCCTTTTTGCAAACACAGGCCGAAATTTTACTTACTGAAGCCATCGCCCTTAGTTCTATTAGAGTAGATGCACAAATATTAGAGCCAGACACCCTTAAGCAACTATTAGAAACTCTTAAGAAAAAAATAGCCTGTACATTTAGACTAGCCAGAAATATGTATCTAGAAGGAATCATCGATGAACAATAGTTTTGTAAGCAAAATAACTTGCGGGTTCGAGTCCACCGTGCGTGCCAGTGTTAGTCGGCCGCCGGAGTGGGACAAATGTAATGACTGTCGGATGTAACGGAGTTTTCGAAATACGCACGAAAAGTTGGTACGCGCATCTTGTAAATTCTATATAAAGCAATGTAAGGAGAATGGTCAGAGAGACGTCTTTTCTGGAATTGCCAGATTGTTCGCCTGAACATTTGTGAGATTATTGTTTACACTGTTGTGAAGTTCTGAGTACTGTTAGTGTAGAGTTCTGCATCGTCTGCTCACATTGAAGTTCACCGTACGAGTTTTTGAGTGACGGATTATGTGTCTGAGTACTGTTATCGTATTGTATTGCTGTGTATTTTTCAGTTGTTGAGTACCCTGAGTTAGTCTGAGTAGTTATATTACTGTGTGAGTTGAATGGGCAACCTGATGACTTGTTGGAGTATGTTCTGTTTATTTGGATTCATTGAATTCGGTATTATTATCTATTGTTCCCGAGTACGAGGTCGAACTAGTGCTTTCGGTAAACGTGAACTTTTATTTGAGATCGCTGTAAAGCGTTATGACAAACGAATATGTCGGTTAAAGTGTTATCTCTGGTTGATTACTACTGTTGAGTCTGTACTCAGACTACTGCTCTGTTCCAATAGCAGGTTAGTCTGGAGAAGTTTGGTACGCAGGAATATAGAAACCAAGTATTGTCTAGTTAATGCTAGTAACTGAGCTAAGACGCGCATTCATGGTTTTGATGTTGTGACTAAGAATTGGGAAAAGAGTACAGGGCCTCTGTCTAACAGACCCCTACCACTCCCAAGAACCCACGTTAGTCTGGTAACGCCTTTCGGTAATGATACTGAAAGTTTAACACAGTTTACGGTGAATCACTGTTTTACGTTTAATATTTGTTCGGTAACGATTTCGGCTAGTCAGTAACACAGCGTTACTGTTTTACATTTAACAATCAAGTAACCCCCATCAAGTGACAACAATATCAAAAGATATCCTGTGGTAGAGCTTCAGTCAAAGCACCTGCAACATTATCTCAAGTATGAACCTTATCAAGAATAATGCACTCAGTGGCTAAACAATCTCTAATGAAGTGATACCTCACCTCAATGTGCTTGGTCTTTGCATGATAGACCTCATTCTTAGCCAAAGCGATGGCACTCTAGCTATCACTAAGCAAATGAGGTACATGCTAAGGAAGACCTATATCACAAGCAGGACAAGAAAGCCACAGTGCTTCCTTACATGCCTCACTTGCTTCAACATACTCTACTTTTGTAGTGGAAACAATTGTACATTCTTGAAGACGAGATCTCCAAGAGATAGCACCTCCAACAAAATGAAAAATGTACCCTGATGTAGGCTTACAATTATCTACAAAACTTGCATAATCAGAATATGTGTAACCAGTAATGGATGTCGTCCCTCTACCCAAGCATAGACGCTTGTCCTTAGTGCCACTCAGATATCTCAAAATCATCTTGACCACTTTCAAATGCTTCTTGCTAGGACTCAACATATATCTGCTCACAACTCCCACTACAAATGCAATGTCTAGTCTCATAGATACCATAGCATACGTGAGACTATCAACAACAGACTGATAAGGAATTTTGGTCATGAATTCCTTGTCCTCATCTAATTTGGGGCAATCATCCTTACTCAAATTTGCATATGTGGGTAAAGGTGTACTGAATGTCTTTCCACCCTACACGTTGAATCTATAAAGTACTCTAGATATGTACTCACTTTGAGACAAGTATATGTATCTTTTGCTCCTTGACATGATCCTTTGTCTACATGGCTTCTTTGTAGCAAGAAGGCTCGCCAGCATCTATTAGCATAACAAAATCCAAAACTTGGAACATATCTATTAGGTGGATGTGAGACACATGTAGAGCATCTCAATGGTTGCTGAACAGGAACATTTGCAGACTGATCTGATTAGACATTCTCTTGAACATACATATGTGCAACATTGTTATGCATGCTAACTGGAGGACTAGTATCCTCAACACCACTCTTCTCACTTCAACCTCCTTAATGGGTTGTTTATGCATCTTAGACTCATTGAAAATGACATCACTAATTTTGATCACTGATCGTGTTTCAAGACCCCATAAGCGATATCCAAATTATCCTTCTCGATCATATCTAAGAAAAATGCATTTATTTGACTTATGGTCCAACTTTTGTCTAAGATTCTTGGGTATATGAACATATGCTTCACACCCAAAAACTTGAAGATGGTCATAATACGGTGGCTTCCCTGTCCATAACTCTTGTGCCACTTTCAGACCTGTGAACTATAGTCAATACTGCTTCTACCCAAAAGCCTTGTGAAAGTTTTGCATGATGCAACATAGAAACTACTCTATCCTAAATAGTTATATTCATCTATTCAGCCACACCATTATTTATTGGGGTATAAGGAGTTGTAAACTCTCTACGAATTCCTCTATAATCACATAAAAGGCTGAATTCATGTGATGTATACTCACCACCATTATCTAAACATAAAATGCTTTGAGCTTAGTTCCTTTTTTGGTCCCATCTTTTGATTTGATAGGATATACCTAGAATTTTCTAGTAGCATCATCTATGAAAGAGACAAAGTAAAGAGAACGACTTAATGACCTTGTGGGCATAGGACCACACACATCTGTATGAATGAGATCTAAATGCTTTCAATGCACATTCCTAGTTTTCTTTCCATATTGACAATGCTCGCAAAATGAAAAATCAAAGAAAGATAACACAAGTAGCCAGAATGGGAAAGATTTTTATTCCACTATAGATATATGGCCCAAACGACCATGCCAAATACAAGCCATAGGTTTTTCGGTAACAACTAATAAGTGTTATTTCTTATGATACGAATAAGGGATAAAGTGAGGCAACTTTGCTTCCTTTTGCAGTAACCATATTTCCCTTTGATATGTGAAAGGATTGGGCATAGAAAACCACCTTGTAACAGAGGTCATCGAGTTGACCAACTGACATCAAACTACGTGATAACTGAGGTACATGGCATACATTATGCATAGTGAATTTTGAACCATCAATGAACTGCATAGCCACATCTCCAATCCCAACAACATCATAGTGATAAGAGTCACCAAGCCTCATAGTACCAAGAGATTTTGCTACATAAGTAGAAAACCATTCTCTATGTGGTATGGCATGGAAAGCACCACCAAAATCTAGCAACCATGTGTGGGAAAGAGAGTCAACCATAAGAGTCTTAGTTGGCACAGTGCTATCAAGTGTCAACACATCAGCATTGATGGAAATAGCATTAATTTCTTCAATCTTCATAGTCGAAGTAGATGGTGCAAGTAGTTTTTTAACATGCCTATCAACATTCTTTCCTTTACCTTTAGCATTCTTTAATGCATAACAATCTTTCTTCATGTGTCCTTTCTTATGACAATAATGGCATTCGATATCCCTCTTCCTTGATTTACTTCCACTCTTATTCTATTGACCATTCTTTTCCTTGTTCTTCCTCCTGCCATGTTGATTCTTTCCTTGATAAGAATCGTGAACATTATATGCATCTCCACTCTGAGTGCCAACCATAGATTTTCTACGAATCTCCTCACCAAAGAGTGCTCCACATATATCATCATAGACAAGTTTACCACTAGGTGCACTATTGCTAATAGTTGTGCAAAACATATCCCATGATGTTTGCAAGGTTCATGACAACAAGACTGCTTTCATTTCATTATCCATGTCCATTTTTTGAGACTGTAACTGGGAGAATATAGCATCAAACTCATTCAGTTGAGTAGCAACACTGTCTATGTCCTTCATGCAAAGATCATATAACTTTCTCATTAGATACACTTTATTTGATGCCATTTCTTTTTCATGTGTATTGCATAACTTATACCAAAGCTCCTTTGCGCTTTCACAGTCCAATACTATAAAGTAAACATTATCTGCCAGGTGCAATTGAATGGTAGACCTAGCCATTTTATCTAACTCATCCTAGTCATCTTCATCCATGTCATTAGGCTTCTTTGAGATTCCATTTACTAGCTTCCATTGCCTCCTCTGAATCAAAACATCTTTAATTTTATCCATCAGACGTGCCTGAGACATCTAATGCCATGATGATAGAGGACTAAATAGAATGATAATGGAGTTAGAAGAGTCCAAACACTAGTAAGGCTCAAAGAAGGATGGCCAAGTGTCAGATTTTGGGGGAAAATTCAGCAATCTTTCTAGAAAAATGAATAATGAATAGTAATGACCAACCAAAACTATTATGTGAGAATAAATGTGCTCACACAAATAAGTGTATCAAGGAGTAAATCGACCACTATATAGTTGACAAAACCAAAAAAAATGAAAATTTTTTCTAGAGTATCCTCTACAAAATGAGCATGTGACCAGTGTTAGAATCTCATAATACTACAAGTACTGATATGTTTACGTGCATAGTGAATCATTGACTCCACTGCATATAATTAGGTACTTGAAAGAAGCCAACTAAGCTTATCGAGCACCTATGAACAACTATCATACATCTCCTATGGCAAGGCTGGGTAAGTCTTCCACCTATATCACTAAAGAGACCCCGACATCTACTAACTCCCAGTTAAGAAAACCTCACCACAAACCTCTTTATCAAACGTAAAAGGCTTCATGCAAAAAAACATAACTGTTATATCAATGACCACATGGATGTACATAAGCGATATCCACAGAAGTCTACATAGTGTGTATGCACTCAATATATGCAGTAAAAATGGCATTGAAAGGCTCAATTCACCACCCAAACACTGGCCAACAACACGTCCAAATGTATGTCAACTCAGTTATTTAGGCTCAAAAATCTGCATAGACTTGCGGTGGCTTTTCCCACCACAGCTAAAACCTTTCAAGAAACCTGTAGATTTACTAGTGTGGCTGAAAAACATAGCCCCAAAGGTGAATATTTGTTGTTGGAGAAGTACAATGAACACTCTTCTTGATGTTCTTAAACCTATTTGAAGAGAACTATGCATGAAAGTACTCCAAAATGGCTCCAAAAGCCACCCCAAAAATGCTTCAAAAATAGGCTTTGAAAGCAATGAATGAAGCTTTGAGGGCCCAAAACTTGTTGAAGATAATGTGAACCTTACTCTTTCCCCTTCTTCAAGCACCACAAGAGTGTAGCTTCGTGGCAAGAGATTGCCACGATTAAGCGAGCTCCGAGGGGAACAATATTGGGATGGGTGACCTCTCGGGAAGTGCCAGGAACCTACGTCTTCCTTGATCATTGAGGTCCTCCCTTGCACGCAGTCAATGGTGCCAACAGTGATTTTGGTGACTTCGATGACAAGGTATGCCAAGGTCTATGCCTTGGTTTCCACCTTGGTCGTAAGCCTTGGAGAAAGCCTTTGGTGAATCTAATTGGACATTTTTTGGACCATCCCTATGTGCCGTATTTTTATGCATGTGAACTAGAGGACTAGTATCCTCAGACACCACTCTTCTCACTTCAACCTCCTTAATGGGCTATTTATGCATCTTAGGCTCATCAAAAACGACATCACTACTTCTGATCATTGAACATGTTTCAGGATCCCATAAGTGATATCCAAATTGTGCTTCTCGACCATATCCAAGAAAAATGCATTTCTTTGACTTATGGTCAGCTTTTGTCTAAGATTCTTGGGTATATGAACATATGCTTCACACACAAAAACTCAAAGATGATCATAATATGGTGGCTTCCCTATCCATAACTCATGTGCCACTTTCAGACCTTTGGCAGTACTAGGTAAAAGGTTAATCACATGAAATGTAGCAATACTACTTTTGTCCAAAAGCCTTGTGAAAGCTTTGCATAATGTAGCATAGAAAGTATTCTATCTTGAAAAGTTATATTCATCCTTTTAACTACACCATTCTATAGAGGGGAATAAGGAGCTATAAACTCTCTACGAATTCCTCTAGACTAACAAAAAAGGTTCAATTCATGTGAGGTATACTCACCCCCAATATCTAAAAATAAAGCCTTAAGCTTAGTTCCTTTTTCAATCTCAACTAAAGCTAGCCATTTTCTAAAAATAGGGAATACATCCTCTAATTTGATAGGATACACCCAGACTTTTCTAGTAGCATCATCTATGAAAGTCACAAAGTAAAGAGAACCACCTAATGACCTTGTGGGCATAAGACCACACACATCTGTATGAATGATATCTAAAGGCTGAATTGAAGAGACAATGTGCATTTTATGCACATTCCTAGTTTGCTTTCCATATTGACAATGCTCACAAAATGAAAAATTAGAGAAAGATAACACAAGTAAGTAGCCAAAATAAGAAAGATTTTCCATTCCACTATGAGATATATGGCCCAATCGACCATGCCAAGTACAAGCCATAGGTTGTTTAGTAATAGCTAACAAGTGTTCTTTCTGTGATACAAATAAAGGATAAAGTGAGCCACCTTTGTTGCCCTTTGCAATAACCATATTTCCCTTTGATATGCGAAAGGAATGATCATAGAAAACCACCTTGTAACCAAGGTCATCAAGTTGACCAACTGACATCAAACTACGTGATAACTGAGGTACATGGCATACATTATGCATAGTAAATTTCAAACCATCAATGAACTGCACAACCATATCTCCAATCCCAACAACGTCACATTGGTAAGAGTCGCCAAGTCTCACAGTACCAAGAGAATTTTCTACATAAGAAGAGAACCATTCTCTATATGATGTGACATGGAAAGAAGCACCAGAATCTAGCAACCATGTGTGGAAAAGAGAATTAGCCATAAAAGCCTCAGTAGGCATGGTATTGTCAAGTGTCAACACATCAACATCATTAGAAATAGCATTGATTTCTTTAATCTTCACAGTCAAAGTAGATGGTGCAAGTAGCTATTTAACATGCCCATCAACATTCTACCCTTTACCTTTAGCATTCTTTAATGCATAGTAGTCTTTCTTCATGTATCCTTTCTTATGACAATAATGGAATTCAATATCCCTCTTTCTTGATTTACTTCTACTCTTATTTCGTTGACCATTCTTTTTCTTGTTCTTGCTCCTCCCATGTTATTGATTCTTTCCTTGGTAAGAATCACCTACATTATATGCATCTCCATTTTGAGTACCAACCTCAAGAGTGCTCCACATATGTCATCATAAACAAGTTTACCACTAGGTGCACTATTTGCTAATAGCTGCGCAAAAAGTATCCCAGGATGATGGCAAGGTGCATAACAACAAGATTGCTTTCATTCCATTATCCATCTCCATTTTCTAAGCCTATAAATGGGAGAATATAGCATCAAACTCATTTAGATGAGCAGCAACACTATATATGTCCTTTATGCCAAGGTCATATAACTTTCTCATTAGATACATTTTATTTGATGTCCTTTCTTTTTCATATGTATTGCATAACTTCTTCCAAAGCTCCTCTGCACTTTCATAGTCAAATACAATAAAGTAAACATTATTTGCAAGGTGCATTCGAATGGTAGACCTAGCCATTTCATCCAGCTCATCCTAGTCATCATCATCCATATCAACAGGCTTCTTTGAGATTCCATTTACTGGCTTCCATCGTCTCCTCTGAATCAGCACATCTTTAATCTCATTCTTCCATAGAACAAAGTTCCAGATCCACTAGATGTGCCTGAGATTTCTAATGCCATGATGATACAAAGCTGACTAGAATGAAAAGGAAGCTAGAATAGTCAAAGCACCACTAAGGCTCAAGAAAGGATGGCCAAGTGTCATATTTTGCAAAAAATCAATAGTCTCCCCAAAAAATGGATTAATGAAAAGTAATAACCAACTAAAAGGATTATGTGAGAGTGAATGTGCTCACATCAATAAGTGTATCAAGGAGTAAATCGACCCCTATATAATTGGCAAAACCAAAAATCTGGAAAAATTTTACCAAAGTCTCCTCTACAAAAAGAGCATATGATCAGTGTCAAAATCTCATAAAATTGCAAGTACTGACATGGATACGTACATACGTACGTACATATGTACATTGACTCCACTGCATATAATCAGTTACCCGAAAGAAGCCAACTAGGCTTATCAAGCACCTATGAACAACTAGCATACATCTCTTGTGGCAAGGATGGGTAAGTCTTCCACTTGCATCACCAAAGAGACTCCAAGATCTTGGTGTCTCCCAGCTAAGAGAACCTCACCACGTTCCTCTTTATCAAACGTAAAAGGCTTTATGCAGAAAACATAACCACTATATCAATGACCACATGGACATACATAAGCAATATCCACATAAGCATATATAGTGTGTATATGCTCAATGTATGCAACAAAATGGCATTGAAATGTTGAATTCATAGCCTAAACACTAGCCAACAACACCTGCAAGTGTCTATTAACTCTATTCTTTAAGCTCAAAAAACCTACATAAACTTGCGATGGCTGCTCCATCACAACTGAAAACCTTTCAAGAAATTTGTAGATTTACTAGTGTGGCTGAAAATAAAGCCCCAAGTCTGAATATTTTTATTTGTAGAAGTACAAAGAGCACCCTTCTTAATGTTCTTAAACCTGTGTAAAGAGAATTATCTGTGAAAGTACTCCAAAATGGCTCCAAAAATCACCCCAAAAATGCTTCAAAATAGGCTTTGAAAACAAAGAATGAAGCTTCAAACATGTTCAAGGTAATGTGAACCTTAGTCTTTCCCCTTCCTCAAGCACCACAAGAGTGTAGCTTAGTGGTAAGAGCTCTGTCAATTAAGTGAGCTCCAAGGGGAACAAATTGGGATGGGTGACCTCCCGGGAAGTACGAGGAACCTATCTTCCTTGATCATTGAGGTCCTCCTCGCGCATAGCCAAAGACACCAATGGTGACTTCGGTGACTCAGATGACAAGGTATGGCAAGGTCTATGCTTTGGTTGCCGCCTCAGTTGTAAGCCTTGGGTGGGTGGGTGCTTGCTTTGGTTGCAGAAAAGGAGCATAGCTTTTGCATCGAAATGCTCTAATACCAGTGAAGTATTTCTTTGGTGATGCATGAGGGTGGACTCTCCTTATCAAGGCTCCACAATGATACCCTTTCTATACAGACCCAAACTCTAGCATCGCACACAGGACTCTACACAAGGAGTGCAGAATACAAAGGAAAAACACATAGTACAAAGGCCACAAACACAGATTTCTTAGGTCATACAAATGTGGTCGAACTCAGAGCTTGTGGCTAACGAAGCCACTATATTTTTATTAAAAAACATATACAAAAGTATCTAATGGCCATTTGGCCTTTCACATGGACACTAACAGTAACAAGGAGCAAGGACATCGAGCATATGAATGCTCAAACAAGGAAATTTTTTGGTCTGCACAATCAAAGGTGATAAACATCATTGATGAAGGTGCAGAAATTGACAAAGTAGATGATTGAGGTAAGTGCCCTAACTCTACTTTACATTGCATGGTGACTAGTTCTTTCCCAATGGCTTTTGTAATTTTGGGTATGATTTTTATGCATAAAATCATATTTTGGATCGATTCAAGTAGTAGACATTGTTTCCTATCTTAAAAATTGGTATAGAATTTATGGATACCCCTAAATTTGTAGATAACAAGACCTCTAGAGATGGCCAATGGATGACTACACTATACGAAAGGATACATTGAAAACTTCACATCTACTTTTTTTTATATATGTTTTTCAGGGTCCATGTGATTGAAATGAAATAGAGTGCTGCAATTATAGGCATGCACTAGTTAGTTCAAAATTGTGCAACAATTGATTGCAAACAAAGAATAATAACCTTAATACTAGATAGTGATTCTATCCACGTTCTAGCTGATGTGCATAATCTAAGCTTATTCTCATTTGTGCTATGCAAATAATTAGAGGTATATGTGATGATTGTAGAACATTTGTAGTGTATGTGAACCATCTCCATGAGGAAGATAATGATGAAAACTTTTGAATTATGTAGAAAATATTTTGAAAGAATATGGAGATGTATTTATAGAACACTTTCTTGGTATACCTCCACCTAGGTAGATTGACCATGACATCGACCTATATCTAAAGCACCCTATAGATTAATGTAGATGAATTAAAGGAGCTTAAGATTGAATTAGATGATCTTTTGAAGGAAGACTTGATAAGACCAAGTGTTCATCTTAGGGAGCACCTATTTTATTTTCGAAGAAAAAAGACACTCTTAGGTCAATTAAGTGGAGTGACTATATTCATTAAGACTGACTTAAGATCTAGATATCACCAAATTCGGATGAAAATTGAGGATATACCCAATAAAACTTTTTGAACATGTTATGGACACTATGAGTTTACAGTTTTACCTTTTATATTAACAAATACCCCTGCCACATTCATGTGCTTGATGAAAAATATTTTTCATGAGTACCTAAAAGAATTCATCTTATTATTTCTTGATGACATATTTGTATACTCAAAAGATGATTATGAGTATGTTGTACATCTCAAGAAGACTTTGCAAACTCTTAGAGACCATAAATTGTATGAAAAGAAGATTAAATATTTCTTTGCTAAGGAGAAACTTGTGTACCTAGGAAGAATCATATCTAACAATGGAATTAATATAGACCAAGATAAAGTAAAAGCAATAGTTGATTGGTCAATTCCTAAAGTTGTAAGGGATATTAAAAGTTTTTTAGGATTGGCACAATATGAAAGAGAACATGTAAAGGATTTCTCTAAGATCACTAATCCCCTTATAGCGTTGACAAAAAAGAATGTTAGATTTGTGTGGAGTGATGCCTGTCAAAAGTCATTTGAATCATTGAAACAAAAAGTCATTGAAAATTATCATTTGAGGACACCAAAAATGGAAAATCCTTTTGTGGTTGCCTATTATGCAAGTGGTAGTCGAATAGTAATGTGTTCTTTCATAGGATGGTAGGGTGGTTGCACATGAATCCAGAAAATTAAGAAAACATGGACTTAATTATCCTACTCATGATCTACAAATGCTTGTTGTTGTACATGCACTTAAGAATTGAAGACATCTATTTTTAGGGGTTAATTTTGAATTGAAAAAAAAAATCACCAGAGACTAAAATGCATTTTTATACATCCATTGCCTAACAATAGGCAAAAACATTGGGTTGAATTATCAAGCGAGTATGATTTTGACATTAAGAATTTGTCTGGTAAGGAAAATAAGGTCATTAATGCATTGAGTCAAAAACCTTTATGTAATCTCCTTTCTATAATAAATTCTACTTTTCTCAATTAAATTCAAGAAGAACTGAAACACGACTCTTTTTATGCACCTATCTTGAGTTTTTTGCATGCAAATAGGGGATTGATTTTCAAGGATCTATGTTAAAAGGAAATATTATTACTTTTGGCCATGTATCAAGCGGGATATTAGAAAATATGTTAGTGAATGTTTAAAGTTTCAATAAGTGAAATCTGAGTTTAAAAGAATGCCTAGAATGCTATAACCTTTGGATGTTCCAAATCAGAAGTGGGAGTCTATCTCCATGGACTTTATCACTAAATTGCATACGACTAGAAGTAAAAATGATAGCATATTTGTGGTAGTTGATTGACTTACAAAAACGGCACATTTCTTTCCTATGAAAAAAGTATTGATACTATCTTGAATGTTTTTTTTTTAAAGGAAGTTCGTCCTTGGCCTATTCTCCCGGACTTTAATTAAAATAAAGAAGAAAAGTTACATGTGAATGGGACTAGTGCCCATGGGACCCCCCAAACCCCAGAATGCAGGGGACAAGTTCGGTAAGCTAGAGGGCATTACAAATGAGGCATACAAATATATTATCTCCCTCATGCAGGACCCATTTGGGTTTCAGCTTGTTATCAACGAGGAGATAAATACAGTGGTGCCTAAATGGTGGAGATCTCTTATCTCGGGAGATTCTTTTACCTAGAAGAAACAAGGATTTCTCAATCGACCATTCCTTTGGGGTTTGGCCAAAGTTGACAGCACATCACTCCCTCCAAATCTTCCAAAGAGTCTCACCCCTGATGGCATTCCACAGCCTTGATGAGCAACCAACCGCCTCACCCAACAACGCCTGTTGCTAATTGATTTGGTTCAAGAGTCTCAAAACCTGTGTCACGTGATGCCAGATAACACGAGACTTGGGGCAATCGAAGAAAAGATGAACAATGTCTTCGATGCATCGATGGCACCACTTGCACCATGGAGGCACTCCACAAATTTTGTTGGCCCTTGCATTGTACCAGATACCCTTATGCAAGATTTGCCACATGAGAACTGACTTTTTGATCTCAATAAGGGGGTGCAAAATAGAGGTGAACTTAAGTTCCCATCGAATTTTGGTCCAAGAAAGGCACCACACCTTGTTAAGAGTGTGATGACCATCTAAGTTTTCTTTGAAGTTGGGAATTCTGGATAGTTTCTTACCATTGCTCCTGTTGGGAATTGAACTCACAACCTCCCGGTTAGGAGTGCGATGGGCTAACCACTTGCCCCAAAAGCCATGGTTGAGGATTACTTCCTAATCCTCTCTCTTAAGGCATGGTTCAACCATCTCCTACTAGGATTATGTGACATTCCTTCCCCCTTAGACTGAGCATTGTCCTCAATGCTCACTTATGGACCCTTCTTGGACCCACTTTCCATGCATGAGCGCTTCCACCAACCTCAAACTCCAGCACATGAACCAAATTTGGACCTATCCCACCCTCCGTGGGTGCCCAAATGCCCATGCGCCTTCATCCAAGGCCAGTTTCACACTCACCACGGATAAGCGCTTTTTCCAAGTGCCCACGAATGAGGCGCGAACCTCCGTCTCGCCCAATTTCTCAACTAGGCTCTGATACCAATGTTGGGAATTGAACTCACAACCTCCCGGTTAGGAGTGCGATGGGCTAACCACTTGCCCCAAAAGCCATGGTTGAGGATTACTTCCTAATCCTCTCTCTTAAGGCATGGTTCAACCATCTCCTACTAGGATTATGTGACAGCTCCATTTGAGGCCCTCTAGGCAAGGAAGATCCTGTCCGTAGAGAAGGTGGGTAGTTGAGTGGTCCCACGCTAAACACCTGTTTTGAAGAAGAGTCCATTCCTCGAGGGAAACTCTATGTCTCGGGTCTAAGTCTTCAAACCCGATCCACTCGTCGGTCTCTTGTTTCCAAAGTTGTTTCCACTATTTGAACCCCTTGTTCCATAGCTGCTTAGCCGTTTGGAGGTTCCAAGACTCCACCCCCTTATGCCGATGATCGGGAACCAGATAGAGTCATTTTGTCTTATACCCAGCAGCCCACTTCCACTCATCATTGATTCTGATGAATTGTTTGGCTTTGCTCCAACTCTTCCATAAGGAACACACTAGGCTAGAGCCTTTAGGGGACACCGGGTGGGGGGAGAACAAAAGCATGAGGATCCCAATGTCCTTCTAATCGAGAAGACCAACTAAGGTAAGATCTTTCAAATTTCTGAAGATCAATTTAGCCCAAGAGATCTCTCTATTGCTCCAAGCCTTGATAAACCACTTTGCTGCCAACTTGTCAGCCAACCAAGCGATATCCAAAATACCCAAGCCCCTTGAGTCTTTCGAGCTAATACAAGTTTCCCATTTGATTTTGGGAATCCCCCTCCTATTGGGGTCCCCAGTCCATAGGAAGTTTCTACAGATCCTTTCCACTTTGGCCAAGTCTTTATCCTTAGGTCTCCAACACGCAATAAAGTAAATAGTCATAGAAAGCATAAATGTGTTGACAACCATTGCACGCCCTGCCTAGTTAGCTTGCATACCTTTCCAATGATTTAGTTTGCTATCTAGTTTGGATAGCACCCAGTTCCACCATTGGTCCATCGATATGTTGAAGCCCATCGGAATACTCAGGAGATGGAAGACTTGACCACTAGGGATAACTTGACACCCATGATCGATCAATAGTTGGGGTGGAGGTCCACGGATTGCTCTAAAAGCAGTTTTAGCATGGTTGCTTTTTGAACCTGACGCCACACAAAAGGTGTCGAGGCAACTCCAAAACACCTCAATGCATTTGGTATCGTTAAGAACAAAGGCATTCACGTCATTGAAAAAGAGTCTAGCAATCATTTGGTCGTGACCAAGAGGTAGGGAAAGCCCTTGAGATTTCCAACATCCAAATGATGCTTAATAGGCAATTGAGGCCATCCGAGGCGATAGCGAAGAGAAGTGAAGCTAGTGGGTAGCCTTGCCTTATAGATCTTTTTAAATGTATGGGTTCAAAGAGCTTACCGTTGATATTTATTCTCGTTGAAGCGTTTCTGAGTAGAGTGGAAACCATCTTCGTGAACTTTTGCCTGCATCCAAAATCTTTCAGTGATTGAAGAATAAAGTCCCATTCCAATCTTTCATATGCTTTGTCAAAGTCGATCTTAATGAATACGAGATCTTGTGCAGACTCCTTCGCAAATGCAAGGCCTTCCCAAATATCGACAATTGCTTCAAGTATAGATCTACCTTTGATAAAAAATTTCTGGTCCTCACAAAGCCATGACTTTAAATGACAAGAGATTCTGTTGGCGATAACTTTGGCGATTATCTTATATCCAGTTTGGAGCATGGTAATCCGCCGCCAGTTTTCAATTTTGTTCTTATCTCCCCTTTTGTGAATTAACTTGATGACACCATTATTAAGACACTCAAGGAGGGCACCAAAGGAGAGAGCCTCTTGCCACCCTAGACACAGCGGGGTGGCCATCACGTGCTTGAAGGACTTGAAAAACTCATTGGTGAGTCCATCAGGGCCCGGACTTTTTCCATTGGGGAGAGCATCAATAACCTCAATGATTTCATTCTCTGAATGTTAGCATCCAGCAGAGAAATCATGTTCGGAGGGATTCTAGGTTGAGCAACCCTTGAGATGGATGCCATGCAGTCATGCCTGTGCAGGGAAAGAGGAGTCGAGACCCGAAGAAGATGGGTGAAGCACTCGATGATGATAGATCTATTCTCAACTTCCGTGCTACATTCAATCCCATTGTTGTCGACCAAGAAGGGGATGGCTTCCCTAGCTTGTTTTCTTTTAAGGATGTTACACATCTCTTTCGAAGGTTTGTCAGCCTTCTGCGCCCACCAAACTTTGAAGAATATTTGTAGATTTTTCCTTTGAACCTCTTCCTCCAGTCTTAGTCTTCCCCTAATTTTCAAAAGCCCTTGTTGGCATTGCAAGTTACCTTTGTTCACTTCTTCTTGAAGTCGTGAGAGCCTCCAATACACCGTTTCTCTCCTTTTATTCTGGATATCTCTTATGGCCTTATGATTCCTGATCAGAATTAGCCTTGTCCTTTCCACCGTGCTTCTCCAGCACTTAGTCGGTTCATTACAGTAGTCAAAGGCCTCTGCCCAAACTGCGGAAATTTCTTGGTGGACAGAGGGGAGGGAAAACAACGTCTGGCAAGCTTGAAACCAAGGGGCTTTTCAGAGCATGGGAATCGGTTTGAAAGAAAGAGTAATGGGGTAGTGGTCCGAGATAGTCAGGTCCATGTGTTGGGAAATTGAAGGAATACCCCACTGGAGGATGGTGTTTTGGTCGATCTAACATCTATCAAGTCTTGCTTTCCTCAGAGAGTCCCCCAATTGGAGGTTAGACCAGGAGAACCCCTTCACATCTTTCACCTCAACCAAGTCGAGATGTAGCTTGATTTTATCCCATATCTCTTTCTCCTTATCGTCAATAATTTTCCCCTTGTTATTCCAACGGTCCTCAGCAAAACATTGTGTGAGAGGGAGTCGAGGGAAGTTCAAGTGTCCATTCTATCCGTCTCTCCATTAGGGGTTGAGACCATAGTGAATTGATTAGGGAACTCGATAGAGGCAGCAATCCGACAATGATTCTGATCTTCACAAGTCGAGGTCAATCTATCAAACCAGGAGTGACTAATACCAATTGCAACGCCCCCGCCCCCCTAGGGTGCGAAGTGGAGAGCCAAAGGTGGTTCGGAGAAATGCATTTAAGCCATTTCTGGAGATTGTCTGCATCGATTTTAATCTCTTGTAAGTAGATAAAGTTGGGGTTGAGGCACTTGTCTTTGAACCATTGACCAAGAATCGCCGCTCTTGAGGGGTTTGACAAACCCCTGATGTTTAGTGAAGTGATTTTCATTATTGATGGTTGCCCTCTTTGAGGGGTGGGACCCGATCTTTTTTTTTCTTTTGATCTTCTTTTTTCCTCCCAACTTCTTGACTTAGGATCCTACTCTTGAGGGGGCTCTTCCAAGGCATGCCTGACGGTTGTTTCCCTTTAAGCTTTGACTTTTTTGCGGTAATCTTGGCATGCATATCGGAAGAGTAGGGCCAAGGAAGGAGCTTTCACTGTCTTGGTTGTCTTCATTGCTATTAGTGAAGCCATCTCTGCAACATGAGTGCCCTCTTCTTCCTCCATCGGAGGGGGATCCGGAGTGCCAACTTGAGGGAAAGGATCCGGGGCCCCATCTCGTTTAAGCTTGTTTTTATTGGTATTTTGATTCAGGGGCAATCTTTGATCCTATGACCTTGGTGCCTGCAACGGAAGCACGCATTGGGCAAATTCTTGTAGGTAATCTCCTGTACCCAGATCTTACCATCGTCACAGTTTATAGAGGTCTTCGAGGGGAGGACCTAATTCAAGTCTGTTTCCTCGTAGATTAACCCCCCAACATCCTCTCTTGAGGCCATCGGGCGACCGATCGGTGAAACGATTTCTCAAAGAAATCCATACAGGAAATACGGAAGATTGGGAAGCTCCACCCATAGCGGGTAACGAAGAGACTTTGACTTGTTCGGAACAAAGTCTGAATGTTGTAAGTCTTGAATGTTGCAAGTCTATTTGTAAAAGAAAATTTCAACTACGTGGAATGCCTAAAAACATAATTTCTTATAGAGACTCAAGTTTCACATCAGACTTTGTGAAAGAAATATTTGAATAGATTAGCACTCAAGTTCATATCAGTATAGCTTTCCATCCACAAACTGATGGGGAAACCTAGAGGATTAATCAAGTACTTGAAGATATGTTGCATACGTATGTGAATGAAAAGCAAGATAATTGGAGTGGATATTTTCCCTTAGTTGAGTTTGCATACAATAGTGCATGGGATGCATCTATAAATATGACTCTGTTTCAGGCTATGTATGGCTATAATTGTTTGACTCCACCTTTGTTTTTTGGTTCTACAAATAAAGTAGAAGTATCTAAAGAAATGCTTGAGAAGATGGATGAAGAACTTGGAAACATGAAGCAACACATAAAAGAAGCTCAGAAAAGGCGAAAGAAATTCTATGATTTGAAGAGAAGACCACTTGAATTTCAAACAAATGACATGGTATTTCTTAAAGTCAATCCTCACCGATGTAACTTCTTGTTAGAGAAGGATCATAGACTTTCTCCACGATACGCAAGTCCTTTAAAAGTATTGAAAAAGACTGGATCTCTTGCTTATTTGTTGGAATTGCCTAAACATTTAAATGTCCATCTTGTATTTTATGTTAGCTTACTTAAAAGATATGTACCTAATGTTGCTCATGTTTTGCAGGACAACTATAAGCTGAAAGATGATGGATCTTTTGAGCTTCGACTTGAAATAATATTAGATAGGAGGGAAAGATTACTTAGAAATAGATCTATAGTAGAGATTCTAGTAAAATGGCTCACATATCCAGTTGAAGATTTGACTTGGGTGAACTTAGACAATATTCTCGCACATAATCCTTCTTTCCAACTCTGAGGACAGGGTTCTTAAAAGGGAGGGAAGAATTGTAATAGGCCTTTCCATTATATAGAATGTGAAATAAGTCATTTGATCTTTCCATTATATACAGGGTTCTTAAAAGGGAGGGAAGATAGTGAAATAAGTCATTTGATCTTTCCATTATATATTGTGGGGATAATTTCTAGAATGAATAAGTAAGCCATTTTATGCACATAAGAAAAACTTAAGGATGACAAGTTTGTATTCTCTCTCTAAACCTTATCTACATCACGTTTTTTGATTGAAAATTGAATGCGAAGATGAAAGAATTAAGAGAAATGTTGTATGAGAGAAAGGTAGAGCAAGCATAAGAGAATAAAATTTTCTTTGTGAAAGTTTTTTTATTCATGTTTTAAGTACCTTGTCTCGTGCTCTACATTTAGTTCTCTGTAAGATAATGCCTTGATTTTATTCTCTCTCTAGAATTTCTAAAGATGTAGGGCTCAAAATTGATTTTGGAAGTAGATTTCGACGTGGCCCATCTCTAACACTATTGTGCAGATTGAAGAGCTAAACATTTTTGTCTCTCACAAGTGTTTTCAAAGTTTGTATTATTTTTTAGTTATAGAGCCCATAAAAGTATCAATTTTTCCAACACTTTAGCCAAAAAATAAAACTTGGCTTCTCTATTTCTATCCAAATCCATGATTTTGAAACATATGTGTTGTCATGCACACTTATACGATGTCTTTAAATTAAGTGGAGTGATTGTATTCACTAAGATTGACTTCAGATCTTTATGTCACCAAATTCGGATCAAAATAGAGGATATACCCAAGACAACTTTTCAAACACATTATGTACACTACATGTTTATGGTTTTACCTTTTGGATTAACAAACACTCCTACCATCTCGATGAACAATATTTTTCATGAGTACCTAGACGATTTAATCTTAGTATTTCTTGATGATATATATTTATACTCAAAGGATGATGAGCATGTTGTACATCTCAAGAAGACTTTGAAAGCTCTTAGAGAACAAAAATTGTATGGAAAGAAGAGTAAATGTTTCTTTCCTAAGGATAAACTTGTGTATCTAGGAAGATTCATATCTAATGAGGGAATTCATATGGACCAGATAAAGTGAAAACCATAGTTGATTGGCCAGTTCCTAAAGTCGTAAAGGATGGTAGAAGTTTTTTAGGATTGGCATAATATGAAACAATACATGTTAAGGATTTCTCTAAGATAGCTAATCCCCTCACATATTTGACTATAAAGAATGCAAGACTTGTGTGGAGTGGCACCTGTCAGAAATCATTTGAATCATTGAAACAAAAAGTCAATGAAAATTATGATTTGAAAATACCAAAAATGGGAAAGCCTTTTGTGGTTGCATGTGACGCAAGTGGTAGTCAAATAGGATGTGTTCTTTCATAGGATGGTAGGATGGTTACATATGAATCCAAAAAAATAAAAAAACATGAACTTAATTATCCTACTCATGATCTAGAAATGTTTGTTGTTGTACATGCACTTAAACATTGGAGAAATCTACAATTAGCAGTTAAGTTGAAATTGAAAATAGATCATCAAATTCTAAAACACATTTTCACACAACCATTGCTTAAGAGTAGGCAAAAGCATTGGATTGAATTATCAAGCAAGTATGATTTTGACATTAAGCATTTGGCTGGTAAGGAAATTAAGATCAAAGATGCATTGAGTAAAAAACCTTTATATAATCTCCTTTCTCTAATAAATTTTGATTTTCTTAATCAAATTCAAGAAGAACTTAAACAAGACTCTTTTTCTCCACCTATCTTGAATTTTTTACATGCAAATAGGGGATCAATGTACAGAATGGACCTTTATATTTAACAATCGATTATGCACATCCTCTGAGTCTCCATTGAGAGTTCAAATATTACATGATTGTCATGATGCATCTTTTTCTGCACATATAGGTTATTCAAGGATGTATGTTAAAACAAAATATTATTTCCTCTCACCATGTATGAAGCGGCATATTAGAAAATATGTTAGTGAATGTTTAAAGTGTCAACAAGCAAAATCTAAGTTTAAAAGAATGGTTGGAATGCTGCAACCTTTGGATGTTCCAAATCAGAAGCGGGAGTCTATCTCTATGGACTTCATCACTATATTTCCTACAATGAGAAGTAAACATGATACCATATTTTTGGTAGTTGATCGACTTACCAAGATGGTACATTTCTTTCATATGAAAAAGATTCATATTGTCTTGGATATTGCAAGAATATTAGTAAAGTAAATTTTTTAACTGCATGGAATGCCTAAAATCATAATTTTTGAAAGAGACTCTAGGTTCACATCAAACCTCTAGAAAGCAACATTTGAATTGATTCGCACTTAACTTCATATGAGTATAGCTTTCCATTCCCAAACTGATGGGGAACCCAAGAGGGTTAATCAGGTACTTGAAGATATGTTGTGTATGCATGTGAATGAAAAGCAAGATAATTAGAGCGGATATTTGCCCCTAGTCAAGTTTGCATATAATAGTGCATGGCATAGATCTATAAAAATGAATCCGTTTGAGGCTATGTATGGTTATGATTGTTTGACTCCATCTTTATTTTTTGGTTTTCCAAATAAAGTAAAAGTATAGAAATGCTAGAGAAGATGGATGAAGAACTTGGAAAAATTAAGCGACACGTAAAAGAAGCTTTGAAAAGGCAAAAGAAATTCTATGATTTTAAGAGAAGACCACTTGAATTTCAAATAGATGACATGGTATTTCTTAAAGTCAATGCTGACCAATCTAACTTGTTGTTAGGGAAGGATCATAGAGTTTCTCCACGATACATAGGTCCTTTTAAAGTTTTGAAAAAAGATTGGATATTTTATTGATTTGTTGGAATTGCTTGAACATTTAAATGTGCATCATGTATTTCATGTTAACTTACTTAAAAGATATGTACCTTATGTTGCTCATGTTTTGCAAGACAACTATAAGCTGAAAGATGATGGCTCTCTTGAGCTTCGACCTGAAATAGTATTAGATAGAAGGGAAAGATTACTTAGAAATAGATCTATAGTAGAGATTTTGGTAAAGTGGCACACATATCCAATTGAAGATTAGACTTGGGTGAAATTAGATAATTTTTTGGCACATTATCCTTCTTTCCAACTCTGAGAAGAGAGTTCTTAAAAGGGGGTAATAATTGTAATAGGCCTTTTGATATTGAAATAATTCACTTTGATATTTCCATTATATATTGTGGGGATAATGTTTAAAATGAATAAGTGGGCCATTTTATGCACATAGGAAAAACTTAGGGATGACAAGTTTTGTATATTCTCTCTAATCCTTATTTGCATCATGTCTCTATTGAAATATGAACTTGAAGATGAAAGAATTAGGAGAAATGTTGTATGAGAAAAAGGTAGAGCATGCATAGGAGAATAAAAATTTCTCTGTGAAAATTTTGTGATTCATGTTTTAAGTACCTCGTCTCATGCTCTACATTTAGTTTACTATAAGATAATGCCTTGATTTTATTCTCTCTCTAGAACTTCTAAAGTTTCAGGTCTCAAAAGTGATATTGGGGATGGGTTTGGACCTACAACATCTCTAACACTATTATGCAAATCAAAGAGCTTAACATTTTTGTCTCTCAAAAGCTTGTTGGAATTCCACATTATTTTTAAGTTAAAGGTCCTAGAAATGTGTGGATTTTACCAACACTTAAAAAAAATATGGGCTTCTCTATTTCTATTATAATCCATGATTCTGATGCATACATCTTGTCATGCACACTTATGGGATGTCTCCAGATATATATATTTGTTGCATTTCTTCTATTTTTGATCAGTATCTCTAAAGAAATCACAAGAATACTACAAATGCAAGATTTTTCAAAAGCTTTGCATGCAACACGGAGAGAGTTGGCTTTTGCTAAATTTTATGGATCACCCACTTCCTTGGGGGGGGACGATCAACAATTTTTAAAGGAAGATTTGTTGCATCATGTAGGAGGCGGCTAAAAATCAAAGAATTACCTTATGAATGAGAGTGAGTGTGAGAGTGACAGTGTGATTGAGAGTGCAAGTGTGAATGAGATTGTGATAGCTTCAGGGTGGTGGGGAGTTTGAGGCTTCATCAAGAAGTTATTTTCCTAATCTATTGTATTGATTTATTCAAATCTATAATACCAAAAATTCTCTTTCACTAGGCCATATCTTGTCTACTTTTTTGCAGTGAATTTTCTCTTATCTTGTGTAAGTTATGTTATTCTCTCTTCTACTATTGTTGAGTGATTTGAAGCCTATGATTAGGGAGGAAGCGCTACAAGTGGTATCAAAGTGGAATCAGTCCTCGACAATGATGGAAGCTTAGACACAAAAGAGTTGTGAGCAAGAGAAGCTTCTTCATAAGCTTCTTTGAGAACTATGCAAAGAACGAGGTAGAAAGAAACCATAAGGCACCACAAGTGTGTCCATGGAGCTTAATGATGAAGTGGATGAAGATGCACGAACATCTAGTGTGCCTAGAGGAAGACAAAAAGGAAATTATGAATATTTGGAGGCTGGTGAGTTTTCCCTCAACCAAGTCTTCAAGAAGGCAAAATTAAACAATTTTGATGGTGAGAAGAAGAGCAACGAAGATCTAGAGGCATTGATTGAAGTGTTAGAGGATTTATTTGATCATGGACAATTCAGTGAGGAGTCCAAGGCAAAGGTTGGGATCCTTCAACTATGTGGCATGGCAAAGCTATGATGGAAGTCCTATATGCAGACTCGCACACATTCTGGTCTGGTTCTATGGAAGGAATTTAGAGAGCAAGTGAAAAACTATTATTGTTCTCCACACCACCATATGGAGAAGAAGATGGATTTATACAATTTTCAACAACGCAAGAGTGACAAGCATAGCTTGTATGTTGATGAGTACAAAGAAAAATTCCTATGTCTTCACAAATTTGCACTACAGGTTACTCTTGATGCTTTGAAGAGCAAGTTTATTGAAGGGCTTAGTGAGGAGCTCTATTATCAAATGAAGGGATTTGGATGTGTTTATTTCTTGTATGTTGTTGCGATGGCTAAGAATTTTGAGAACATGGAGAAGATCAATATGCAAAAGGTGAGTAGAACCACATTCATTGCGATATGAGAAGACTTCAAAGAAGAACAATTCAAAGAAGAATTCATCTTTTAATAATCAAGGTAAGAATCCCACTCGGGTGGAAAACCAAAGGAGGCATCAATCCATCTGTTGGCACCAAGAACTTGAATTTATTGGATGGGCAAAAATGCTTGATTTGTGTTTTCATTGGGGGGAGCAAGGGCATCAAATGTATGAATGCCCAAACAAGGCTATCTTTTAGTCTGCAAAATCAAAGGTGATAAATATCATTGATGAAGGTGCAATAAATTGACAAAGTAGATGATGGAGTTAAGTGTCCTTGCTCTACTCTACATTGCATGGTGGTTAATTCCTTCCAAAGGACTTCCAAAATTAGGATTTTGGGTACGATTTATACACATAAAATCAAATTTTTGATTGATTCGGGTAGTATGCATTGTTTTCTATCTTTAAAATTGATATAGAATTCAGGGATACCCCTAAATATTTAGATAATAAGACCTATGGAGATGGCTAATAGATGAATACACTATACAAAATGATATATTGAAAACTTTACATTTACTTTTTCTTAGAAGTATTTTTTTGGAAGTCTTCATGTGATTGAAATGAAACAAAATGATGCAATTATAAGCATTGATTGGTAAGTTCAAAATTTTTCAACAATCGATTGCCAACAAAGAACAATCACTTTAATACTAGACGGTGATTCTATCCACATTCTAGGTGATGTGCATAATTGTGAGACTTTCCTCACCAAAAAGTTGAAAAATGGCATGTGTGCTACTCTCCTCCCATCCAATATATCCTCTTTCATCCAAAATAGTAATGCTCTGGAATGGTCTAGTGCCACCATGTGGCCTTCATGAAACACTCATTCCCATTACCATTGAATACCTTAGGATATCCCTCGAGCTTAGGACCTTGGCTTCTTGTCCCACACACACTCATAAATGATATGACTTGGATCTATGTCTAACATTATCTCCCCCTTCTAAAGATCATTTTCCTCAATGATCCAAGAGGAGACTCGGAGTGGTCACCCTTCCAAGATACCAAACACTTTGTAGCAAAATAATTCTTCATTCAATTCTCTTATTTAGCATCTCTTTTGGAATATCTGGTGTCACCTCTTTTTAATGATAGGAAATTCTGAGAAGTCTAGTCTTAGCCTTAGAAAACCTTGCTAATTCTTGGCCCTTGCTTCAAATTCTATAATCTCTATGGATCTTCCACCTAAGACACATGTAATATGAAGACATTCTATGTGAACCTGCTAACTATCTCCCTATAGTTCCCTTGTCTTCATCCTCTAAAATTTTATTTATCTTCTAGATTTGACATTGTATCTGAAGATTATATTACTATATAGATTTGAATATGAATATCTGATGTAGTTTGAAGATAATCAATGCAAACCTCTTACTTTCTTATACAACTATCTTCTATATGAGACCTGAATTTCATAACTTTTTTTTGTTGAAAAATGATATCTCAAAAACATGCAGTCTAAAGATATGTAATTTAGACATCTGATGGATCTTCTTCTATCTTCTTGATAAATAGAAGTCATCCATTTTAATCTTTTCTGTTCTTGATTCCTTTGAATCCTAAGGCATACTATGTTCTTTTTAAGGATGTACTGGACCTTATGTCCTAATTCTTTCTTTTTGCTTACTGACCTTGACACATAACAAAGCTATACTTATGAGTTCTTCTTATTAACTTGTGTCCCTGTCAATCATGTTTACTATTCCAATTTCTTGAAATATCTTGCTTGTAAACCTTTCCTTTCCATTTATCTTTTCCAATCTATATTGGGAAATGGACTTGACTTGTCTGATTTAGAGAGAAATTAAGTCATCCATAATTGCTTGCATACTTGGTGTGTGTATCCTCTTTGTGTAAACTTCCAACAAAATTGGTACTTTTCACCCTTTTTGCACTTAAACATATAACTTTGATCCACTTGACCACTTTATTCTCTTTGACCTACTTGGTCACTTTTTATGATGTCTTGTGGATAGAAACATCAAACTTGTTTCTCAACTTGTTTTCCATTTGGAACTATGTTTCTTGCTTGTAGACCTCACATTGTTGCATAATCACTCCCTGTTGGAGAACAACCTTGCCTTGTCTAGTAAATGCAAACCTTGCTTTGTTGTGCAATGATTCTTTACTGAGAATTTTGACCACAATCTTGCCTTGTCTGCTTACTATAAACCTTGCCTTGCTATTTAAACTACCTCTCCCAGCTAGGGATTTAGACTATAGCCTTGCTTTGTTTGATCTTTGCAAACCTTGCCTTTTTGTATATATTGGCCATTCTCTCTTGAGTATTTGACCTACATACTTGCCTTGTTTTCTCTGTACAAACCTTGCCTTTCTGTGTATCTTGGCCATCCTCTCTTAAGTTCTTGGCCTACAGACTTGCCTTGCTTGCTTAATGAAGATGAATCCACCTAGGATCTCTATTCTTCATTCTTAGGTAGAGAGATAGATGGAACTATCCCATCTACCTATATTAAGCTATTATGGATTCAAGATATGATTTCTTCTATAGAACTAGTAACTCTAAAGTCCATGTCTCAACTTCCAAATATAAGAAGTTCTTACATGACTTTTCTTTTACTATTTCTAACTATGGCATTTTAATCAAAATTGATTTGCCCTTTTTATTCCACAAATATGAAGTATATACTTCTTGTGAACTAGAAGTAGCTATGTAGATATATTAATTAGCTATGAACTAGATACTTAATTTATAATCATCCTAAACTTGAGATTTCTCACCTCTTTCTACTTATATTGCTTTAGATCTTTCTCTTTTAAATCCTAACTTTATTCCTTTTGATCAGAATGCTACTTGCATTCTTTCTTGATCATGGAATCTTTGAGGATGAATTATCCTCTATTCTAGGCTCTAACTAGAATTTGTTTTGTTGTGACACTACTAAGTTCCTTACTCTAATGACCTTGGCAACACTTGTCCTTATCTTAAGACCTCCCTTGGCCTTATACTTGAATTAATTTTCTTTAATCTAAGAATTCCATTCAATGATACCGTACATGTGATATCTACTAGATATCCACAAGCTTATACTTTTCTTTGATCAGAATACTACTATCATTCATCTTGATCATTAAATGTTATATATCTTTGGGTGTTCTAGAGTTCTTTCTATGATCTTTTTGATTGATAGATTCCTAAGAACTTTGGAACTCTCACCCCAAATTCTTTGTTTATAGGTATCTTAAGGTCATGTCTAAGATCTATTGATTCACATAATCATAAGATCTTAGGACTCTTTCCTCTTGACTTTCGTATTCCTTAACTTTGGCATTACATTGTCCTTGTTTCATCCATTGCTCCAAACATAAGAGTATGTTTGAATCAGTTGATAAGTTTTTAAAATGTCTCAAAAGAACAATTATGAGCACTATTGCTCCTTCTTTCACATCAAGAACTTTATCTATGATACTTTTATATATTACCTCATCCTTACTTGAAGTTTTCTAGAGCCTTTCCAAGGTTCTCACTTGCCGGCCTTGATAGATAAATTAAGCCTTGTACTCTAACTTTAGAGTTTTTTTTAATTAGTTTATTGTGTGTCAAACAACTAGATGCACACTTACTCTCTTATTCTTGTACTCTAAAAACTAGAAAAGTACAGAATCTTAGACTTAATATGCTCACTTAAATCACAAACTCTTAGGGCATCTTTCAATATAACTATGTTCTAGAATCATTCTTTTATCTCTCTTAGTCATAGCTTCTAGTATCTAGCTACTTCAACTAAAGTTCTCTTGGAGGAAACCTTGGTTACTCTAAGGACTCCATCCTCCAACCATTCTGAGTCTAAATGAAAAAGATCATCTATCTTTGTCATTTACTTTCTAATGGAAACTTAGCCTACTCATGGTACTCTTATCATATACTTTATGCTCATCCCAACTCATCTTCGTGATATATAAAATGTTCTTCTATAGGCACAAAATGCATCATGCACTTCATCTTTCCAAAAATCATACCATCTATGTATGCATGCATCCACTGTTGCATCTTCTTCTCTACTTCAATTGCTTTGCATGCTTTTAATTATCTTGCACACATGAGACTTCCTCCCTCTTACAACATAATATCTCTCCAGTTCTCTCATGGCATATAACGCCATGTGGCTACAAAAAAAATGGTAGCATTTCCCTAAGAAAATGAATCCTGAAAAAATTAATAACAATGATAGACATCAACCAAGTCTTGGGCAAACCACTTTCTTTACTCCAGAAACCTGCAAACAAAAATCTTTTCCGATACGTGTTGTTGGGCACTACATGCCCTCATGTCAATATCTTTTCTCACTCCAATACCTATAAAGAGAGCTTGAAACAACCTGTGCATGCTTTTATGAACCATCATAAGTTAATGTAACTTCATGTGCAGAAATGAAGTCATAACGAAGCTAAGTTTGATGCATATGCCAATGTTAGCTTCATAAAATTGAAAGAGAAAATAATGCAAGATTATAAATTTTGATGCAAAAAGTATCCAAATGAATGTACTTGAGAGCAAAAGTATGGTGCAAAGGTCTAAGAGTTAATACATTCCTATCCCAAATGGTTCGAAATATGATTGGGAACTCCTAATTATCATAATTGGAAACTCAAGTCACTCAAAAGAGTTTCTCACTAGTCAACAACATCTAAAAGATTGTACAGAGATGGCTTAAAATATCAAAATATGGCGTGTAACTCAAAAGAAAGTGCTTGAAGTGTAGAATCTATAGCAATTTGAATTTCTTGATTTGGGTATTCCATGAGGAAGTTATGCCCAAAACAATGGAACTAGGTGGATGGGCAACACCTCTCCTTGAAGAAGTATGTAGAGAATTAAATGCGAGTATATATATATATATATATATATACACACACACACACAACCACATACCTTAGATTTTTTGATCTCAAGGGGGAGAAGATGAAGAAACCTGTCTCCTCCTCAACGAGGCCCAACCCATGTTGACGTGTGGTTGAGCATTTGCATGAGCTTCGTGGGCATCCTTGGGAAGACCTGCTCTGGATGTCCCTTGGAGGGGCTTCAAAGCCATATCCTCTTTTGTAGAAGGTGATGAATGCTCCATTGCTCCTCGGTTAAGCAACTTCGCGAAGAAGGATATTTGAGAATCTGTCATGTACCTTCATCTTGCCAAGAATAGTATAAGAATCCCTCCTCTCTCTCTCTCTCTTGGAGCTCCACATGCCCAAGTTCAAATGAGCTCTCATACCAAATGCGAGACTTTCATCATCAAAGAGTTGAAAAATGGCATGTGTGCTACTCTCCTCCCATCCAATATATCTCTTGCATCCAAAATAGTAATGCTTTAGAATGGTCTAGTGCTGCCATGTTGCCATCATGCAACACTCATTCCCATTACCATTGAATACCTTAGGATATCCCCCAAGCTTGGGACCTTGGACTAACAAACACTCCTGCCACATTCATGTGCTTGATGAACAATATACGAATTCATCTTAGTATTTCTTGATGATATATTTGTATACTCAAAAGATGATTACGAGCATGTTGTACATCTCAAGAAGACTTTGCAAACTCTTAGAGAACACAAATTGTATGAAAAGAAGACAATAGTTGATTGGCTAGTTCCTAAAGTTGTAAGGGATGTTAGAAGTTTTTTAGGATTGGCACAATATGAAAGAGCACATGTTAAGGATTTCTCAAAGATAGATGATCCCCTCACAGAGTTGACTAAAAAGAATGCAGTATTTGTGTGGAGTGATGCCGATCAAAAATCATTTGAATCATTGAAACAAAAAGTCATTGAGATTTTTTTTTTGAAAATATGAGAAATGGGAAAGCCTTTGTGGTTGCATGTGATGCAATTGGTAGTCAAATAGGATGTGTTCTTTCACAGGATGGTAGGGTGGTTGTATATGAATCCATAAAATTAAGAAACCATGAACTTAATCATGATCTAGAAATGCTTGATGTTGTACATGCACTTAAGCATTGGAGACATCTACTGTTACGGGTTAATTTTGAATTGAAAACATCATGAGAGTCTAAAATACATTTTCACAAAACCATTGCCTAATAATAGGCAAAAATATATGATTGAATTATCAAGCGAGTATGATTTTGAGATTAAGTATTTGGTTGGTAAGGAAAATAAGGTTGTTGATGCATTGAGTCGAAAACCTTTATGTAACCTCCTCTCTGTAATAAATTCTCATTTTCTCAATCAATATCTAAAATAACTAAAACAAGACTCTTTTTATGCACCTATCTTGAAGTGTTTGCATGCAAATAGGGGATTGATGTATAGAATGGATCTTATATTGTAAGAATCAATTATGCATATCCCCTAAGTCTCCATTGAAAGTTCAAATATTACATGGTTGTCATAATGCACATTTGTTTTGCACATTGAGGTTATTGAAGGACCTATGTTAAAACAAAATATTCTTACTTTTGGCCATGTACGAAGCAAGATATTAGAAAATATGTTAGTGAATGTTGAAAGTCCAAAAAGGTGAAATCTAATTTTAAAAGAACGACTAGGATGCTATAGCCTTTGGATGTTCCAAATTAGAAGTGAGAGTCTATCTCTATGGACTTCATCACTAAATTGCCTACAACCAGAAGTAAACATGATATCATATTTGTGGTAGTTGATCGACTCACTAAGATGGCACATTTCTTTCCTATGAGAAAGACTCGTACTGCCTTGAATGTTGCAAGAGTATTTGTAAAAGGATTTTTTCGACCGCATGGAATGCCTAAACACATAAGTTCTGATAGACACTCTAGGTTCACACCAAACTTCTATAAAGCAACCTTTGAATCAATTAGCACTCAACTTTGTATGAGTATAGCTTTCCATCCACAAACTAATGGGGAAATCGAGAGGGTTAATGGGGTACTTGAAGATATGTTGCATATGTATGTGAATGAAAAGCAAGATATTGGAGTGGATATTTTCCCTTAGTCGATTTTGCATACAATAGTAATGACATACATCTATAAAAATGACTCCATTTGAGGCTATGTATGGTTATAATTGTTTGACTCCACCCTTGTTTCCTGATTTTCCAAGTAAAGTAGAAGGATCTAAAGAAATGCTTGAGAAGACGGATGAAGAACTTGGAGAAATTAAGCAACACATAAAAGAAGCTCATAAGAGGCAAAAGAAATTCTACGATTTGAAGAGAAGACCACTTGAATTTCAAACATATGACATGGTATCTCTTTAAGTCAATCCTCATTGATCTAACTTGTTGTTAGGGAAGGATCATAGACTTTCTCCATGATATGCAAGTCCTTTTTAAGTTATCAAAAAGATTGGATCTCTTGCTGATTTGTTGCAATTATCTGAACATTTAAATGTGCATCCTGTATTTCATCTTAGGTTACTTAAAGGATATGTACCCAAGGTTTCTCATGTTTTGCAGGACAACTATAAGCTCAAAGATGATGGCTCTTTTTAGCTTTGATTGTGAAATCATATTAGATAGGAGTGAATGATTGCTTAAAAATAGATCTATAATAGAGATTTTGGTAAAATGGCACACATATCCAGCAAAAATTCAACTTGGGTGAGCTTATACAATTTTTTGGCACATTATCCTTCTTTCCAATTTTGAGAATAGAGTTCTTAAAAGGGGATCAGAAGAATTCTAGGCCTTTTGATAATGAAATAATTCATTTTGATCTTTTCGTTGTATATTGCGGGGATAATGTTTAGAATGTGTAAGTAGGCCATTTTATGCACATAGGAAAAACTTAGACAAGTTTTGTATTCTCTCTCTAAACTTTATCTATATCAGGTTTCTTGTTTGAAAATTGAACGTGAAGATGAAAGAATTAAGAGAAATGTTGTATGGGAGAAAGGTAGAGCATGCATAGGAGAATAAAAGTTTCTCTCTAAATATTTTGTGATTCATGTTTTAAGTACCTTGTTTCCGGCTCTACATTTAGTTTACTATAAGATAATGCCTTGATTTTATTCTCTCTCTAGAATTTCTAAAGTTGCAAGGCTCAAAAGTGATATTAGAGGCAGATTTGGACCTGGCATCTCTAATACTATTGTGCATGTCGAAGAGGTGAACATTTTTGTCTCTCACGAGTATTTTGGAATTTCACATTATTTTTTAGTTACAGGGCCCAAAAAAGTGTAGATTTTTCTAACACTTAAAAAAAAACCAGGCTTCTCTATTTCTATTCGAATATGTGATTTTGATGCATACATGTTGTCATGCACACTTATGGAATGTCTTCCGATATATCTTTTTGTTGTTTTTCTTCTACTTTTTGATAAGTGTTGCTAAAGAAAGCACTTGATTACTACAAACACAAGCTTTTACAAAAGTTTTGCATGCAACAAGGAGAGAGCCAACTTTTGCTAAATTTGGTGGATCATGCACTTCCTTGGGGGGATGATCAACTTTGTTTTAAGGAAGATTTGTATCATCATGAAGGAGGAGGTCAAAAATGAGAGAATTAGCTTGTGATTGAGAGTGAGGGTGAGAGTGTGATTGAGAGTGCACGTGTGAATGGGATTGTGATAGCTTGGGGGTGGTCGGGAGCTCGAGGCTTTTTGAGGAAGCTATTTTCCAAACTATTCTATCGATTGATTCAAATCTATAATGCCAAAACTTCTCTTCCATTGGGTCATATCTTGCCTACTCTTCCACATCGGATTTTCTCTTATCTTGTGTGAGTTTTGTTTTTCTCTCTTACTACTATTCTTGAGTGTTCAAAAGCTTGTTATTGGGGATAGCTTGTGACCAAGGAAGTACTACAAGTGGTATCAGAGAAGAATCAATCCTCGAATGATGGAAGATTTGACACAAAGGATTCGTGAACAAGAGGAGCTTCTTTAGAATCTTCTTAGAGAATTATGCAAAGAATGTGGCAAAAAGCAACCAAAAGGCACCACAAATGTGTTTGTGGAGCTGAACGATGAAGTGGATAAAGGTGCAAGAACATCTAGCATGCATAGAGGAAGATAAAAACACAATTATGAATATATGGAGGCTGGTAAACTTGCCTTCAACCAAGACTTCAAGAAGGAAAAATTTGAACGATTTTGATGGTGAGAAGAAAAGTGACGAAAATCTAGAGGCATGGATTGAAAAGTTAGAGGATTTCTTTGATCTTCAACAATTTAGTGAGGAGTCCAAGGCAAAGGTTGGGATCCTACACCTGCATGGCATCGTAAAACTATGGTGGAAGTCCTATGTGCATAATCAAACACGTTCTGGTCCAGTTCTATGGAAGGAATTTAGAGAGAAAGCTGAAAAACATTATTGTTCTCCACACTACCATATGGAGAAGAAGATGCAGTTATGCAATTTTCGACAACATGAGAGTGACAAGCTTAGCTTTTCTATTGATGAGTACAAAGAAAAGTTCCTGTCTTCACAAACATGCATTAGAGGTTAGTGGTCATGCTCATAAGAGAAAGTTTATTGAAGGGATTTGTGAAGAGCTTCATTATCAAGTGAAGGGATCTCGATGTGTTTATTTCCTCGATTTTGTTGCGATGGATGTGAATTTTGAGAAAATGGAAAAGATCAATAAAGGTGAATAGAACCGCATTCATTACAATAGGACATAGGACACAAAGACCTGCAGTGACAAACATCAACAACTCAAAGAAGATTTCATCTTTTAATAATCAAGGTAACAAACATCAACAACTCAAAGAAGATTTCATCTTTTAATAATCAAGGTAAGAATTCTGCTTAGGTGGAAAAACAAAGGAGGCATCAACCCATCCATTGGTAGCAAGACCTTGATTTTATTGAATAGGCAAAAAGACTCGATTTGTGTTTTCATTGCGGGGAGCAAGGGCATTGGACATATGAATGCCCGAACAAGGCAATCTTTTGGCCTACACAACCAAAGGTGATAAACATCATTGATGAAGATGCAACAATTGACAAAGCAGATGATGAAGGTAAGTGCCCCAACTCTACTTTATGTTGCACGGTGGCTAGTTCTTTCCCAAGGGCTTTTGTAATTATTATTTCGCATAGAATTTCTATACATAAAATTAGATTTCTTATTGATTCGGGTAGTATGCATTGTTTTCTATCTTTCAAATTGGTAAAGAATTTAGGAAAAATGGACTTCAGATGAAAAAGATATGACCGTTCAGGCCTTTGGGGGTGAAAACTGACAATTAGGTTTTTCTTCAAATACGAGCTAAGGGGTCTCCTATGAGCTTAGTCACCCAAAATTTTTCTCAAATTAGCCTCAAAATAGCCAAAAAAATCAAACCCTAATTTTTTTCATTTTGGGTGAACAATCGCGATGGTCTGGAACAATCGCGATGGTATGGGACCGTCATGATGGCTCATGTGAACCGTCGCGATGGCATGGTACAATCGTGATGGTCTGATGGCACGAGGCATCACGATGGTCTAAAGTGAAGTGTCGCAATGGTCAAAAGTGAAGCGTTGCGATGGTCAAAAGTGGACGATTGCCATGGCGCGAGCCCGTTGCGATGGTCAATGGTCAACGCAACCATCGCGATGGCATGAGCCCGTCGCGATGGTCACGAGCGTGATGGTTTGAGCCAATTGCGATGGTCCAACTTTGAAGTGTCACGATGGCGTACCTGGTATCATTGCGATGGTCTATCTTGACACGTGGCATGATCATCACGATGGCGTGAGCCAATCGCGATGGCATGGGGTCGATGGGATCGTCGCGATGGTCAGGGACCGTCGCAATGGCTCAAGTGAACTGTCACGATGGTGTGAGACTGTCACGATGGTCCGACCGAGCCGTTGCGATGGCGTGAGCCAATCGCGATGGTGTGAGCCTATCGTGATGGTCCACCAAAATGCAAATTTTCAAAATGCAACTATGGATTCCTATGTGCGCAAGTGTGCTCTACATCGTGGTATGGTCGCCTACCTCAAATTCCAAATTTTCCAGACCATCGCGATGGTCTGACACAATTAGCAGATTCTAATAGAAAGTGCATTTTTTACCTTTTGGAAGCTTTCCTACTGCTCTAGAGCTTTGTACCTGCAAGAAAATTCAAAAAACACACAAGCACATACAAGCACAAAAGCTCTCTCTCTCTCTCTCACATGCACAAATGAGGGGAAATGAGGAGAATGGGTGGATATGGCAAATTTTCTGAATTTTTTGGAGTGGAAGAAGATGATGCGGTGGTGAAGAAGGAGTGTAGGGGAGATGAAAAACACAAAAAACTAATTAAAAACAACAACAAAGACTGAAATTTTTACCTTCCAACGCCACTTCTTGCTATACTCTTACCATCACACATTCATCCTAGACTTGATCCCCGGCAATGGCGCCAAATTTGGTGTTGCTCTAGCACAATTGTAAGTACCACGTTAAGAAGCTCCACCTCCTTAATGTCAATCTGCGGAAGAGATAGGAGTGATATGAAGATCGTGAATGTGAAATGTAGTGAGAGTGAAGGTGAGAAGCATAGAGATGCACACAAACATACACACACAATGAAGAGACAAGCAAGATATAATGGAAGGTAGAAAAATAGACTCTATTACTCAAGATCTCACTTACAAGCTCAAGCTCACTCTAGCTCATACAAGTCTACACTAGCTAACCTCAAAAATGAGCTCTCTAGATCTTTTTATAGATTCTAGAATAGTTTTGACCGGTCTCACATCTAGTGACCGGCATAGTAAAAAAATAGGTTCTAGGTACTATTTGAAAGGGTAAATGAGATCTAAAAATAACCAAAATTGGTAAGCTCGTTCTACCTAAGCTCCTCAAGCTCGAGGGCTCCTCGGCTTCCACAAACTGGAGCTACGAATTACAAAAGTGATTGTTCTATGTTACATATGGTACAAGAGTGATGAAAATCACTATTGGGAGTTTTGGAAAGTATTTATAAAACATAATTCTTTGAAAAATAATATGTCTAGCTCCCTACTACTTCATTGTGCTCTGTCTTCACATGCTTCCTCGACGTCTGTGCCTCTGGCTACTGCCAACACTTTCCCATTTCTCGTATTTTCAAAACACAATATTCAACGACTTTTTGTTTCAATAATTCAAACGATTTTTGACAAGTTTCATGCCACACAAGTCCTGAAGAATGCAATTCAACTTTGTGAGGGGATTAACTATCTTAGAGAAATCCTTAACATGTGCTCTTTCATATTGTGCCAATCCTAAAAAACTTCTAACATCCCTTACAACCTTAGGAACCGGCCATTCAACTATTGTTTTCACTTTATCCTAGTCTACATAAATTCCCTCTTTAGATATGACTCTTCCTAGATACACAAGTTTATCCTTAGTAAAGTCTTCTTGAGATGTACAACATGCTCCTAATAATATTTTGAGTATATAAATATATCGTCAAGAAATACTAAGATGAATTTGTCTAGATACTCATGAAAAATATTATTGATCCAAAAGGTAAAACAGTAAACTCTTATTATCCATAATGTTTTTAAAAAGTTGTCTCGAGTAGATCCTCTATTTTGATCTTAATTTGGTGCTATCTAGATCTTAATTCAATCTTACTCAATACAATCACTCCATTGAATTGACCTAATAAGTCATCTATGTGAAGGAATGGGTGCTTATTTTTAATTGTTCTTTTATTCAACCCCTTATAGTCGATACATAATCTATGAGAGTTGTCTTTCTTCTTCTTAAATAGCAAAACACCTTGTCTTATCAAGCCTTTCTTCAAAATCTCATCTAATTGAATCTTAAGCTCCTTTAATTCATCTTTGTTAAATCTATAGGGTGCACTAGAATATGGTTCACTCCCTGAATACAGGTTGATGGCATGGTCAATCTGCCTAGGTGGAGGTATCCCAAGCAAGTCTTCTAGAAATACATATGTGTATTCTTCAAAAAAAATTCTACATAATTTGGAAGATTTTCATCATTATCTTCCTCATTCAGATGGTTCAATACACTACAAATGTTCTACATCCATCACATATACCTCTAATTATCTGCATAGCAAAATTTAAAATAGGCTTAGGATTATGCACATCACCTAGAATGTGGATAGTCTTAAAGTGATTGTTCTTTGTTAGCAATCAATTGTTTTAGAATTTTGAACTAAGCAGTCCATGCCTATAAAGCATCACCCTCTTTCATTTAAATCACGTTCAAACTTCGAGAAAAAAAACCAATAAGAAAAGTAAATGTAAGGTTTTCAATGAGCTTTATAGCTCGTTAGAAAGCTCTTTACGAGTACTACGTGACCTCAACTATTTTTTTCAAAAAGAAGACGTTATTTTTTAGATAAGACAATTTGAGGTTGACCCATTAGTTGGACTAGAAAAACTAGGGGGCATTAAAATTTTGGGCAAAGCAGAAGGGACATGAAAGGTGTATATATTCAAGTGCTTGATCTTCAATTTGAGAATTGGTCTAAACATTGAATTTTTTACAGGTCTAGCAAGGGCAATCAAGGGCAATCAAGACAAAGCAGTGAAGAATGCAAAGCTTGGGAAGTGTGACTTCTTGGGCAATAGAGCAATCAAAGGAGCTGACTCGAGGTTGGAAGAATACTCAACCCCCTCAGTCAATTATTAGCTTAGGCTAAATGGTAGCATTGTGGATTAAAGATGATAGGAACGCATCAAGTTCAAGAGACTTAATTTTTCAAGTCCAAGACTAAAGTAAAAGTGTGCAATACGAAAACCTCAAGGAAAGAATTTGAGTCTGACGGGACGAGAACTCAAAAGTACAACGGGAAGTCGATTCCTGACGCATACAGTAAGACAAGATAAGAATTTAAAGGAATTTAAAAAGAAACAAGCAATTAAGAACAAAGAACCATTCACGATCAGAGAGTGCCAGGAAGTAAATTCATGAACCTTAGATCGGGCAAGCATATAGGTAAGTCAGACCAACGAAGCCTTAGATCATCAGAAGCAAGTGTAAGAACTACTGCACGTTCGTGGGCACAACAGTTGAATAGTTATCCTTACGAGTTGAGCTCAGATACGAGTGAATCGGAAATGGCTTTTAGCATGGAAAGACTAGAAGGAGGGTTAAACATAGCATATCTGGAAAGACCCGAAGGACCCTATAGAACTCAATTAGAATTTGTCCGAACCAACCGCTTAGGTCCTCACATCTATGAGGATGGTTTGCAAAGACAAGTGGTGCAAATGCACAATCCTAATCAACCCATTGGATTGAAACATCCAGTGGTGAAATTCGAGAGAGACACATACATAGACAAAGAAGGAACAATGTACATCATAAGTACTCAGCCAAATAATACCAATGAGTTTGGTGTAATTCAGTCAGAGATGGAAGCAAGAACCCAACGAAAAGAACTAGTAGGAGAAGAACCTAGGACACCTAGAGGGAAAACTATATTGACAAGAGTTCTAATCCCAGATTGGATCCCTCAGGATAACAGAAGCATAGAGTTGTTTGTGAATAAGGAAACTGATGAAGCATTTTGGAGATACAGAATGGAACAACATAGTGAGGTAGGCTCCATCATGATCTACGAATTCAAGGACCTAGATACTCCTGGAAAGATTGTATACCTGGATGAGACTTCAGAATGAATATTTGTAGTACTAGACCACGCGAGAAATACCTACACATGGAGAGGCGATTTAGTATTCCCCCCATCTCGAACAAATGTAAACACGAGCCATCAAGGTGCTGGAACATCTTCAGCCCATGGTGCTCAAAGAGAGAAGAACAAAGAGAGGCTAGAAGTAAGTTTCACTCATCCTATAGGGAGAGATAGAGCCACCATGGACACCGATAGAATGGAAACACAAAGGGAACCTAGAATACCAGGTGGTAGAGATGATTTTCCTCTACCTAAACCACATGAACACCCAAGGATATTAAGACCCACTCTACTAGTAAAGTCAATGAAAAATTACTTTGACGGGACAGGAGATCCCTATGATCATGTTGCGGAATTTAAGCAAGTGCTAGGATCAGAGCAAGTAGAAGACATGTTTATGCAATATAATGCATTTGGGCTAACATTAAAGAACACGGCTTTAACTTGGTTCCAACCATTGCAACAAAGGCAATTTAGAGATATCCATCACTTGTTAGAGTCATTCATCACGGAATTCTCTAAAAGTGGAATCAGGCATGATACGTCTTCGTTGATTCATAGCTTCAAATAGACCCCTCATGAAATAATCAGACTCGCAAGACGTAGGTTTAGACAATATGTTAAAAGATGTATGATGCAAGAATTACCCTCACAAGCCAAGCAAGTGTCATTGTTTTTAGATGGCCTCTTGAGCTCTAAACTACGCTCCTATGTATACTTGAAGGAACCCAGAACATTAGAGCAATGTGTGAGAATTTGTATAGACATTGAGAACAACCTTGGAGACAAGTTGTAACTCTCAAAGGTCTATAAGGAGTCCGATTGTTCATCTCTAGCATCCTCAAAATTGTCTAGCTTGATAGAAGACCTAGCAGAAAAAGTGGCCCAGAAACTAGGAGTTTCTAGTAAACAGATGCCTAGGGTAACCACAAACAAGCGTTGTTACACCTATGGTGGTGATCATATGGCAAATGTGTGTCCCAATGCAACACAACCACAAGCCAACCCTAGTGCCCAATACTGTACAATTGAGAGACAATACACAAATCACACGGATCAAGATTGCCCTTACAACAAACAAGTAGTACGACAGAACTACCCACAAGCATACCCGCAACCAGGTAGGTATCAAGGTCAATATAATGCTCAGCCTCATTATTGTAGGCCTCCTCAAAATTATCCTTATCAGGCTCAACAGAGACCTCAACCTGTTTTAGCTCAACAGCCACCCCCACCAGCTAATGTCATCTCAGTCAAATATGCTACTGCAGAAGAAAATCTCAATAGGGCTTTAGTGCCTTCTTCACCCCTGATCACAGAGAGTGACCCTAATTCTAACAGTTTTGACTCTACACATGTAGATAGTCCACCCGTGTATTACACAGAGTCACCAGAACATGTGGAAACATATCAATACAATAGTCCACCATTGGAACCTAGTTGGGAGCCCGATTATGCTAACGTGATGTACACAAACCCTAATCCGCGACCCCAGTCAAGACAACAAAGACCACAGGGCCCTAGAGGACCATGCGTTAGGTCCCAAGGAGATCATTTCATAAAGGATTGCCCACATCCTCCGATAGCAGGATAGTCACAATACTATAACATACAAGGTTTTTGTGCCGATTGTGGTAAAGAGCATGTCATAAAAGATTGTCCTAAGAATCCTGCTAATCCTTCAAAAGTGACACCAATCAACGTGATAGGTATTGTACATAATGTAGATGGATCCAACCCTACATACGTGCCTATCCAAGCTATAACAAGAGCCCAGGCGCTCTTACAAAATCAACAGCCTAATCCTGAGAAAATAGTTGAAACTAGCGAAGCTGGAGAGTCTAGTAACAAAAAGACAAAATCTTGGAAAGATTCCAGAGAAAGAATTAAGAGAAAATGGAGTAAAAAGATAACTGAGTTGGAAGGAAGTTTGAAGGAATCGAGAGTCAAAATTCTAGAACTGACTTCTCGAGAATCTAATCAGGAGAACCCAGCATAGAGGTCAGGATCAGTTCTAACGGAACCCATACCGGAAAACTTAGACATGGTGTTTCGTGCATATCAGGTGAGATTAAAAGAAGGACCCCAGATAGCTGAAATGAGTAAGAACTATCCAAGAGCAGATTTAGAAATTGAGAGAACTAAACTTTGCATAGGTAACACTTATCTTCCAATAACCCATCAGGGTTGCACCACCAAAGCCATCTTAGATTCAGGAGCCAAAGTAGCCATAGCTACCACCACTTTATGGAAACGTTGGGGTAAGCCAGCATTAAGATCCACTAGGATGAAGCTACAAATGGCCGACGGACATATAGAGAAACTGTTAGGCTTACTAGAAGGCATATCTCTCACCACTTGTGGTGTGGAGTTTGAGCATACTTTTGCCATTTGTGATTTTGGGAAAAATCATGCTTACGAGATGATTTTAGGATGACCATTCATGCGTTAGTTGCAAATTGTACAAGACTGGGGAGCTAATTCTTTCTACTTGCAACATTTAGGAGTGACTACTAAAGTCAATCTTAAAGACTATTCCCATCGAGACGTACCCCCAATACAATGGAACACCATCCATAAGACACAAGAAGAAACAGAATCGGTGCACTCACTGGAATCAGACCCCTCATGGTTGCATGAGGATACTCATCTATGGATGTGTAAAGTGGCAAAACAAGAGGAAGAACGGTTAGAAGCCAGGACCTTAGGTTCAGAACAACATCCACGAACCCTTCAAGACCTAGCTTATGCACCTGTAGTATTTCTAGATGAGGAATTCGAGCCTCACGGTTGGGTAGAAATCTTAGCTATGATGGTCATAACAGTGAACAAAGAACAATGGACCCCTCATTATGATGAAGATGGATACGACATCTCCATTTTCATGATTTAACCTGTTGAGGAAGATTTTATCGTAGAAGAATGCACGGAAGTGAACCAAGAACTGGACGAGAGTGATGACGAGGAGCTAGAATCCATCATCATGGAACCCTTCTATTCCACAGAACAGGAATATCTTTACTTTGTAGAAGCCAAAAACCCTGAAGAAGAAGAAGAAAGTCAAATGGAACAACTTGAGCTGTCCATAAGAGATAGAGAAAGTAAGCAAAAGAAAAAAAAGAAATCACCTAAGACAGAAGAAGAAGAAGAACCACTCATGGAAGTACCGGAGAACCTCAAGAAGTATGAAATAGAAGATAGACAAATAATGGTAAGAATGCCGTAAAGAAAAGCTGATGTTGGAGAAGTATATGATAATCGAGAGAAAACCAAAAAAATCATAGTCACCATAGAAGGAGAAGAAGAAAAATGTACATACATTGGGCATGATTTGACGAATGAAGAAGAAGAAGAGTTAATTGCCCTATTACGAGAATATAGAGATGTGTTCACTTGGAGTTACAAAGACTTGAAAGGAGTAGACCCAGATATATATGCTCCCATAGAATCCCTATGACTCCAGAGGCAAAACCTATGAAACAAAAACCATACATGTACAATGATAACTACGCTGCGAATATTAAAGAAGAAATAGATCGTTTGATAGAAGCAGGATTCATTTATGAAATTGAGCATACCGAATGGGTGTCCCCCATTGTGGTAGTGCCCAAGAAGAATGGAAAATTACATGTGTGTATTAACCTTAAAAAAGTTAATGCTGCCACGATTAGAGACAGTTATCCTCTTCCTATCACAAAACATTTATTGGAAAGAGTTGTGGGCAAGGAAGTTTATAGCTTTCTTGATGGTTTCTCAAGCTATAATCAAGTAGCCATTGCTCCAGAAGATCAACACAAGACGGCTTTTGCCATAGAATGGGGCATATTTGCATTTTGTGTGATGCCATTTGGGCTCACAAATGCACCCGCCACTTTCCAGCGACTCATGTGTCACGTTTTTAAGGAATTCTTATGCAAGAATTTGGAAGTTTATGTCAATGACATATGTGCACATTCAAATATGAGACAGACTCATATCCCAGAACTAAGGCAAGTATTTGACAAATGTCGAGAATATCAGGTTTGTCTGAACCCAAAAAAATGTGTTTTCATGGTTAGACAAGGTAAAATTCTAGGACACATTGTGTTAAAGAACGGAATCTCTACGGATTAAGAAAAGGTGAAAGTAATTGCCGATCTACCTAGGCCAAACAACGTAAAAGAGGTACAGGCATTTATGGGTCATTGTGGTTATTACAGACAATTCATATACATGTATGCAATCATAGCCAAGCCTTTGTACTCTCTTTTGACCAAGTTTGAATGGACGGACGAGTGTGAGAATTCATTCAATGAACTTAAACGACATTTGTGTTCAACACCTATATTGACAACCCCAGATTGGAGTAATCCATTCCATGTACATGTGGATGCATCCAACTATGCCATAGGATGTGCACAACCCATGAATGAAGATAATATAGATCTCCCCATAGCCTATGCGAGCAGATAGTTGAATGCAGCAGAAAGGAATTACACTACTATGGAACAGGAAGGATTAGGAATGATCTACGCAGTGAAGAAATTCAGGCATTATTTGTTGGCAAATAAGTTCAAATTCTTCACGGATCATCAAGCATTATTGTACTTAGTCAATACGCCATGTAACATAGGATGACTGATACGTTGGTTTCTATTACTCATGGAGTATGATTTTGAAGTAGTAGTGAGGAAAGGAAAGACACATCTTAGAGCTGACCACCTCTCAAGATTAACCACAGGAGAAGCTCCTCAAGGAATAGCAGATGAATTACCGGATGCATATTTGTTTAACCTTGAGATAGTACCAGAATGGGCTAAGCCAATTGTCCCTATTCTCACATATGGACCCAAGAATCCTAGGATAAGATCAAAGAACAAGAGATTACCAAGTCACAAAGATATCAAATCATAGTAGGAAGTATATATAAATAGGATAATCAAAAGATTCTTACTTGTTGTGTAGATGAATCAGAACACGCGAATTGGTTGCAATTAGCACATGTAGGTGCAATAAAGCAACATCATACAAAATATCGTACACTGCAAACTCTGCATAGACTAGGTGTATATTGGCCTTCTATGGAAGCAGATGTCTACAAATTGTGTAAAGAATGCCCTGTTTGTTGTGAAACACCACCAGTAGAACTACGTTATATCATGTGTCTCTCACACCAGAATGGAGTGAACCCTTAGTGACGTACTTGAGGACGAAAACATTCCCTCAAGAATGACCTTAGCACAACAACGTAGTTTAGAGCAGGAAGCTCAAGACTATTCCCTTATTGGCGACAATCTATACAAACGAGGATGAGACGGATACCTAAGACAATGTGTTCATGAGAACGATTATTTGAGCGTACTAGAGACTGCACACCAAGGTGTTGCAGGAGGTCATTTTGGCCCCGACAGAATAATCAAAGCCATCCTCTTTGCAAGATTATGGTGGCCCACTCTTCACATGGATGCACATACCTATGTTAAGAGATGTGATGTGTGCCAAAGAACTCAATTTCCTACTCGCAGAGATGAAATGCCATTGAAACCCATGATGGGAGGACGTGCATTTTCTAAGTGGGGTATAGACTTTGTAGGACCCATTAACCCCCTGCAAAAGGTACACATGCTGAATACATCATAGTTGCCACGGATTATCTTACCAAATGGGTAGAGGCCAAGGCCACAAAAAAGAATGATGCACACACGACTGCAAAATTCTTATTTGAAAATGTCTTTACAAGATATGGATTGCCTATAGAGTTAGTGATCGATCGAGGAGCTCACTTTCTAAACCAAGTCATTGAATATTATTACAGGATTTTATGGTGATTCACAAAAAATATGCACCATATCATCCTCAGGCCAATGGTCAAGCAGAAAGCACTAACAAGATCCTTTGTAACGTACTAACAAAACTCGTGAACAACAAACGATCAGATTGAGACAAACAGTTACACCACGTTGTTTGGGCATATCGAGTGGCCTACAAGACCGTACTCAATGCAACTCCCTTTCAAATGGTTTTTGGTCAGAATGCTATGCTTCCTTTGGACTTCTTGATATCGACCCTTAAGGTTGCACAAGAACATCAGTGGGCCGACCATGAATTATTATCAAGAATAATGGACTTGGAATGATTAGGAGAAACCAGGCTGAAAGCAACAGCAGGAATATATGCAACAAAGAAGCGACAGAAAGCCTATTTCGATGCACATGTGAAAGATAAAGGCTTAAAAGAAGGAGATTTAGTCATAGTGTATACACTGAAACAACATGCACGAAAACTAGAAAAGCGAGGTTATGGACCTATAATCATTAACAGACTCTCGACAAGTGGAGCAGTACAATTAGCCACCCTAGAAGGAGACATAATGCCTAATTACATTAGTGGTTGTAGAGTCAAGTTATATCAGGAACCTCTTACTGAGGATATGTTTAGAAGACTCGCATTGGCAAAGAAGCGTAAGGAGGAAGAAAAAAGAATACACGCAGAAGCTCAAGCAGAAGCTATAGAACGCATTAAGCGCATGAAGTTAAGAAGAAAAGGACTAGGGAGAGAACATTATAACCATCTGGAAACAACACCCTGATACCCCATGGCCATGTGTCAAGCAAAGTCAAGTACTCATCCTAGCATAGTGGATAGGAGACCATTCTTTACAGTCAGGCTAGAGGACGACAACCCTTGCCAAGAGCTCAGGGCTTTAATTGACTCAAGTGCTGCGACTAGTGCGATTAGATGGTCCCACTATAACGACTCAAGAATAGAAATGCGGCCAATTGAGGCATACCTCATAGGGCTAGGAGGCATGGAAACCCCTTGCATGGGTGAGGTGGACCTTCCTATCGTCATATACGATGTGACCATGACAACGAAGCTACTAGTGTGCCATGATGAGGACCTGATAGGACCCATAATCCTTGGCCAAGATTGGCTATATGATCACTCAGTGGACCTAAATCTTAGACAAGGCTCCTTGCAGATTGGAACCTTAGATCAGCAGCAAGTGACCGCTTGACTTCCCTAACAACACTCTGCCTGAGGTATGTAACCCTAGACCATATGAAATGCACACGACGGAGGACCGGAAGATCATTGGCCAGACAAGTCACGATACGTCTACCCCAACCCATGCGGGCTTGGTGATGGATAGTTGCTATTCAGAAGGACATCAGCATATTTTCCCCTAGTCTTCCTGCAAATTAGAAGGGGTCACCACCCAATCGATGGGACAAATGGGGACCATTGGCAGTCAGGTGGGTTACATTAGCGATCAGGTGGACTGCATCAGCAGCCACATGGGCACAACACCCTGCAGTACCCATCCTTCCACACTTACTGCGGACTGGCCTAGATTAATGGTACAAAAAGCTGCACTTCCTAATGGGTAGGTTTCGCAAGTATTGGACCCCCCTTCTTTTCCAAAGCTGAGTGTCCATCCGACCTCTCAACCTCAACCACAAAGGGGTCAACCACAACGAAGGAACCCAAATCGACGACCCTACCAGATGATGCAAAGAGTTCAGCAATATCAACATCACAGAACAAGTGGCATGAAACAAATATGGGTGCCAAAAGGACAGAAAGCACCAACAGATTTCAACGATGCAGACCATGACAAGAGGAAGTTAAGGCAAAAGCAAATTCAACACTTGACATCTCCTCGACCTTCTTCTACAAGTACGAACAGCCGACAGATTTGGATCGCCAAGAAGTACCTAACGAATAGACCCACACCCACACATATATGGGTACCCAAACAGTGTATTATAGCTCAACACTCAAGCCATGTAACATATACCCCTCAAAAATCTTTTCACCCCTCAATACCATCATATCCATTATCATCTTTTGTCCCTCAGCAAAAACATACCACCCACTCACCAACCCTTAGGAAATGGATATCGAAACGTATCCCGCGGTCTCCTCATGTACCATTGTCTAACATTACTCCCCCCCGATTGAACACCATCTTGTAATAATTCCATCACAACTGAAGTTTGTATAAACTCATCAACACTAACCCAATATCACTTGTAATAACATCTCATCAAGCAATGTTTGCCCTATCTGAAGCATGTAGGTGTCTAGAGACCTGCATTAGTTTTGCACAATTCATTCCATAAACCACCTCACAACACTCGGCTACACGGGTTACACATCGGTTATGGAAAGGGATTACGGTCTCACTTTAATGGGATCATGATTAATTTCCATGCTAATGTGCTAATCTTTTGTAGCAGATCTCCTCCACACTTGCATCATTCATCATGCAGACAAAAGGACCGTCTGAAGCTTGCTTCAGTGTACCTATGGTCAATATTGGCAAATTACTGGCGGAACCACATCCCACGGCTCAACCACCCGAATTAGGATTCCCATTACCTATGCCGATTGATGATCCTCCAAGGGGATATACCAAAAAAGTTCATCGCAATTCTCACTGGTTCCAAGGTTTAGCAGGACCTTTGGCAGATGCAGATTTTATTTTTGATGCCAATTTGACTTTTGATAGTAGTAAATGGGGAAAGTATCAGTTTTTCTCCAGAGAATTTGAAGCGCTCCAGAATACGGAAGATTTAAAGCATGTTTGGGCTAGAGCAAGTTTTACAGAATACTTCAGTGATCCACTACCCAAACCGGATTTTTATAGATGTTACTACCTAGTGACCACTCTGACTGCCTCCGAGAACAAGGACTTGCCGGGCACCTTTTATTCTGTCGTCTTTGGTAAATGACCCCCCTTTCAAAAGGTTCTATCTCTCAAAGGATTTGGTTTGAGCTGCAATTAAGATCCATGGAACTCACACGCACAGAGCGAGAAAGGTTGATTCCAAAGCCGATGAAGCATGGTGATGTTACCAAATGGGAAGACATTATGGCCATCACACCTGAGCTATCTAAGCCATTATGTATATGTATGCAACACTTTGCATTCTCGGCTCAGGATCGTTTTACTATGCCTCACAAGCGTATTTGGTTTGGATTGTATTTAGCATGTATGGGGCCACAAGCAATCGATCTGGCAAATTGGATCATTGATCAGTTGTATTTAGCACAGCACAATGGGAAAGGAAAAAAATCATCCATGAATGTTGCGCTCTCACGAGAATTGTGTATATGTGTTTGGTATACGACTTACCTATAGAGCGTGCGATGACATGTGAAGAATTGAAGGCATTCGAAGGGACTGCCAAGAAAGCAAAAAAATCTAGCAAGGGACGAGCAGGCAAACACATGCGAGGATCTATCCCATGCCTACAAGTTCCAGAGTCCCCGTCTCCTCAACCATCTCCAGAACAGTCACCTACAGAACCCCCTGTGCCTATACAACCCATTCGCATATGGCTGTCACGACCTGTCATCACAGAAGGCACTACCAGTGCAGTTACTTCTCAGGCAACCTCAGTTCAGGAACCTACCACTACAGCAGCAGAAATTCCCACCACCATTGGTGCGGAAGCGTTTACCTTTCCTATACCCAACCTGGAAGCAGAACCAACGGATACAACTTTTGATTTTGAAATGCCAGATGCTTTTTCAAATGAATTTCAGTTCTCGAAAGGACAATTTTTCTCTCCAAGTTACCCTACAACTCCCCCTGATCAAACACAAGAGCAAGTGGTCTCTAGTTTCGAAGAAGAAAGGACAGAAACAGACGATGAAGATGGAGATGATGAAGCCAGTCAGGGAAGCGAAGAATCTCAAGAGCATGAACAGACTGACACACAGGAACAACCAACTGACACCCAGGGTGACACAAGCACGCACGAAGATGAAACATTTGAAGCTACGGCCTACACATTGGCAATCAAAAAGTTATACCGCACCATGGAAGCAGTGTGGACACGTAGAAAGCTATCGAAAGAAGAAAGCCAAGCATTTGTCGAATAGGAACTTGCCATAGGAGGCTTCGAAGAAGCCTACATTTAGGGTTTCAGAGAATTGGTCAAGTCAGTAGGAACTAATGAAGCATTACGATATTTGCAGAGAAAGCCACTGCCACAGTTTGACCCATGCCAAATTCGATTACTATCAAAACCAGGTCAATACATTCATGTACCAACGGATGGCCAGTCATCACAACAGGCTCGAGAAGCCTGCCTCATTCCTGAAGGTCCTTTGACAGAAGAAATAATCATCATCAACTCCCCACCTCGCACATCTACTGTACATTCCACCATTGTGTTCGACGTACCCACCACCCCAACCGCTCCTCTTTCACCTCCCATCCCTCCAGTCTCTCCTGTCCACTTTGCCTCTCCCAGACCATCCACATCCTTTGATAGTGCAATAGCACCCACTCACGCACCCACTGTCACTCCATTATTCATAGTCACTGCACTCGACACCACGTCTAGTGACATGGACATATCACCACCCACTGCACCACCAATCACCTCATCCATTTCACCTACCACATTTAGGCACATCACATTTTTCCACTGTCACCACTGCATCCACTTTCCTATCCCTATTCCCCTTTCCCCTTGCATCAACACCCACACCCACAACCTCTTCACTCACTCCGCTGTTACTATTATCACCCACCATCGACACTGCATTCCGTCAGATGTTCGCATGCATGACACAAGTGAGAGATGAATTCGCATCTCTAGGCACCAGTTACCAGATGCTGCATCAGACCACGAATGACTTACAGTTGTAGCTCAATTCGTTATCAATCGAGAATGCCTCCCTTAACACACGCTACCAAGAGCTACGCCAGGCCTACCACAAACTTGAACTCAAAAGTGAACAAAAGACAAAAGAGGCCATCACTGATATTGACAACTTGTTACGGGCTCAAACCATTTGCAATGCGACACTCACTAGAAACATGGGACTACTCAGACGCCACCTAGCAGCAACAAAAGAAGAGAACCAATGCTTACAAGAACAGAATAGAGAAAACCTCGAAGCTGCTTTAGATCAGCCCAACGAACCCCTCAGTCCCAGTCGTTTCAAAGCTGTCCCCTCCGAATCCATGAAAATGCTATTGGAAGATCATGTCAGACTACTAGAGGAGTATGACATAATGAACGAGGCATATCAGAAGCTCAAAGAAGAACACAAAATATTATAGTTACGAGCACTTGTACAGTAAGCACCACCAACTCTTGTGACCACATCTCCTGAAATCATCGAGAAACTCAACACTTTACGGCCCAGGTATTTACTCTTCAAACATAGATAGCAGCATACAAAGCACCCCCTAGGCTAGACTCCCCACTGGAACTACCAGCAGAGGAAGAAATAATGACTATCCCGATGGAGGACACTTTTGAAGAAGCCTACGAACCCCAACCCATCCCAGGCGGACGTGTCACGGCCGAAGGCCAGACCACATTTGAACTCCCTACCCCCGCGTGGATGAAGACTGTAGAAGAGCTTGGCAAGACCCACTCTGCAAGGGTGGAAGCACAATTACACGCAATGGCTATGATCGAAGAGCATATTCTACAATCCCCTTACTTTGCTCACTTGGCCCCTCGCAGGTACATATCTAGGCATGAGCTACAATACAAGCCATATTTTATGTTAATGGCAGAATATCAGCTGGCCATCGAAAAGGAAACAGGCAAGAAACCCTCCCACGCAACTTAGTTTGAGCCTGATGACTTGCCAACGGACGCGCAGAGAGGAGAAAAATTTCAACCAACTTGGCACCAGGATTTATTATAGGAATATCCTGAAATGATGAGCACATGGGCCAAGGCACCACTCCATTTGAAGTATAGCCCATGTTGGGGACCAATATCACGACGCCGCTCCTGGAAGGCTTTTGCAATCAAAGTACAAAACAACAAGCAATGTCACGACTTGCTCAATTACCCGTATTTCACACCACCCCGTGGACCACCCATTGTAGGCTATATGATGGCAATGATTCGCCACTGGCTCCCTTGCTTATGACAAATGGATGATGTAGTTTCCCACATGACAGTCAAAATATTTGACATGATCCATATCGTATTCAAAATCTTCTGTCGCGTCAAGGCACCACATGTTAACACCCCGGGATTTGAAGATTTAGCATATGATATGAGTACAACACCATCGATCAGGGTGTGTTACGCCTGGCACTGTCGCATCAAATATTTACTGGCGTGCTATAAAATGACCTTCGAAGAAATGTTTACTACCGGTTTTTGGGAATATCATTCAAAGGTGTTCATAAGCAAGCCTACACATCTACTCCAATTATTTGTCTGTGAACAACTGGTGTACTCCACACACTATAGACTCCCACCACTAGAGGAACCTCAACCCATTGATTGGGAAAAACTTGAAACAGATCTTGCAAGAGGTATCTGCATTTCAGAGCACACTCTCGCTCAGGACCTCCAACAAAATTATATCCGACCAACCCCGCAACAAGGTTCTGTCGAGGATGACATAAGCGAGAGGGAGGGGGTGTTGGCAGTAGCCAGAGGCACAGACATCAAGGAAGCATGTGAAGATAGATCACAACGAAGTAGTAGGGAGCCAGACATATTATTTTTCAAAGAATTATGTTTTATAAATACTTTCCAAAACTCCCAATAGTGATTTTCATCACTCTTGTACCATATGTAACATAGAACAATCACTTTTGTAATTCATAGCTCCAATTTGTGCAACCCGAGGAGTCCTCAAGCTTGAGGAGCTTAGGTAGAACGAGCCTACCAATTTTCGTTATTTTTAGATTTCATTTACCCTTTCAAATAGTACCTAGAACCTATTTTTTAACTATGCCGATCACTAGATGTGAAACCGGTCAAAACTAGTCTAGAATCTATAAAAAGAGCTAGAGAGCTCATTTTTGAGGTTAGCTAGTGTAGACTTGTATGAGCTAGAGTGAGCTTGAGCTTGTAAGTGAGATCTTGAGTAATAGAGTCTATTTTCCTACCTTCCATTGTGTCTTGCTTGTCTCTTCATTTTGTGTGTGTATGTGCGTTTGCATTTGCTTCTCACCTTCACTCTCACTACATTTCACGTTCATGATCTTCATATCACTGCTATCTCTTCCGCAGATTGACATTAAAGAGGTGGAGCTTCTTAACGTGGTACTTACCATTGTGCTAGAGCAACAGAAAGCCTTTTGTGGTTGCATGTGAAGCAATTGGTAGTCAAAAAGGATGTGTTCTTTCACATCATGGTAGGGTGGTTGCATATGAATTTAAAAAATTAAGAAAACATAACTTAATTATCCTCCTCATGATCTAGAAATACTTGCTATTGTACATGAGCTCAAATTGAAAACAAATAGGAAAGCGTTGGATTGAATTATCAAGTGAGTATGATTTTGGCATTAAGTATTTGGATGGTAAGGAAAATAAGGTCATTGATGCATTGAGTCGGAAACCTTTACGTAATCTCCTTTTTGTAATAAATTTTGATTTTCTCTATCAAATTCAAAAAGAGCTGAAATAGGACTCTTACTATGCACCTAGCTTGATTTTTTTGCATGCGAATAGGGGATCGATGTATAGAATATATTGTTATATTATAACAATTGATTATACATATCTTTTGAGTCTCCGTTGAAAGTTCAAATATTACATGATTGTCAGGATGCACCTTTTTCTGCACATCTAGGCTATTCAAGGATCCATGCTAAAACAAAATATTCTTACTTATGGCCATGTATGAAGTGGAATATTAGAAAATATGTTAGTGAATGTTAAAAGTGCCAACATGTGAAGTCTGAGTTTAAAAGAATGTGTGGAATGCTACAACGTCTGGAGGCGGATTTGGACCTAGGGCATCTCTAACACTATTGTGAAGATCGAAGATCTGAACATTTTTGTCTCTCACAAGCATTTTGGAATTCTGCATTATTTTTTAGTTACGGGGGCCCAAAGAAGTGTGGATTTTTCCAACACTTAGAAAAAAGTGGGCTTCTCTATTTCTATTCGAATCCGTGATTTTGATGCATACGTGTTGTCATGCACAACTATGCGATGTCTTTGGTTATATGTTTTCCTTGCTTTTCTTCTACTTTTGAAAGGTATCGTGAAAGAAAGCACTTGACTACTACAAACATAGGCTTTTGCAAAAAATTAGATGCAACACAGAGAGATCTGGCTTTTTCTATTTTTGGTGGATCATGCACTTCCTTGGGAGGATGATCAACTCTGTTTTAAGGAAGATTTGTTGCGTCATGCAGGAGGACATAGAAAATCAGAGAATTACCTTGTGATTGAGAGTGAGAGTGTGATTGAGATTTCGAGTGTGAAAGAGATTGAGATAGCTTGAGGGTATTCGAGAGGTCAAGGCTTTGTCAGAAAGCTATTTTCCAAAACTCTTGTATCGATTGATTCAAATCTATAATACCATAACTTCTTTTTTGCTAGTCATATCTTGTCTTTTGTTCCACGTCGGATATTCTCTTATCTTGTGAAAGTTCTATTTTTCTCTCTTCTACTATTCTTGAGTGATCAAAAGCTTTGATTGGGGATGAGGAAACACAACAAGACCTTGGATTTATTGAATGGGCAAAAAGACTCAGTTTTTGTTTTCATTTCAAAGAGCAAGGGCATCAGACATATGAATGCCTGAACAAGGAAATATTTCGGCTTGCATAATTAAAAGTGATAAATGCCAAGGGCCTATGTAATTACAATTTTGAATATGATTTCTACATATAAAATCAAGTTTCTGAATCGATTTGGTTAGTACACATTGTTTTGGATCTTTCAAATCGGTACATAATTTAGGGATACCCCTAAATATGCAGATAGAAGACTGATGGAGATGACCAATGGACACCTACACTATACGAAAGGATACATTGACAACCTTACATTTACTTTATGTGATAGGTGTTTTTTTAGAAGTCTCCATGTGATTGAAATGAAACAGAGTGATGCAATTATAGCCATGGGCTGGTTAGTTCAAAATTTGCAACAATTGATTGCAAACAAAGAACAATCACTTTAAGACTAGATGATGATTCTATCCACATTCTAGGTGATGCGCATAATCCTAAGCCTATTCTCATTTCTGCTATGCAGATAATTAGAGGTATCCGTGATGGTTGTAGAACATTTGTAGTGTATGTAGCCATCTGCATGAGGAAGATAGTGATGAAAATCTTTCGAATTATGTAGAAAATCTTTCGAAAGAATATGCAAATGTATTTTAGAAGACTTGCATGGTATACCTCCACCTAGGTAGATTGACCATGCCATCGACCTATATCGAGGGAGCGAACCATATTCTAGAGCACCTATAGATTTAAAATAGATGAACTAAAAGATCTTAAGATTCAATTAATTAGAGGATTTTATGAAGAAAGGCTTGATAAGACCGAGTGTTTCACCTTGGGGAGTACATGTTTTATTTCAAAAGAACAAAAACACCTCTTATAGATTATGCATTGACTATAGGGAGTTAAATAAAAGAACAATAAAAAATAAGTACTTACTCCCTTACATAGATAACTTATTAGGTCAATTAAGTGGAGCGACTGTATTCACTAGGATTGACTTAAGATATGGATATCACCGAATTAAGATCAAAATAGAGGATATACCCAAAAAAACTTTTCGAACATGTTATGGACACAATGTGTTGTCAGGATCTTGCTCACGCTCAAACAGAGGTTACGAACGCAGAAAAACACACCCAAGAGTAAACGCAACAAGAGACGAGAAAGTACGCAGATTGGGTGCAATCTCCCCCCACGCACTCTGTTTCGACAGTCCACAGAGTGCATGTATTTACAGGACTTTTGATTACGTCGAAAATAGTGGTTACATGAGGGCGGCTTCGAAAAGCAGGCGTGAAACTAAAAGTTGGTAAATTTTACAGAAAGCCATTACTTTGAATAATAGAAACTGCGGTCTACAACGACCCTTATTCTAACCATTACTTTTCTAACAATAGAACCTTCTACGCAGGTTTATTTACAAGCTAAATAATAATTATTCGGATTATTGATGTCCGCCCTTTCATGCCTTGCACGCTCCTCACGAACCTTAAGCTGCTATATCAAAAACATCAAAAACATATTAATACATTAATAATTTAACATTTTAACAATGCCTTGTTCAATAATATACAACATGCCTCTCAGTTGACAAGCAACTGACCTCAGTTGATAAAATAATTCAACACTCTAACAATTATAATGCAGTGTTCAACATATTCCATATTACTGCTACAATCCAACAATGCATTGGCCAACATATTTCATGTTACAATCCAACAATGCATTGGCTATTCGATATTTCAATCCAACAATGCATTGGCTATTCTATATTGCAATCCAACAATGCATTGTCCAACATCTTCCATAATACATTAATAATTTAACACTCCAACAATTACTTGTTCAACATATTCCATAATTCATAACATGCCCCTCAGTTGAAAAGACAACTGACCTCAGTTGATAAAATAATAAACATGGATAGCCAGTCACATGTTTCATCACTGAACGAAAAAAAAAAAACATAGGCATGTTCCATGTAAAAACACATGCATGGAAATGTTCATGGAGGTGTTAAGTTATTAAAAGTATCTGTGAGATGCGGACATAGTCTTTCTAATGAATTTGGGCAAGCAAAACTTGAATATGCTCCTATAAACTAAATTCAATATGTAAATGCATCACAATTATCAAACATGTAAAGTAAACTTTAAAGGTAGAAATGAATCCTTAAACTCTTCTTGTTTGCAACCTTGGTGTCTCGATCCCGTGTTCTCAACCTTGCTTGGTATCTTGAACACTCAATCAAGTGCCACCCAATGATTTTGAAGGAATTCACGCTTCCAAGCTAGCTCATTGGAAAGTTCGTTCCGAGAGCTTTCCAACGGTATATTACACGCCTCATTCCGACCTACGGATTGAAAGTTACACTTAATTCTTTGTTGGATCCATCCTTGAAATCGCCGCGAGCGCCTTGCACAAGTACCAAAGAAAGAGAACTTGAATAACAACTCCAAGAGATGGTGGAGTGGTCAAAGTACTTCCCTTGAAAGTAGGAGGTTGTGGGTTCAAATCCTCCTACCTTAGGGACTCTAAACCTCTCTATTACCACTCAAAAATTAAAATTGCCTCGCGCGTAGCCAACGGCTGCCAACGGTCGCCATGGGAGCCTTGGGTGCCAATGTATTGCCTAAGTTATTGCCTAAGTTCTTTGCCTTAGTCGACGCCGAAGGAGAAGACGTAGGTGAAGACGTAGTTCTGGTTCTGGATCAGAAACAGAAGACAGAAGACAGAAACCGATGACGGAGACGGAGACGGAGACGGAAACAGAAACAGAAGACAGAAACCGAAACCGAAGATGGAGATGGAGATGGAGATGGAATCGGAATTCAGAATCGCGAACAGAGAACAGAGCCCTCTGTATTGACGCGTGCAGAGCTCTGATGCCACTGTTGTCAGGATCTTGCTCTTCAAACAGAGGTTACGAACGCAAAAAAACACACCCAAGAGTAAACACAACAAGAGACGAGAAAGTACGCAGATTGGGTGCAATCTCCCCCCACGCACTCTGTTTCGACAGTCCACAGAGTGCATGTATTTATAGGACTTTTGATTACGTCGAAAATAGTGGTTACATGAGGGCGGCTTTGAAAAGCAGGCGTGAAACTAAAAGTTGGTAACTTTTACAGAAAGCCATTACTTTGAATAATAGAAACTGCGGTCTACAACGACCCTTATTCTAACCATTACTTTTCTAACAATAGAACCTTCTATGCAGGTTTATTTACAAGCTAAATAATAATTATTCGGATTATTGATGTCCGCCCTTTCACGCCTTGCACGCTCCTCACGAACCTTCAGCTGCTATATCAAAAACATCAAAAACATATTAATACATTAATAATTTAACATTTTAACAATGCCTTGTTCAATAATATACAACACAATGAGTTTATGGTTTTACCTTTTGGATTAACAAACACTCGCCACATTCATATGCCTGATGAACAATATTTCTCATGAGTTCCTAGATGAATTCATCTTAGTATTTCTTGATGATACATTTGTATACTCAAAAGATCTACAAGAGCAAAATAAAGACATTTTTGAAGGAGCCATGGACACTTTAGGTGCGCCTATTAGTCCCAATTGCTTTTAAGCAGGTCCGCCCGAGAATATCAGGATCATCTTAGGAAGACTACAAGCTACTACTAGAATCTCATGATAAGTTGATTGAAGAGTATGCCACTTTGAAGAATACACAAACAACCACACAACCACTTGTATAGATAGCTAAACCACTCCAATAGACAAAAGCACCATAGGAAGCATTGGATGAGCTACAAAATATGCGAGACCAAGACGCTAACCTAGAGGCTCAACTGGCAGAACAAGCTATTATCCAAAGGCCAACATCTCCACCAAATGTTCTTGAGCTAGAGGAAATTGTGAACATTCCTGTCGAACCCACATTTAAGGAAGAATATGAGTCATAAATGACAGTAGGCGGATGTGTCACGATAGAGGGCCAGGATACCTTTGAGTTGCCAAGGCCAGAATGGATGAAGCTCGTGAAGAAAATGGCGAAGACACACTCAATCGGCATTGCAACACAATTGAGTATCTCAATGAAGAATAACAAAGCATCTTGTGTCTCAAAAATCCTACTATCCAAGTTCATCAAAAGGGAAACTATGTGCTCTAAATTTGTTGCTAAAACAACAAATTAGCTCTCCGAAGCACGCTTGTTTGTTGTAAAGATACATCTTTGAAAACTTTGATAACCTCAAAATATTTCCCAAAACTTTTCCAAAATTTTGAAGCTTGCTAGGTAGGAGTAGAACAAGCATTAAAACGCTTGAACTCAGTGTGTTCAATGCAAAAGAAAAGAGTAGATAAAAAAATAACAAAATAAATTAAAAAAAGCCTATTTAATTTATAAAAATTAGATTTCTTCCATATGATACGATGCATACGGTTCCAAGTTTGCTATCAGTTTTCAAATGCGAGCGAGTTAAAGAATAGAATTGGTCCTCCGACATGTGCGCAGCCTGTGGTGTTTTGAGCGTGTTTTCTCCAAAATTTGAGGGGATCTGCGTTCCGAGGGGGCGCAAGCTCCACATTGGTTGGTCAATATTTCAATCAAGAGCCGTGAGAAACAGCACATTCTGCGCAACATCTCTCGTCCGTTCCTAGGGTTCCATCTTCCTCCTCGGAGGAGGTTTTCCCGGGAGCGAGCTTCATCAGAGATCTTTCGCGCATTTCTTCGATCGTGCCTGGGCATAGGAAATGGCTCCGATCTCCGATCGAAGTTCTCAGTCATGGCTACCCAGACATCTGTATTCAGCGTCAGGCATGGCCTCCGGTTTTGCCCGATCTATCTCCAGGCCCTCCATGGAGATAGCAGAGAAGCCACGTTTGTCTTTGCCAACGGACTCTCCTCTTGATCGTCGCCCTTCTTCCTATCCTATCGCTGCTCCTAGCGAGCCTGGGAAGATTCAAATGTATTCCCCACAATTCTACGCTGCGTGCACCTTTGGGGGTATTTTAAGCTGTGGACTCACTCATATGGCAGTTACCCCGCTTGATCTCGTCAAGTGCAATATGCAGGTTTGTTCACACTCCATGCTTCGCATTTTGTCAACTGAAATAGCGGAATGCAAAACGAAGAATCATGCCATTTTTCTATGTTTGCTCTACTGAGCTTGTGCTCGCAGCACCATGTCCATCTTTATATGCATTCTTCCTACGCCAGTTTTCTGGTGCATGCTAGCTACTTACGGCATTCTTCTGATCGTATTATTTACAATTATTTTCAATTAGTACGTGACCCAGTTTATCTAAGCCCGAACTTCCCTAGTCATATCTTCTCATTCGCAGTATGTCTTTTACATTCTGAAAGCTTAAACACGTCGTTATTCGTATGTTGGCATTAGCTGCTGGTGTTTTATACGTCTACATTGTAGAAGGCTTGTTTTCACTATGTGTTGAACTATGGCTTTTTTTGTATCAACAGATCGATCCTGCTAAGTACAAGAGTATTGGAAGCGGATTTGGAATTCTCCTTAAAGAGCAAGGGCCCAGAGGGTTTTTTAGAGGCTGGGTCCCCACTCTTCTGGGATACAGTGCGCAGGGTGCCTGTAAATTCGGTTTCTATGAGTATTTCAAGAAGTACTATTCCGACTTGGCTGGAGATGAGAATGCACAAAAGTACAAGACTCTTATATACCTCGCAGGGTCAGCGTCAGCTGAATTTATTGCAGACATAGCATTGTGTCCCTTCGAAGCAGTGAAGGTTCGCGTTCAAACAAAGCCAGGCTTTGCTAGGGGCTTAGCTGATGGATTCCCTAAATTTGTTGCTTCCGAGGGTTATGCTGGGTAAACCATAAGTTTTTAGGATGCTATTGGTGGATAAATCATGTTCATTCAAGTGAGTAAATCCATGATATTTTTTCCAGGTTGTACAAGGGTCTAGTTCCTCTATGGGGGCGGCAGATTCCTTGTGAGTGGTCTTGTCTTGCTTTACCATCTGAATTGTTGCTCTGATTTCTTTTTTAAAACATCACTTTTTTCTGGCTCGCAGACACTATGATGAAGTTTGCATGCTTTGAGAAGACAGTAGAACTGCTTTATCAGCATGTTGTGCCTATTCCCAAGAACGAATGCTCAAAGAGTACTCAGCTGGGAGTTAGTTTTGCAGGAGGGTACATTGCTGGTGTTTTCTGTGCCATTGTCTCTCATCCAGCTGATAATTTGGTGTCTTTCTTGAACAATGCCAAAGGTGCAACTGTTGGTGAGGTATTTATCTTCCTTATTCAGAGGGTCCTTCATGCTTGTTCATTATGTCATGGCTTTGAGGATGATCTGCGGATGTTGGGGTGGCAAGCACGGTACTGTACTGTTGTGCCGAGCACATCTTCTGCCATTTTTTCCTCTGTCTTTTGGCTATTTTGTTTTATCATACTGCATAAGCGATGTGTGCTTTCTAACAGGCTCGTTTTAGCCAAGTTAAAATTGACATATTTATGTTAATCTCAAGTTAATTTCTGCTTTGGTTTTGGTTGCTTCAAATCTCACTGTTCTCCATGAGAGCCTCTCAAATTAAGCACGTCTGTATTTTGCCTTTTTAACTTTAGTGTAAGCATGAATTCAAATATTTTCTGTTGTTTGAAAACTTTCCTGCTGCATTTGATGTCTGAAGAAACTGAGCTAACTTAAAAAAAGGAAAATCTTTTTGATTATATTAAAAAATCTATTGTTTTTTCCCCTTTTATTGGTTTTTCTTTCCTATTTGTAAGCTTATTTTATGATATATCTTTATCTTATATTCATGCTATTTTGTTGTTGTTGTTAGTCTTTTCTTATGTATCTGTATTTGCATTTATTATCTTAATTCCTTAAGTTTGAATAAGTCTGTACATATGAATGTATATGTATTTGATGTTGGAGGACACTAGGATGACATATTAACCATGAATTCTAATAAATATTTGCTTAATTTTTTTGAAGGCTGTGAAGCAAATGGGACTTCTTGGACTATTCACACGAGGCCTACCCCTGCGTATTGTGATGATTGGCACCTTGACTGGTGCTCAGTGGGGTATCTATGACGCCTTCAAAGTCTTTGTTGGATTGTGAGTTTCAGATAACTCAAGTTGTACCATGTTTGGTGTTTATTTGATCATTATTGTAAGAGAAACTGATATATTACCAACTGGTGCAGGCCAACTACTGGAGGTGTTGCAAAGAAGTGATTTTGACCATTTCTGCAGGACATTATGATATTGTTGAATCTGAACAATTTTGGAAATTCACTTAAGGTATAGATTTCTTGAGATTTTAGGTTTCTTGTTACATATGAATGAAGATCAAGTGGGACATCTTCATTCTTACATAATCCATCAGAAGAACAAGATGTCATCTTGTTTCAATTTTGTGAAGCTTTAGGAGTTGTTGAATCACATCAACCTGTGCCATCTTCTACTCTAGGCACATTTTCTAATAATAATTTTCGTATAATGGAATAAAAGGCGCCGTGTTTAATATATCCATTTTTTGTTTGTGCTCTTGAGGGATGTTCATTTACTGTGGGCCTGTTGTAGTCTCAGTGATTTTCTGGCTTTTACCTCTCCATTCTTTTGTTTGTGCTTTAGGTGCATGTGTAATCAATATCTAAACTTGCAATGTTGAATGTTCTTGGTCATTGCTTCCAGAAGTTTGTTTGATGATAAGGTTGTTATGCAGAGCCTGTGACGGTGTGTTCAGATTGATCTTAAGTTGGCTGTCATTCAGTGCTGTTTACTGGTTGTTACATGTGATTCTGTCTATAGTAATTCATTTTCCTGTTCTCTAGCATTGTATTGGATTTTTTTTCTGTAGCTATTCATACATTTCTATTATTTTGAACAAAGTGTTTGCTATATATGCAATAACATAGGACAGCTGTGAAACTTTATCTAATGTGGCGAATGATCTTAATGCTGACATTCTGCACTGCCATTTACATACTTCACGCTATTCAAAAGAAAAGCTATGTATGCTAGGTGCTCCATCTGTAAATGATGAGGGTGGTGGTTGTGAATAATGTTGTCTCCTTTTCAACAAAGTAAACCTTTTTCTGAAAAGGTATCATGTCACCCAAGAGTTTACTATTAATTCAAAAGTGAGAATGGTGTCTTTTCTTTTTGCTTTTTTTGAGTGGGAAATGAATAATATTTAAAGTGGGACAATGATAGCTAATATTCATTTGAAGTTCACCCTTGAAGCACTGCTTTTCTTGAGGTAGAAGTCAGTGCATACATGTATGCATGTCTTCGTCTTCAACATTTATAAACTCCATTGTGCTCCTTATCATCTCTTATGTAATGTTGATGAATGAGAAAGCTGTAATATGAATAAGAATGACTGTATGCTTCAGGCGTCAAATCTTGAAAGCATTTGTCATTATGTTAATATACTCTAAATGAATTACAAACGTAGGAATGACTGTATGCTTGAGGCGTCAAATCTTGAAAGCATTTGTCATAATGTTAATATACTTTAAATGAGTTACAAATTCAATGAATGGGTATAGTTGAATCCCATCTCAAAAGTGGAATCCATGGAGTGATGTCCTTTGCATTTTTCAAATTTATCTGATCCATTTAAAAGCTAAATCCATTCTTATGTGAATCTATTCTGGACCAGTTATGAGCTCAATAATTCGTTACAGTTGAGCTCCATCCCTCGAAATGGTAACCCAATGAATATTCACCTTTGGCAGAGCTTTAGATTTACAAGTGTTTTTTCGTATTCTTTGAGTTGGAGAAGTTTGGGCGCTTCTTAAATTTGAAGCAACCAATAATTTTTCAGTAAAAAATTCATTTCTTGTGTATTTGCTGTGAAACAGCCAAGGTTTTTAGAGCTGCAACTCACTATATAACTATATTGCACAATTCATTGATCTTGCTCACTTATAGAGAGATTTTCACAATATTATTTACTATGCAAGGAGACAAATATGCCAATTTAACTGATGTGGTGATATTGGTCTTGCCTATTTATTCGAGAGATTTTTCACCAAATGCAAGAAGACATATGTGAACCTATCTGTTCAGATTGTTGAAATTGATTCCTGGAAACTCATTTTCTTGCTGAGTTGCCTGTTCCACGTTGAAATCTTTAGAGTCTCTTGGAAGAAATTGTAGTATTGTAAAACGTTGTAAACATGAAAACAGATTGTGAACTTGATATCATGTTCTTGCTGGTTGGCAAAGCAACTCTTATATTCCAATAAAATCCAAAAACTGGGGTACAAGAATGTTTGTGTATGTTCATTTCATTTCTGTCTGACCATTTGGATTGGGATTCACGTTGGATCTGTACTCTTGAAGTGGATTGTTTGATGGTGATGCTGAGCATTGTACAACGATGGATAGGAAACAAGGTTATGCTAGTTTTGGATGGCATGGGATCGAGGCTACAGCAGCATGGACTAGCACGGACCAGCATATCCAATGATATTTGAACTTCAGGATAATGTTTTGTGGTAAAGTTAATCGATTGGAACTCACTTGTCCCAACAGTTTTTTTGGTATTACTAAAGACAATGTTAGTGATACCCATAGTTACTCATAACTATTGAATGCATGTGCAAAACAATCATATTCCCTTATAAAATCAAGGTTTGCCCAGACAGCGGGGCCAGTAGGTCTCATCTTCATTGACATTTTTGCATAACTTGAGGAAGCATCGCAACCACATCCGTCAATATTACAAAGTAATTCGAACCAAGATGACTTCCTCTCAACTTCTTCCAGTCATGAAAAAAAAGGTTTCATTTTTGACCAGGTCTATCAGTTCTCTGAATGTGTATTAATCTCTGACATTTGTCTATGATCGTGTGCACATACTGTTGCCCCCCCA
>CM035431.1:138559353-138641853 GCA_020310875.1 Ceratopteris richardii
GCGGATGGAGATCATAGTAGAGAATTGAAGAAGATGCAAGAAAAGAATTCTCACGCTCAGGTTTAGGAGAGAAGATGCACAGGATTAACACACGGAATGCTTGTTCATGTAGTGGTTGAGGTGCTTGCATCTAGTTCAAGATGGTTCTGATTCGATTCCTTTTGAGCACCGACTAATGAAGTCATATTTTTGGTAGCTCTTCAAACCTCTATGCACTGGTCACCAATCTTCAGCGGGGTGGACGAGCCTCTGTAAACATCGAACTTACAAGAACACACTACAAAAAAGAAATATGATTTCTCAACAGTGTTACAATAGAACTAACTCACGAATGAATGACTCTCCTGCCAACCATTAGAGTGCACCAAGTGTCCCAGTTAATCGGACTTAACTCAAGTGAATGCTTCTAGAAGATTCTAGAGCTCTTTGGGCAAAATACTCTCGCCATGTACCCCATGGGGGTTGAACCCAAGACTCTTCCTTCACTCCCTTGAGCCTTAAAAACTAGGCTAAGTGGATGACTTGGTTACAAGTCTAGATGACCTTATATTTAAGTCTAGTCTCGAGATCTTTGGTCATATCCATGAGTGACCAAATAATGTCTGATTTCAGATAGGGATGTGCTAACTAGCACAACGAGAAGAGAAGAGAAGATGCCATAATGAAATGCTTGAGTGGAACCAATGTAAATTGGATAGGCCTATGGAAGATCCTATGCCCATGTGTTTCCTTGATGAAGAGTTTGAACCATATGACTAGGTTCATATCTTAGCCACACTAGACATAGATGTAAATGAACAAACACTGATAGAATGCCAACATGATGAAGGCGATTATCTATTCATGCTATCAATAACAAAAGATGAGGATATGATACATGTTTTTTCTAGAATCCCAGGGATAGATGATGTAAAAGAAACGCATAAACAAGCGACAAGAAGAAGAGAAATATGAAAGTGAGTTAACGCTAACTGCGAACTTATGTTGATATATACACACTATCATTTATGTTTATATATTTGGGTAGTGATTTGTGTGAACATGCTTAGAAATGTTGGGGCACTTTTTCCCATTTAGGAGGGTTTTTCCCTCGTCTTGTATATATGTCTATAACCCTAACATGTCACTTATCTTTGTACATTCATTTGGTAATACATTTTGTATTGCATTGTGCTCCAAGTTTCTTCTTCTGTTCATGTGCTTTGGAAGACCTCAAACTCCAACAATTGGTATGAAAGTAGTTTTTTGCTCATCTAGGGCATCCTTGACACCCCTCCAATCACAGTCGTAGAATCCCTTGAAAATTGGTGAGCATACTTAGGCTGATTATGAATTCAAAACTACTTCTCTCTATCACACTTAAATTTTGATTTGAGCTCGTTTTGGACTCCAAATGCACTATCACAACAAATTATGCAAGAAATTTTGTCCTTTTGTGCCAACCATATATACAAGTTTTGGTTCACCAGTCAAGTGCCTCAAAGTTTGCTACATGTTTAATAGAGCTCGATATGTTGTTTTATGTTCAACTTTTTGAGATAAAATCAAATTTATGTATCAAAATATTTAGTCACTAGCCATGGCTGAAAGAGATGGTCTTCATATGTTGGATGTTGGGGATACGTTGGATGGTACTAATTACCTATTGTGGGCATACATGACACATCATGTATTGGTAGAAAAACGGTTGTGGAATATTGTGTAGAGTGTTGAAACATGTCCTACTACACTTGCAAATATAGTTATTACATAGAAAGAAAATACTATGAGGTGGAACCTAGCATGATATAAGATGCAAAGAAGTACTCATAGTAGATATGCATGACAAGGCTATTGTTGGGGTTTTTATTTGCACAACTTGAAGAATCCATAGTGATTAGTCTGAAGACCACACGATTCGAGCTTGTTAGAATATCTACAACTACCAGAATGCATTGGAATTCTTTTGTAAGGGGGGGTTCAGGAGGCCAAGTACTTCTTAGGAACTGGGAATTCTTGTCAGAATGGATGGTTCACTTCCTTTGCTAATAAATAAATAAATAAATAAATAAATAAATAAATAAATAAATAAATAAACAAACAAACAAATATATATATGTACACACACACACACACACACACACACACACACACACACACACACACACACATATATATATATATATATATATATATATATATATATATATATATATATATATATATATATATATATATATATATAGAGAGAGAGAGAGAGAGAGAGAGAGAGAGAGAGAGAGAGAGAGAGAGAGAGAGAGAGAGAGAGAGAGAGAGAGAGAGAGAGAGAGAGAGAGAGAGAGAGAGAGAGAGAGAGAGAGAGAGAGAGAGAGAGAGAGAGAGAGAGAGAGAGAGAGAGAGAGAGAGAGAGAGAGAGAGAGAGAGAGAGAGAGAGAGAGAGAGAGAGAGAGAGAGAGAGAGAGCCAACTTAGCCGAATTCAAACATATGATGTTCGAATTCATAGTTTGTGACTTCTTGCTTGAAGGTTGGAATCCACTACATGCAAATCAAACTGAAAATACTATCTCAAACACCTTGCCTAACTTTAAGTTATGCTACCTATAGTATTCATTCTTAAAAAGACTTTGGAATGCATAGGAAAAAAAACTTTGTCACCCAGATAGAGAAACTCGCGCATGAACAATCAATTCCACTAAGTATCTGTGGCATTAAATTGTTGGGATAGATGGATGGACACCAAGAAATGATGAGGTACTGCCAAATCCTGCTTAGTACCAGCCCTTTGTAGCTTCAAAGTTGAGTTGTGGGCCCTCTTAGCTTTCCAATGACACTATACAAGTGCCTATGTACTTTGGAAATGATGTATGAAAAGATTGAATCAAAACAGACTACTTCCAAATAGAATGATCAATGAAAACCTTCTATTTTTGATCACACACCTGTTGCTTTTATGCTCAGTGCTTCTAGTATAGTAGGAATTAGACAAATTCCTTTTATAAATATCTAATTAGCTTAGTAAGCTAATGATTCCAAGTGGAATCACTTGAAATGATGCACTATACACAGAGCAATCAATTTAGGAATTAAATCATTACCCCTGATTTTTTAGGACCTCTGTAGAGTTTGACCAGTGAGTGCTTCGATGCGCTTTTCTCCAAATTGGCTGAATGGATTCCCTTCAAAATTTGTGATCACGTAGATAACTTGGAGTTGATTTCAACAACCTATAGGTCATTGAAATTGGTGGAGAATTGATTGAGATATGAGCAACACAAGTTGACAGTTATGAATGACTATAACAGAGAGACCATAGATGAACAATGTAGATGTATTGTATTAATGAACAATGTTGTACAAGATCATAGGCTTGAAAATCATAGCCTAATGATAGAGAGTAGTGTAGGCTACAATTTAGACCTCACACTCTTACACAATGGTAATGGAGAGCTCGGGAATTGAGTCTTCTTACCGCGACTTTTTCAAGTCACTTTATATAAGTGTTACATTCAAATTTGAATTTGAATTCAACTTTCGGCTCTCTCTAAAAGTAGTCCTTCAATTTAGGAATTATTCCCTCAATGAGGTGGTTACTTTTCTATCTAACTCATCCAGGAGTTTTTGGTAGGTGATTATAAATATTCTCTTAAGTCAAAAATGACTTTTACAATTGGTAAAGATGAAAAATCTTTTCTAGTTCATGGAGCTTCATATGTGTAGGCTTGTAATTTGCACCAACGGCTCCCCCTCAAGCCAAACATTTTGGCTTGGTCTTCATCTTCAATCTTCATGAATATCTTGCAACCCAATCATTGATTTGAACCTGCAAAGTTTTGTACCATCTAATGCTTTACTCAATAAGTCTGCACATTGCATATTTGTTGACACATATGTCAACTGAATCTCCTTGCTCAATAGCTTCTCTCTCACATAATGATAGTGGACCTCTATATGCTTGATCCTAGCATGATAAATAGGATCAGCTGCAAGATGTAATGAGCTGGTATTATCTCCAAGAATCATTGGAGATGTAGTATGCAAACCTAAATCTGTATACAATAATCTGATCCATATGGCCTCTTAAGTAGCATTGGCCAATCCTCTATACTCTGCCTCTGTAGAAGATAAAGCAATAGTGGGTTGCTTCTTTGAAGACCATGATATAGGTTTGTTACCTGCAAAAGATAGGTATCTTGAGGTACTCCTTTTATCATCTTTGCAACTTGCCCAATCTGCATCTGAATATATCTTGATGTCCAAGTCTGATGTATAAGAGAAATCCAATCCATGATTCTGAGCACCCTTAAGGTACTTCAAAATCCTTTTGGCAACCTCCAAGTGAGGTGCCCTAGGTTTGTGCATAAACTGACTTAGAACACTCACTCCATAAGCAATATCAATCCTTATCAATGTAGCATAGTTCAAGCTTCCCACTATGCTTTGGTAGCCTGCAATGTTCTCAAGTACATCATCTTCATGAGCACTTAATTTTAGGTTTACCTCCATTGGAGTACTTGCAACTTTGGCATCCTGCAAATGAAACTTCTTTAAGATGTCCTGTACATACTTTCTCTGAGTAATATAAATTCCAGAGTTAGTATATACTAACTCAAGTCCTAGAAAGTATTTTAGTGATCCAAGGTCACTAATTTTGAACTCCTTCATCATGTGATTTTTGATCTGCTTGATGCCATTAGCATCATTTCCTGTAAGTATGATATCATCAACATATACACATAAGTATATTACCTCTGAATTACTTCTCTTGATGAACAAAGAAGTATATGCTTTACTCATGACAAAACCTTGATCTTGAAGGTATGTAGTCAACCTATGGTTCCATGCCCTACGTTCCTTCTTCAGTCCATAAAGAGCTCTGTTCAATTTACATACATATGTTACCTTGTTTGGGTCCTCATAGCCAGGAGGTTGTGAAATGTACACCTCCTCTAAAATCCAACCATTTAGAAATGCATTTTTTTACATCCAACTGATACATGTTCCAATTCTTTGATGCAACCACACTTACCAATACCCTGATGGTTGGCATTTTGGCCACAGGTGAGAAGGTTTCTTCATAATCAACTCCTTGGGTTTGTGCAAAACCCTTAGCCACAAGTCTAGCTTTGTACCTGCTTATTGATCCATCAAAATTCCTTTTGATCTTATAGATCCATCTAAAACCAATTACCTTCATAGACTCCTTCTTTGGTACTAGTTCCCAAGTATCACTCTCCTTGAGTGCTTCAATCTCCTCATCCATTGCTTCCTTCCATTCTGTCTTGGTCTTTGCTTCTTCATATGATGATGGCTCTTCAAATGACAAGTCTTTTGCAAGATAAACAAAGTGCTTAGTGTAAAGAAGTGTCATACCCATATCTGATTGGTTTCTTGCTTTCCCTTTGTGATCTTTTGATTCCTTGGTTGGATGATTTAGGTATATCCTCCAACTTCTTCATTTTGTCATAAGGAGAAGAGCAATTCATCATGAAAAGGACAAGGAAATTATGCATCATTGGTGAAGCACATGGTACATTGTAGTGGATGTTGCAATCACATGAAGTGCAATAAGGACTTCTTCTCAAATATGCAAGTACCATAAACTAAATGGCATGTGGAGATAGGTGTTGATAACCCCAAGGATCGTTTTGTTGAAAACCCTAAGAAAAGGTACAAATTGGTATCCAAACGTAATAATGAGGGAAGGTTATTCACATTGGATGTGAATCTAAACTTTAGCGATGCTACCTCCTTCACATATGGAAGTGGAAAGGTAGCATAATTGGATCTTTGGCACAAAATGTATGGAAATAAAAATACTTAGAGATTGAAGGATATGGAGAAGAAGAGGTTAGTACTTGGATTACCAAATCTTTATAATTATAATTTCAGGAACTCATGTGAAGCTTGCCAACAGGGTAAGCAAACTAGATTACCTTTCAAGAAGATCTATTATGTGAGCTACCATCTAATTGACCTAGTTCATGTAAATGTTTGGGGTCCAACAAAGGAGAACTCTATCGGAGCTAATAGATGCCTTTTAACTTTTGTTGATGGTTGCACAAGGATGACTTGGCTTTAATGCATGAAAAATAAGTTAGATATCTTTTATTACTTCAAGAAGATCAAAGCTAATGTAGAAAAGGAATATGATAGGTACATCAAATGTCTAAGGCCAAATGGAGGGGGAGAATTCTTCTTTCATGAGTTCTTTGATTTCTTTGAGTCAAATGGCATTAAGAGCCAAATCACATGCAGGTATACACCAAAACAAATGGTATATCAGAAAGAAAAAAATACATACATTGCTAAATGTGTGAGGGCTCTGATGAAGGATATGGGAATGCCTAATTCCTAGTGGGATGATGTAGCAACAACTACAATATACATCTCACATCATGTATACATGCTACAACACACTATGAAGATTGGTACAATAGAAAACTAGATGGATCACACTTGACAGTGTTTGGATGTACATGCTATGTGTTGATTCCAAGTGAATTGAGGAGCAAACTAGATAACACATCAGAAAGATGTGTGTTTAGAGGATATGCAAGTGAACACAAAGGGTATAGATGTTACAATCCCATAAACAAGGAGGTAAAGGTAGCAAGGGATGTTAGATTTGATCAGCTTTTACCTTAATGTTCCTCAAGTGTACCAATGTAGGAAAATGAACATGAAGATGGGAAGACTTCAAGAGAAAGAGATAAATTAGAAAGCATGAATCTTAGTGGACCAAAGGAATCGAGTAAACACTCATCATGGAGTAGAGGAAGTCCAAAAGTCGAGTTAGTGATGCAAGGAGCAAAGGAAAGGCCAAAATCATAGAGATAGAAGAAGATGAAGAATTATGGGTTGAGCTCAATGTAGACCATCAGGTAAAGAAGGGGGAGAGCTCAAAGGTGAACATCTATCTATCTATATATCTATCCATCTATCTCTCTCTCTCTATCTATCTATCTATCTATCTATCTATCTATCTATCTATCTATCTATCTATCTATCTATCTATCTATCTATCTATCTATCTATCTATCTATCTATCTATCTATCTATCTATCTATGTATCCATCATGTCTCACTACTATTGATGATAGTTCTTTCACTTTGTTAGAGGCCTTATATGTGCCAAGGATCAAGAAAGATATGCTTTCTATTTTGACTTTAGGCAAGATTGGCTTGGTTATCAAAATTTTTTATAATAGCTGTATAGTTTATGATCTCTCAAATGGGGATGTTATTATGGATTTTGGAGTTTTATTTCATTAGTTTTATAAGCTCATAGAGTTTGGAAACTCAATGAATGATTCAACACGTGTAGTTCATGATTCTCAAGCTATCTTATATGCAAAGCTTTGGCATGCATGCTTTGGTCATGTAAATTTTTCTCAAACTTGAGGAACCTATTAAACATGTCTATGAAAAACATATTTTGGGTTAAATGTAGTTCTTCCTTTGCAAAAGATGTTTTGATTTGAGTTTCTCATGAATTGCAGCTTGCTCATAGTGATGTTTGAGGTCTCTATGTAGAAACCATCATTTGGGAAGTAGCTATGCTTTATGACTTTTATTGATGAATTTTCCGAGCATGCATGTGTTAATCCATTGAAATCAAATTCTAAAGTGTTTATGTGCTTTGAGAAATTCTAGGTTATGGCTGAAAATCTATCAACATGTCAAATGGGCACCCTCCCTTCTGATCGGGGGGGATACATGTCTTTTGAGCTTATTGCATTTGTGGCTGAGCGTGTGATAAAACATTAGTGTATAGTATCATGTACACCTCAACAAAATGGAGTTTCTCAAAGAAAGAATAGGCCTCTCATGGAGGTGGTGAGGTGTATGGTCAAAATTCAAGATTTACCACATAACTTTTGGCTTGAGGCTCTTATGTGTGCAACATATGCACTTAACAAGTGTCCCACCAAAGCATTAGAATCAATCACTCCATATGAGGTTTGACATGTTCACGAGACACCTAATGCTCATCTATGTGTCTTTGGTTGTTTGGCATCTGCATTAGTGCTTGAACAAATATGTATAATATAGCAATGAATTGTATTTATGTTGGGTACAATTCTGAAAGCAAAGGGTATTGTCTGTATCATCCACATGCTAAATGCATTTTGGTTTTAGGTGTGATGTTGTTTTTGTGGAAGATGCAATTCAGCCCTTACTTTCATGTAGCAAGGATACATCATTTACCTTGAAGGATGTGTATGACACTTTGCTTCCTCTTTTTATAGTTTGATGGTCAAGTATTGGTCCAAACGAGGCATTTTTTGGACTTTATAGGCTCCAAATGACGATGCATATCATTCCATTTCTGATGCACATTTAGATGATGCACTTGTTGACAAGAGAGTTGACATAAAAAAGGCAAAAACTATGCCTAAGTGTTTGGTAAAAACTTTGAGAGAGAGCAAATTAGATGCATCTTTGTCATATCATACTCTTTCATGCTCTCATAGTGTTTCCTTTGAATTAGATTATTATGCAATGGTTGTCTCTAGCCTTTGTGATAAGAATGAGCTTGTTTTTTTAATGAAACACAAAATTCAAAAAATTTGATGGTTCTTATGCAATCAAAATATGATGTTATTATGAAGATTGGTACTTAGGCTTTATGTGATTTTCCTCTAGGCAAAAAGGAGATTGGCACTAAATGGGTATACAAATTGAAACATATGCATAGATGTCAGATTTGGGGCATTTGCATGAGTATTTGGGCATTCATTTTATGCAAGTTGACAGGGGAATAACTTTGTGTCAAAGAAAATAAATTGACACATTATTGTAGTGTTTTGGCCTTGAAGATTGCAAACCTACTTCCACTCCCATGGAAATAGGTTACACTCGAGTCTTCATGATTCTAGAGATGCATTTGATGTTGTTTTCTACAAGCAAGGTAATGAATGCTTTATTTACTTATGCATAACTTGGCATGATATTTAATTTGTTGTCTCTAAGATGTTTTCCCCTTAAGATCCAACATGTTTAACTTTTATCCCTGTAGATTAGGAATCCAAGGGGGTTCACTTTTTCCTTTTTTTGAGGAGCTTTGATGTAGTCCAAAATAGAGTTTAGTGTTGCTTTGGTGGAATCTGGGTTTGGGATCATAGAGGGTTCTTCTTCATTTAACACCATTTTTTCTCTAGAGGGTTCTCCTAAATCTAGTGTGGGGAGATTAAATTGGGGTGGTTATTCTAGTAGAGAAGTCATATCCTTTAGCCTAACTTCTTGCTATTCTTGTAGAGTATGGCGTAGTTGTTCTTCAATATCTTGCAAGGTTTTTTTAGATGGACTTTTCACTATTGAAGCCTCATGTTCTATATAACCTAATTTTACCATATTGGCACTAGGTGCTTGTGGGTATTATTGTGTTTGACCAAAATCACATGCATGTTCATAATTAGCATGAGTGTGGCCTTCTCTGAGACAAAAATTATATTGTTGTGACCTCTATAATAATGGGGTTGGTTTGGAGGTCCATCTCTAAACCTGTCTTGGTTTTATTTGATTTTTTAAAAATCAAATACAATTTTTTTTTCTTCTCAAACATTAAGTTGTAATGATTCTCAAACATTCATATGTGAGCTTTTGGGTCATCATTATAATGATCCACAAACTTGGTATAATGATTCCTATAATAAGTTCCGTGGATTCTTGAAGTATTTTATTCCAAATTGGAAGTATTCACTGAAAAGAGTTTAACATGGATAGGAAAAACAAACTTTGTCAATGAGAGAGAAGTTTTCACACGTCCATAACTGAGAATCCCTCATGAACAATCAATTCCACTAAGTACATGTGACATTGAACGACTAACAAAATATTACAACTCTACAGAAGGAAAAAATTAGTAGAAAAAAAGATTGGAATGCAAGCCCGAGATCAAAGTAAGATTATAAAAGAAGATTATACCATAGCACCATAATTCCATCCATATTGAGTTTGATAAGGAATCCAAAATCACTTAGACTGGGCATACAAGCTTTTGCAACTATCTATCACTACCACGTAATCTCTCTTCTTTTGTGTATTCTGCAACCTCTCTATTTTGTGTATTCTGCCATGATTCTACTCTGCAAGTTCTACTCTCTCTCTCTCTCTCTTTTTATATCATGCAATCATACTTCTTTTATATGTGATTTCTAGATAAAACATATCAATTTTGTATTGGGGGATCCATATATCTAGTATGATGCAGTAGCCTGCAAAGATGTGTTTTCTATAAGAAAATAACAACACAATAGAATAGACTAGTAGATAGAGTTGAGAGAAAAACACTGACAAAGATAGACGCATACTGAGAGATAGAGAACTCAAATTCTCAGATTGCCAAGCATAATGCAGTTACAACGATGGTGCTATCCACATGTGTGCTCCCAATGTGGAGCTTAGATGGCGATCTTGACAAACGCTAGATGAAGGGCTTACTAGTGCACAATGCTATGTAAAACTCAACTTGTGCATGCTTATATAGCTTTTACAAAGGGAGTCGATATAGATAAACGTAGTTGGGAGATACAAAATAGTCGGCAAAATATACAATCCAAGAATATCTCCATGACCAAAAGTCCTACCATCTCAGCCCCCAGACCCCACAGAAGGGGGCAAGCCCTTCTTTGCACTCCCACCATTAAGGTTCTATGGGGAAATCGTGTGATGCCACAGGGCCTTTATTTTTTCCTTGTATGGCAACCCAATGGCCCTAAAGTTTATGCCCTACCTAATCTAATGGCTAGGCTCACAAAGATCATCTATAACCATCAATGGTCACACATAGACCTCATCTAACTTAGAAGTTAGGGTTCCATAAATGTCCAGGCTCTCATAATGGCTTCTCCTCATAATGGTGGCCTTACAACTTAGAGAACCATGGATCATTTGTGGTCACATGAAGGTGGATTATTGAGCATATCTAACACCCCCCTCAATGTCCACCTTGTGGTGAAATACCTCCTTGGACCAATCCCAAGCTTTGCAAAGTGTCAAAGAAGCTCTCTACCAAGAGCCGTGGTGAAGATGTCTTCTCCATTTTCTTCAGTTGGACAATAGCTTATCTCCACGACCTTGTCCTCAATCAACTCATGCACATAGTGATACTAGATTTCTATGTGCTTGGTACATGCATGGAAAATAGGATCCCTTGGTGATGGCCATGCAACTTTTGTTGTCACAATTCAACTCTATAGCCTCGTGTCGTTGTATTTCTATGTGCCATAGGATCCTCCTCAACCATACTTCTTCACATGTTGCAACACATGCAACTTTTTACTCAGCTTCAGTAGAAGATAATGATACATTTGTTTGCTTCTTACTGATCCAAGAGCAAATCCTTGATCCTAAAGGAAAGCAATATCCAAAAAATGATTTTCTCGTATCAATATCTCCTACCCAATTCGAGTCACAATATTTGACAAGAGATGATCCTTCTTCATAGAGAATACCATAATCAACAGCTCCTTTCATATACGTGAGTATCTTCATGCTTGCCTTCCAATGAGTATGGCAAGGCTTATTAGAGAACCTGCTTGCTACTCCATCAACATAAGAGATATCTGGTCTGCTATTGCACAGATAGATGAGACTTCCAACTGATTTCATGTATCTTCCAATATCCACTGGAGGTGAAGTTTATTCAATAGATAATTTTGTGTTGACCTCCATAGGTGTAGAAATTTCCTTGCAATCCTCCATGTCGAATGCCTTCAATATCTATCTTGCATACTTTTTTTAAGAGATGAAAATATTCCCTAGTTCTTGCAAACTTCAAGGCCTAAGCAATAATGCATTAGGCCCAAGTTTGTCATTTCAAATTTTGAACTCAAGGCATCTTTCGTTTGTTGAATAAGAGCATCATCAATGTCGATAATCACAAGGTCATCTACATGGAGTACAAGCACAATTTTCTTCCCTCCTCTCTTTAGAACATACAAGCTAGCATGAGAAGCACATCTTTTGAAACCTATATCCAAGAGATACTTATCTATCCACTGGTACCATGCTCTAGGGGCTTGTTTTAGCCCATATAACTTCTTCTTTAGCTTACATACCTTGTTCTCTGAATGGGGAGCCTCAAACCCAAGTGGTTGAGACACATATACCTCCTCCTCAAGGTCTCCATTCAAGAATGTTGATTTGAAATCCATGTGATAGACACCAACAATTATTGTGTAGCCATAGCTAGTACTACTCGGATCGTAGCCATCCTTGCAGTCAAGGAAAATGACTCACAAAAGTCAATGCCTTCAACTTGTGAGTATACTCAGCCTCACAATTGGAAGTGGCCATAGTAGACTGCTTCTTGCTCAACCAAGAAATACATGAGCTACCAAGCATGAAGCAAAAGCCACTAGTGGAAACATGAGTGTCATAGCACCCAACCCAATCGAAGTCAAAAAAAGCATGTAAATTTGGTGGCAGTGATCCCCTCTTGGGATAAAACAATCCAAGTAGTCGGGTACCACTCAAGCAGCGAAAGATGCACTTAATCGTCTACCCATTCTTGACACCATGGCAATGCATAAAACCTATTCATCTGTGAGACAACAAGCTAAATATCTGATCGAGTAATGCGTAAGTAAATCAAGCATCCAACACCTTGCTAATAGAGAACAACATCAAATGCTGGCAATAGGTTTACAGTCTTCAAGGCCAAAATGCTCCAAATGTGTCAATATATTTCGTTTGACACAAAGCTATTCCACCATCAACTTGCATAAACTGAATGCCCAAATAATGATGCAAATGCCCCAAATCAGATATCTCAAATGACGCATGCAAATCAACCTTGAAACCAGCAATATGCTTCTCATGAGGACCAGTGAGAAGCATTTCATCAACATACACAAAAATGGTCAGAAGCACATCATTTTCATGCTTAACATATAAGGTGCTCTCAGTTGGACTGTTCTCAAAACCATGTGCAATCAAATAGGCATGTATCTTTTCATACCAAGCATGTGGTGCTTGCTCTAAACCATATAATGACTTCTTTAACCTCCACACCTGGTTTTCATGGCCTTTTTGCATAAAGCCACGGGGCTAGAAAACATACACTTCTTCATGCAAGTCACCATTCAAAAATGCAGTTTTAATGTCCAATCGATGTACATTCCAACCATGATGAGCTGCAAGTGTACAGATGCTACAAACAATAGTCATTCGACATGTAGGTGCAAAGGTCTCATCAAAATCAATGCCTCTTTCCTACGCATAACCCTTTGCAACAAGCCTAGCCTTATACCTATCAATTGTTCCATCAGGCTTATGCTTCAGCTTGTATACCCACTTAGTGCCAATGGCCTTCTTGCCAGGAGGCAAGTCACATAAAGAACAAGTACCATTTTTCATGATAGCATCATATTCTGATTGCATATCAGCCATCCAATTTTCAGAATTCTGTGCTTCATCAAATGAAATAGGCTCATTCTCATCATAGAGACTAGAGGCAGCCATATCATAGCAATCTGATGCAAAAGAGGCACTATGAGAGCCTCAACAAGTACAATATGATAGAGGTGCATCTAATTTGTTATCATGCAAAGTCTGCAACAACCATTTTGGCATAGTTTTTGCCTCCTCATAATCAGCTCTCTCATCAACAAGTGCATCATGTATATCTGCATAAAAATGGAATGATTTGCATCATTAGAGAAACCTATAAAGGCTGAGAAGTTGCCTCATTAGGACTAGCACTAGGTTGTCCACCTATAATAAGAGGCAACAAAGTATCGTACATGTCTTTGGAGCTAACGGATGTCTCCCTTGTACATGAAAGTAAAGGCTGAATAGCATCATTCACAAGAACAACATCACGGCTAACCAAAATGTGTTTAGTTTGTGGATGATATAGATGATAGCCTTCCCTTTCAGAATTGTACCCAACAAAAATATATTTTACTTCTTTATCATCCAATTTTCTGCATTGTTGTTCAAGCACTAATGCATATGCTAAACAACAAAAAACATGCAAGTGAACAACAAATGGCTTGTGACCATGCCAATCCTCATATGGAGTGATAGACTACAATGCTTTAGTGGGAAACATGTTAAGTACATATGTTGCACACATGACAAACTCAAGCCACAAACTATGTGGTAAAGCCTAACTCTTGACCATACACCTTGCCATCTCCATGAGTGACCTGTTCTTCCGTTCAACAACTCCATTCTCTTGAGGTGCATATGGCACTGTACACTGATGTTTTCTCCCATGTTCAACTAGAAATGCATTAAATTCAGAAGACATATATTACCCCCCTCGATCAGAATGGAGGGTGCCCATTTTACATGCTTACATATTTTCAACCAAAAGCAAAAACTGTTTGAAGCACATAAACACTTCAGACTTTGCTTTCAATGGATATACCCATGCATGCCTGGAAAAATCATCAATGAAAGTCATGAAGTAAAGATAGTTCCCAAAAGAAGGTTTCTGCATAGGACAATAGACATCACTATGAACAAGCTGCAATTTCTTAGTAGCTCGAACTGAACCATTTCTAGGAATGATGAACGCTGAACTTTGCTCGAAATACAACCTTCACAAACATGTTTACTGGGTGACTCGAGTTTGGGCAGAGAGGACACCATTTCAGATTTCTATAGCCGTAGCAAACTAGCAAAATTCAGATGACCAAAACATGCATGTCAAAGCTTCGCATCTGACATAGCCTGAGAATCATGTACTGCACATGCTGAATCATTCATAGATCTTTCATAGTCTATGAGCTTATACAACCCATGACATAGAATGCCAGAAGCAAAAATGATGTCGCCATTTGACAGATCATGAACTGTATATTTGTCATCAACAAATTTCACAACTAAGCTAATCTTGGCTAAAGCTAAAACTGATAACAGATTCTTCTTGATCCTTGGCACAAATAAAGCATTAAACAATGTAAAAGAACTACCATCAGTAGTAGTCAAAATGATCTTACCAACTCCCATGGCAGGATAGGAGGAGTTGTTGGCACATGTGTCAATATTCCCTAGAGGGACACGCTCGAGTGAAGTGAAGAAACTATGCTGTGAGGTAATATGTTTGGTTGCCCTACTATCTAAGTACCAAACATGTGAGTCTACTATAGACATACATTGTTCAGGAGAAGATGGGTCAAAACTACAAACAGTAGTGAATGAACATTCTTCATTCTGCACAAGATTAGCGTACTCTATTTTCAATGTAGAGGCCTCTGCAACAACCATTCCAGCCTCTTTCTTCTTTGCTTCTTTTGCAGCCAATTTTGGACAATTGTTTATGAAATGGTCATTTGCTTTATAGTACTTGCAAAACAATTTCTGGTTTTTTGTTATCTTGTCATCTCTGTCATCCTTCTTTGATATGGTATTTGATAAAAAGAAAGTTCTGAAACTGCTGTAGTATTGTTTTTTAGGATGGCCCATCGAAAAGAATGTGCAGGTTTAGTAGGGGTGAATGTCAAAAAGATTCTCTCTCCTTTTCTTGAGATTTAAAGAAATTTCATATGTTGGATGACATATGTGTGATTTGTGTGTTTCCTCCACTGATCATGACAAAATCATGTTCCTTGACATTACTTGATGTGTTTCATGTGTCCGATATATTTCAATAGATGCAAGTGCATTGCTGCGCAATTTAATGTGTGAAGTGAAATACAGAGAGATGGCTCTACTTTAAGCACATGTGGTTATCACATAAAGGATAAACATTGATTGATAGGATCACATGTTGTGACTGCATTTATTGATAGGACTGCATTATTGATGGGATCACAGTATGTGACTGCAATTATTGAGATCTCCAATGCAATGCAATACAATGATCAATGTGAGCTAAAAGTAATCAAATGCAAGATGTATGGCACTATTACAACTTTGGAATGACATTTAATGGCACTGCATTTATTGATAGGATCACAGTTTGTGACTGCAATTATTGAGATCTCCAATGCAATGCAATACAATGATCAATGTGAGCTAAAAGTAATCAAATGCAAGATGTATGGCACTGTTACAACTTTGGAATGACATTTAATGGCATTATTTTTTGTTCCATTGTACTTGTCCACGAAGCATGATAAATTGATTGTTCTCCAAAACACATGTGCTTATGATAAGGTTTTGTTATTGCTTTGATCTATATATGATAAGGTTTCATTACGAATTGATCTAATCACTCATCTTTGAGTTTCCATCTCCATTGTGAAGTTGTGCCCCTCACTTGAGTCTACGTAAAGTACCCAGAGTACATCCTATCCTTGGAACATGGGCAGTTTACATGATTTGTCATGACCCGTTTTTTTGTACATGCCTTTTTGGTGCTTGGGTGGTTTGCCTTGCTATGCCAAATTGTGTGCACTTATAAGCGGAGTAGATTCCATGAACACCTCTGAACTGCGGATCGGCCTAGAGTTCCCTCAAACATTCAGGCAAAGAAGCAGTATAGGCATGTGTGCTACGCTTTCCCTCCTTTCCTCACCGTTCTTGGGAATGTCGGTTGTCCCTCTGACCATGGGTAGATGCCCGATAATGGGAACGTCTCGCATCCACTCCATCATGGGTTCGGATGCCTTGACGGTTATGTCAGGTGGGGTTGGTTGGTCATGGTCATCCCTCGTCCTTTATGTTAAGTTGCTTCCGCTTTGCAAGAGGCCTTTGGTCCAAGTTGGGTAAGTCGCTCCATGTTCGAGAGGCCTTCGGGCCAAGTTGGTTAAGTCGCTTTGGTTTGGGTTGCTCAAAGGGAAAGTGTTCTGTTTACTCCGCATTCCATCTTTTCCATGTGGGTTCGATCCAATATGGACCACCCCTTAGATAGGTGAATCTCATTTGGTATCAGAGCTTTGGCTCTCAATCGAGTGCGTTTTTTGTTGTCCACATTGCCATGGATGGCCCATCGGCAAAGGGTAAGAAGATGTGTTATGTTTTGTGAGGAACATTGCCAGTGCTCCATGTTTTGGACGGTGGGCACTTGGTAGCATTTTGGGAAGAGTTTTGGTAAGAAATTGCATGTGGCACGATTGGTTCCGTACGGACTGCCAAGAAAGGATTTCGGCAACCGATTGGTGTTGATGGCCCGAGTGGCACATATCATGGGGTCAGAGTGATAGACCACCCCAATCTCTTGGATTCTTTGAGAGGCACAATTATCATCAAGTCATTTGTTCATGGGTTGAACCTTCATGGTCACCCTCTCCCGTCATCTTCCTTCAGAGGCTGGATAATTAGCAAAGGACAATGAATATTTTGTGTTTCAGATATTTAGCAAAGGACAATGAATATTTCATTTCGGGATTCTAAGAGCTTTTAGAACATTTTATGCGAAACGGAAATTCATGTGGGGGGTGTTGCAATTTGCAGTTCCCTCTAAAGTTTCTTCTCTCTAGTTGGCGTGCAGGCAATCCACGTGATCACTCTGCAGGGACAATTAATATGGGGATATATGGCTTCAAACGAATACTTGCCAACTTGCAAAACCTGTAAAGAATAGGAATATTTTAATTTATTTCTCTTCACAAAAAGCACATGTTATGATCTTGGTGACCGGAGATTACTTTTTGGGTCACCTGAAAAGTGTTCCAGGAGCACATGGATGTCCGGTGACCAGATTTCAGGTGATCGGAGACGAACTTTGGGTCACCGGATTTAGGTGCACATGAAGGTCCGGTGACCGAATTTCAGGTGGCCGAAGAAATGGACCTTGGGTCACCGGATTTAGGTGCACATGAATATTCTGTGGACAATTTTCTGGTGGCTTGAGATAGACTTTGGGACCTCATGTAAGTGCACATAGGGGTTTCATATTCAAAAATATACTTCAAATCATCATATTTAGGCACACATTAACATTTATATCATCATATTTAAGCATCATATATCATGGATTACCAATCAATCATGTACAATACATTATAAAATAAATCCGTGAGTCTTAAATTCAAGTTCCATAACTTTGAATGGTACAAACATGATTAACATCATATATGGAACTACAATGTTTATCATAAAACACTAGACATTGCCTTGATTCCACTCCCATGCAGTAATCTTCATTCCTTGACTCACATTTACCTACATAAATGACGACAAAAAAATGATATTAGTTGAATAAAAGCCATGGAAGGATTATGAAATAACACGTTGTGTATACATTACCTTCAAAAACATTCCATAAACTTTGCACATGTCAATCTTCAATTGCAGCTTGCTCAATGGAGAATTGTCTAAATAATGCCATCCTTACTCTACATGCTAGATCTCTTTCAGAGTAGTTGGAACCTCTTAATTGAACCCCTTCATTATCATTTGGATGTGGATCTTCTTGGTCATTAGGTTCACTCTCACCTTGTAATTGAACAAAATTATGAAGTAAACAACAAGCACTATTATCAAGGGGACCATAAGTAGATCTACATTGACATTTCGTAGAATCCTCCATCGGTTTTTTAAGATCCCAAATGCATTTTCAATTTTGACTCTACCCTTTGATAAGTGTTTGTCAAATGCTCTTTTTTCTCTTAGGTGCTCACCTACTCGACTACGGAATGGTTTCACTAAGAAGCTTCTTGCCTTATAAGCTGAGTCACCTAAGAGAAAAGGTCGTATTGTCTCACCTTGAACTTCCAATGTTGGTGAGTTAAGAAGTCCTTGTTTTAATTGTTGATACAAAGAAGACTCTTTGAAATGTGTGGAATCATGCATTCCACCTGGACCTCTACATACAATACTCCAAAAAAGCTTCCTTGAGTCCACAATGCCTTGAAGTAGGACACTAGGAAAACCATGTCTACATATGTATTGTGTGGGATATAAGTCATGGTTTGGCTTCCTATACAAGCGTATATGGGTACCATCAATGGCACCTGCTATTTGAGGAATTTGTGTCAAAGACCTAAAGTCCTCCATAATGGTTCGTAAACGTTCATCTTTAGGAACACTGATCCCATAACGAACATACATATCTTTACTACTTAGAATCTTACAAATTATGGTTGTGTACTTTCTAATTGTGGAGTCACCTATTCCAAAAAGCTCAGACATTGTGCGCGTGTTATGACCTTGTGCTAGTCTCCATAATACACATGCCAAGGCCAATTCAGGTGTAATAGGATCTCTGACATAAACGGATGACTCTGATATGGATAAGAATGGAGACACTAAGCCTAACAAGACATGAAATGATTCATATGACATGCGATAGGCAAACATGAATTTATGTTGGCATTCTAAGCAAGAGTTTGACCAAATGGTATTATGAATAGAGTTCCAAAACACTCTTTGTTTTGGAAATATCCACCATTCCCTTGGTGAAAACTTGGTTGCACCAGGCTCTAAAAGTGCACAAAAGCATGCACAAATCCACATCCAATAAGATCTAGCATGAGAATTAGATGTTCGCATTCTCTTGTTGGGTGGTTCATCATCATTTCTCCTTGCGAGCTCTTCATCTTTGCATATACAATCCATGTTCAATAAGAAATAAAGATAAAAATGATATCCACTCGAAAGATTCCATCCTAATAAAAAAAAAAGATATCTTAGTAAGATTTTATTATCATTCAATTTAACTTATTACTATTCACACAAATACAACATGTTTAAAACATTCAAAATAGAAGCACTAATCGACATTAAAAAGAAATTTTCATTCAATATTTGAAATAGAAAGATACAATCAACTACATCAAGTTCTTCTCTATGACATAAAGAAATCAAACCCTTACATAGATGAAATGCCCATAAAACTACATGAATAAAAGCATGGCAATAACTACATCAAGTTCTTCTCTATGACATGCAAAAATCAAACCCTTACATAGATGAAATGCCCATAAAACTACATAAATAATAGCATGACTAATTGCCACGACTATTCATAAACTTTAATAACTCGAGATAAACTTTTCCTTGTATCTCTGCTCTCTTTGTTGCTTCTGCTTCCCGTTGCATAATCATTTTCTCCTCCCAAACCCTTTGTCACTCTTTGTCTTCCATTTGCTTTTGGAACATTGCTTCTTCAAATTCCCGCCTTGATGATTCTATCTCCTTCATGACGTCACACATTTTTGACATGCCATCCACAATACTCTTTGACTTCTTATTTTGCTTTATTTTTTTTCCTATTACACCCTCTATTTGAATGTCATCTACAACATCTTTCTCACTTTTAGAAGCTTGCTCTTGAACTGTATCATCAATCTCTATAGGTGGTTCTTCTTCAACCGCATTCCCTTGAGAGCTTTGGGGGCCATCACTATCAAATGCACCAGAAATTCTGATGCATTTAGGGGATGAACCCCAGAGAGATTCACATGCATCATAAAATTTCCATGTTGATGGAGTACTTCCAGTAGAGTTTTGCTTCATTGACTCTTTTTTATGCTGCTTTTTTAGTGTGTCAATCCGATTACGAACTTGATCACAGCTAAATGACAGTCCACACTCCTTGTTCAAGGAATTGACTACTTGCTCCCAATCTTTCAAGCAAAGATTTCCACGCTTAATGCGGACATATACATCTTCAAAACATTTAATTAAGGTAAATGTATGAGAATCATCCCACAATACTCCTCTACTTCTCTTTGACCCTCTTCTATCATCATTCACTATAGGAATATGATCAACATGAGGGGGTTGGGTATCTATGGATGGATTTTCACCAATGCATCCTTCATTCATCATGTTTAAAAATGAAAACTGTGTTGATGATTGCACATCTTGGGACAACGATTCATAGTCACCATCTACAAAATTATTATATGATGCCATTATCCACCTATGGCAAAAACATGCACAAATTCAGTAAGAGAAAGATGTACCATCATTTTATTAATGTGCACAAGAAGAAAAAGATGTAGCCATTTTCTTAATTTGACGTGCACACATAGACATGTTGAAAAAAATGGCACACATTTAAGCCTTCAAAAACTAACATGAGAGAGAGAGATACATACACACATGCACAAATTCATACAACATACATACATACATACATACATACATACATACATAAATACATATATAAATGAAGACAAAAAAAAAACATACATACATGCACATATGCATAAACACATATAAATGAATACATAGAAAATACATACACACATAGATACACATGCATACATGAATACATATATAAACACATACACATACATACATAAATACATACATACACACATATAGTCAACATACATACACACATACATTCAACATACATACATAAATACACATATAAATGAATACAATAATAAAACATACGAACATGCATATATACATAAACACATCTAAATGAATACATACAAAACACATATGCACACATACATGTATACCTTCACAAACTACATGCATGCATGCTTACATATATTTATACATACATATATGCATTTCAACAAATACACATGCACAAATTCATACAACATACATACATACATACATACATACATACATACATACATACATACATACATACATAAATACATATATAAATGAAGACAAAAAAAAAAACATACATACATGCACATATGCATAAACACATATAAATGAATACATAGAAAATACATACTGTTGTCAGGATCTTGCTCACGCTCAAACAGAGGTTACGAACGCAGAAAAACACACCCAAGAATAAATGCAACAAGAGACGAGAAAGTACGCAGATTGGGTGCAATATCCCCCCATGCACTCCGTTTCGACAGTCCACAGAGTGCATGTATTTATAGGACTTTTGATTACGTCGAAAATAGTCGTTACATGAGGGCGGCTTCGAAAAGCAGGCGTGAAACTAAAAGCTGGTAACTTTTATAGAAAGCCATTACTTTGAATAATAGAAACTGCGGTCTACAACGACCCTTATTCTAACCATTACTTTTCTAACAATAGAACCTTCTACGCAGGTTTATTTACAAGCTAAATAATAATTATTCGGATTATTGATGTCCGCCCTTTCCCGCCTTGCACGCTCCTCACGCACCTTCAACTGCTATATCAAAAACATCAAAAACATATTAATACATTAATAATTTAACATTTTAACAATGCCTTGTTCAATAATATACAACATGCCTCTCAGTTGACAAGCAACTGACCTCAGTTGATGAAATAATTCAACACTCTAACAATTATAATGCAGTGTTCAACATATTCCATATTACTGTTACAATCCAACAATGCATTGGCCAACATATTTCATGTTACAATCCAACAATGCATTGGCTATTCGATATTTCAATCCAACAATGCATTGGCTATTCCATATTTCAATCCAACAATGCATTGTTCAACATATTCCATAAGGTATAACATGCCCATCAGTTGAACAAGCAACTGACCTCAGGTGATAAAATAATAAACATGGATGGCCAGTAACATGTTTCATCATTGAATAATAAAAAAAAATAGGCATGTGCCATGTAAAAGTACATGCATGGAAATGTTCATGGAGCTGTTACATTAATGTGTTTGTGTATGATATGCAGAAATTAAGTGGTCATAATGAGGTGTTAATTGTGTTTTATGTATCCATTGACATTCTTCAATAGAGTGATTTTTGTACTTAACCAAATATCGATGGTATTGAGTACATGTGCGTGTAGTAGTGACATCATGATCAATGATTTTCTCAGGAACTAAGATTTCAGATTGTTCTTCAATTAAAGGAGGATCATCAAGAAGTGGAGCAAGTGGTAAAGTTCCTTTAAAGGGTTTAAGTAAGCTAATATGAAAAGAATTATGTATAGTCCAATGGGATGGAATATCTAATCGAAATGAATTATCATTAATTTTTTCTATAATGCGAAACGGTCCATAATAGCGTGGTGCAAGTTTAATTTTAGGATGCTGCAAAATATTTTTGAGATGTCTTTTAATTATTTGCAACCATACAAAATCATGTTCCTTGAATTCTTTGGCTAATTGTTTAGTATTGATAATACGTGTATATCGCTCTTGACTTTTCCCAATGTGCTCGTGAACATCATGAAGTATAGAAACGTGATCTTGAGCAATAGAATCAGCCATCGAAATGTCGGTTTGGGTGAGGGACATGGGAGTGGGAAGCTTTTTACCAAAAACTATTTCAAAAGGTGCACGACCAGTAGTGGTATGTGAAGTGTTATTGTAAGCAAATTGAAGCAATGGCAACTTTTCATCCCAGTTATTAGGATTATCTAATGAATAACAACGCAATAAATCAAGAATAGTACTATTTGTAGCCTCACTCTGTCCATTACTTTCAGGATGAAATGCAGAGCTAAAATCTATTTTAGAACCAAAATGTTGAAATAAGGCAACCCAAAAATGATTACAAAACCTAACATCACGATCAGATAACATTACTTTAGGAAATCCATGATGTGGAAAAATGCATTTAATGAATAATTTTGCAGCTTGAGGTGCAGTCAAAGTTTTTCTACATGGAATGAAATATGCATATTTACTAAACCTATCAACTATTGTCCAAATCATATCATTATGTGATGAAGTGATAGGAAGACCTGTGATAAAATCCATAGAGATTTGTTCCCATGGTTCATTTGGAATAGGAAGGGGCATTAATAATCCAAATGGTTTACCATGATGACGTTTGACACGCTGACATACAATGCATTGAGAAACATAATGTGCAATGTCTTTTTCCATATGTGGCCAAAAGAAGAAATCTTTGCAAGCAGAAATAGTGCTCTGTATGCCTCTATGACCCATGTAAGATGGTTCATGCATTTCTTTAATGACAAAATCTTTAAAAGCTTGGGTTATGCACAATCTATGTTGAAAATAGAGAAAACCATTATGAAATGTATAATGTTCATCAGATAAAGATGCAGCATTATTGAAGTCATGCCATGCACGTGAAAAATACAAATCAGATGCATAAGTGGAAACCATGTCTTGAAAAGAATGAATTTGAATGGTAGAAATATTATTCAAAACAACGGAATTCGAAGGAAAACGGCTAAGAGCATCAGCTACGACATTAGCTTTACCAGGTTGATATTGTATCATGGGTTGGAAATTTTGAATGAATGATGCCCATTTAAGATGCCTATCAGAGATTAAGGGCTGACTTAATAAATGCTTAATAGCCTGTTGATCGGTTTTGATTAATACTTCAGAGCCCATAAGATAGTGTTTCCAAATTCGCAAAGCATGCACAACTGCTAACAGTTCTTTATCATACGTACTATAATTCTGTTCTGAGGGTTTAAGCTTTCTACTCTCAAATGCAATGGGATGGTCATTTTGCATTAGAACAGCACCTATTCCTGAACAGCTAGCATCAGTAACAACATGAAAGGGTTGTGAGAAATCATGTAATTGTAAAACAGGTGCATGTGAAAGTGCATGTTTAAGTTTGTCAAAGGACTGTTGTTGGGTAAATCCCCATGCAAATTTTATTTTCTTTTTCAACAACAAAGTAAGAGGCAATGCTAAATAAGAAAAATTTTGAACAAACTTCCTATAGAAACTAGCCAACCCAAGAAAAGAACGAACATCATTGACTGATTGTGGTGTAGGCCATTCTATGATAACTCTAATCTTTTTCGGATCCACATGCACACCTTCACTTGAAATAATATGTCCTAAATATTCTAGCTTACTCTGAAAGAAATAACTCTTTTCAGGATTAGCATAAAGTGTGTTTTCTCGTAACAAATGAAAAACTGTTTCAAGATACTTTTCATGTTTACTATCATTCTTACTGTAAACAAAGTATGTCATCAAAGAATACAAGAACAAAAGCTTGGTAATCAAGAAAAATATTGTTCATCATTCGCTCAAATGTAGCAGGGGCATTAGTAAGTCCAAAGGGCATTACCATAAATTCATAATGGCCATTTTGAGTTCTAAATGCAGTCTTAAAAATATCACTTTGTGTCATACGAATCTGATGGTAACCCGATTTAAGATCAATTTTACTAAAGACACGAGCTCCTCGTAACTTATCTAAGAGATCATCTATTCGAGGAATAGGGTATCTATTCTTGATCGTGATCTTGTTAAGGGCTCTATAATCAATGCACATTCGATAAGTTTTATTCTTCTTCTCTACTAAGAGAACTGGTGCTCCAAATGGGGAAGAACTAGGCCTTATAAGTCCTTTTTGTAATAGGTCTTTTACTTGATTTTCTATTTCCTTTTGATGTAATGGGCCATGTCTATAAGGTGCTTTATGAGGAGGAGAACTACCAGGGACTAAGTCTATGCTATGGTCAAAGGATCCTCGAGATGGTGGTAGTTCAGAGGGATATTCAGACATAAAACAATCCTTATAAGTACTCATGAAAGGTTTATATGCATCTGAAAGTGTATGAGTATAATCATTGATGACATTGACAAAAACAATGCATGAGTTGAATCCTTTCCTAAATGCACGTTTTACTTGCGTGTGACTAATCAATGGAAATGGCTGGAAATCATGCCGTGCAGACAAAGTAATGATTTGACCTTTGAAAGCAAACTTAAAGGTATGAGTATGGTAGTCAATACGTGGATTATAATGGTGATGAAAAGGCATACCTAGTATAACATCATAAGATTGCAAAGGTGCAATTAAAAATGTTCGTGAGTCAACATAAGGGCCTATGCTAATCGTAACATCTTGCACTTCTCGTGTTACATTATAACGACTACCTTGAAATGCAGCTTTCACTTTATACAAAGAAGGAAACGTTTGTAATTTAAGTTCTTGTACTAATAAATGTGAAATGAAGTCATGTGAACTACCATCGTCATGTAGAATTTTAACTAGTTTGTTATTTATTGTACCCTGCAAAGAAGAGAGTGTAGAGAGATATCGTTACCCAAGGTACTTAAGTCCTTCTCCAGTGATTCCTCTGTCCAAACAGGAGGAATTTCTTCATTATAGACCTCCATGTTATGCAATCGAGCTGTAGCCTGTTTCATATGAAGAGGTTGCAATCTGCACCTTATTTTTGTATGTCCAGGTTTACCACAATTCTAGCAAGTGATTTGTGGTCGCTTCTGTTGGGCATTCACTGCTGAAGTTTGAAGGGTAGGTGGTTTTGTTGGTTGGAGAGATGAAGCAACGGGTGAAGTTGAGTAATTGGATTGTAGAGGTCGAGGAAAACTAGGGTAAGATGGGGCATTAAAATTACGCTTCATAGGAAATGAAGGTTTAACAGGAAATGGCCGTGGACGTGGTTGTTGTAGATGGAGTGACTTGGTGATGGACTAGAATTCTTTTTCTGCATCATAAGCAAAAGATATAGCTTCGTTGAAGGTTGTAGGTCGTAGGGTGTGAAGCTTAGCTTGGATACCCACTTCCAAACCATCTTCGTATTTCTGCTGCAAGATATCCTCTGATACATCTTCAAGCATTCGTACAAGTAGTAAATTTTGCCAGAACCGCTCTGTGTAGGTAGTAACCGTATCACCCTCCTTCCATGTAAGGGTCGTCCATGCTCGTCGAACATGCAAATGGTATTGAGGAGGAAGAAATGAATCCTTCACGTTTTCTTGAAAAGCCTTCCAAGTTGTTGGACGCTCCGTACTGTGTCGCAGGACATTCCACCAGAGTTGAGCTTTACCTACTAAATAGTTAGTGGCAAATTTAACTTTTTCACTTTCAGCATACATTTCATCGGTATAAAAATCATCAAACTACGACAACCAAGAAAGTACTAAAGGCCCATCCTTTTGACCATCAAATCGTAGAAACTGGTAGTTTCTATTACCAATCTTTGAATGAGTAACATCAGATTGGGCAGACACAATAGCTTTTACTACTCTCGTAAGGTTGTCTTCCTCAGCTTGCATCTTTTGGAGGATTTCATCACGTTGTCGGATCTCGTTCTGAGCTCCTTGAAGCTCATGCCGCAAGAGCTCTAGTTGTTGTTCAAGTGTTGCCGCAGGTAGAGGTGAATTACTGTAATCCTCCATGGTGCTCTTGGACCCTTGCTCTCAACCTTGGTGTATTGAACCTTCTTGTTTGCAACCTTGGTGTCTCGATCCCGTGTTCTCAACCTTGCTTGGTATCTTGAACACTCAATCAAGTGCCACCCAAGGAATTTGAAGGAATTCACACTTCCAAGATAGCTCATTGGAAAGTTCGTTCCGAGAGCTTTCCAACGGTATATTACACGCCTCAATCCGACCTACGGATTGAAAGTTACACTTAATTCTTTGTTGGGTCCATCCTTGAAATCGCCGCGAGCGCCTTCCACAAGTAAGAGAGAGAGAGAGACTTGAGTACAACTCCAAGAGATGGTGGAGTGGTCAAAGTACTTCCCTTGAAAGTAGGAGGTTGTGGGTTCAAATCCTCCTACCTTAGGGATTCTAAACCTCTCTATTACCACTCAAAAATTAAAATTGCCTCGCGCGTAGCCAACGACTGCCAACGGTCGCCAAGGGAGCCTTGGGTGCCAATGTTGCCAATGTATTGCCTAAGTTATTGCCTAAGTTCTTTGCCTTAGTCGACACCTTAGTCGACGCCTTAGTCGACGCCTTAGTCGACGCCTTGGAGTAAGCCGAAGGAGAAGACGTAGGTGAAGATGTAGGTTCTGGTTCTGGATCAGAAACAGAAGCAGAAGCCGAAACCGAAACCGGAGACGGAGATGGAGATGGAGATGGAGATGGAGATGGAATCAGAATTCAGATTCAGAATCGCGAACAGAGAACAGAGCCCTCTGTATTGACGCGTGCAGAGCTCTGATACCACTGTTGTCAGGATGTTGCTCACGCTCAAACAGAGGTTACGAACGCAGAAAAACACACCCAAGAATAAACGCAACAAGAGACGAGAAAGTACGCAGATTGGGTGCAATCTCCCCCCATGCACTCCGTTTCGACAGTCCACAGAGTGCATGTATTTATAGGACTTTTGATTACGTCGGAAATAGTGGTTACATGAGGGCGGCTTCGAAAAGCAGGTGTGAAACTAAAAGTTGGTAACTTTTACAGAAAGCCATTACTTTGAATAATAGAAACTGCGGTCTACAACGACCCTTATTCTAACCATTACGTTTCTAACAATAGAACCTTCTACACAGGTTTATTTACAAGCTAAATAATAATTATTCAGATTATTGATGTCCGCCCTTTCACGCCTTGCACGCTCCTCACGAACCTTCAGCTGCTATATCAAAAACATCAAAAACGTATTAATACATTAATAATTTAACATTTTAACAATGCCTTGTTCAATAATATACAACACATACACACATAGATACACATGCATACATGAATACATATATAAATACATACACATACATACATAAATACATACATACACACATATAGTCAACATACATACATAAATACACATATAAATGAATACAATAATAAAACATACGAACATGCATATATACATAAACACATCTAAATGAATACATACAAAACACATATACACACATACAGGTATACCTTCACAAACTACATGCATGCATGCTTACATACATTTATACATACATATATGCATTTCAACAAATACACATGCACAAATTCATACAGCATACATACATAAATACATATATAAATGAAGACAAAAAAAAAACATACATACATGCACATATGCATAAACACATATAAATGAATACATAGAAAATACATACACACATAGATACACATGCATACATGAATACATATATAAATACATACACATACATACACAAATACATACATGCACACATATATTCAACATACATACACACATACATTCAACATACATACATAAATACACATATAAATGAATACAATAATAAAACATACGAACATGCATATATACATAAACACATCTAAATGAATACATACAAAACACATATACACACATACATGTATACCTTCACAAACTACATGCATGCATGCTTACATACATTTATACATACATATATGCATTTCAACAAATACACATGCGCAAATTCATACAACATACATACATACATAAATACATATGTAAATGAAGGCAAAAAAAAAACATACATACATGCACATATGCATAAACACATATACATGAATACATAGAAAATACATACACACATAGATACACATGCATACATGAATACATATATAAATACATACACATACATACATAAATACATACATACACACATATAATCAACATACATACACACATACATTCAACATACATACATAAATACACATATAAATGAATACAATAATAAAACATACGAACATGCATATATACATAAAAACATCTAAATGAATACATACAAAACACATATACACACATACATGTATACCTTCACAAACTACATGCATGCATGTTTACATACATTTATACATACATATATGCATTTCAACAAATACACATGCACAACATACATACATACATACATACATACATACATAAATACATATATAAATGAAGACATACATGCATACATACATATGCACACACATAGATATAAACATATACACCTATATATATACACATGCATATATATGCACACATATGTAAACATATAAATATTAGTTATAAGCCTCCTAAACCCTTAACATATATATGCACACATGCATATATATGCACACATATGCAAACATACAAAATATTACTTATAAGCTTATGTTTATCCACCTTTTGAGCAATAATAATCCCTGCATTTCAAAGAAAAAAATTAAGATGCTGAAAATACAAAAAAATCATGAGAAACAATAAAAATATATGTTACCTTATACTTCAAAATGTTTTCCAAATCACTTCAATGACCTAAAAAAAAATAAATAAATAAAACCAACGGATAAAAGAATGAATAATAAAAAATGTATAATGAGAAATACTTACTAAGGCCTTCTTGACCGAACGTGTATCTGCAACAAAAATAAGAAAAAATTTATGACTTGCAGAGAATATAATATAAGATACAGAGAAGAGAAAGTACACTCTTGCACAAAATGCAAGGTAATAGAGAGTACTCTGTCTATACATAATGGAAGAAAGAGTTTTAGATAAAAAGAAGTAAGAAGGAAAATAACCTGCAGAGAGATAGACCATAGGCTACAAGCTTCTAAAGCTTTGGAAAATGGCACATGAAAGCAGAGAGCAGGAAAGGAATTTGCTACGTACATGCCTTCATTTTTATAGCAGTTCAAAGTTGATGTGACCGTTTCTCATTTTTTGACTAATTTTTGAAAAAAAAAAGCCTTCACCCCATTTCAGGTCACCCGAACGGACTAGTGCTAACGGGCACCAGTCCGTTGGGCTCAACGCCCTTAGGTGACCCAAAAAGGGGATTTTTTCCCCGAGATACGACGAGAACTTGTCATGTGCGATGCGTATCAACTCCGGATTCCTCTTTGATAATTATTTTAAGTAGACACATTCCCATGCAATGTTGAAGTAGCATTGGCTTTGGCCAATTAAATCAGTTGTAAAATTGTAAATTTGTTTAACCTTTCTTTTGTGGGATACTGAGATTCCACAGGTACAATGCCCATTCACTTGTACAGCTGCACTTTCAAAATTAATGCTCAAGAGAGTAGGTTTCAAAGCAACACGTGTCACTTGTCAAAACATGTTCGACTAATAATACATGATATGATATGTTTTCTTGTTCTCATTGTCAAATCACATCTATGATCACCAAGAGGTCTAAGTTGTCCCCTAACATGTCAAGTAGCTCTACATTTAACACATATGGTTATCACATATAAAATAGAGCTACTTTAACACATATGGTTATCACATAAATACACAGAGATGGCTCTACTTTAACACATATGGTTATCACATAAAGGATAAACATTGATTGACAGGATCTCCAATGCAATACAATGATCAATCTCAGCTGAAAGTAATTAAACGCAAGATGTATTGAAAGTAATTAAGAAAATATATATGGCATTGTTACAACTTTGAAATGACATTTAATGGCATTATTTTCTTTTCCATTGTACTTATCCATGAAGCATCATAAATTGATTGTTCTCCAAAACACGTGTGCTTATCATAAAGGTTTTGTTATTGCTTTGATCTATATATGATAAGCTTTCGTTACGAATTGATCCAATCACTGACCTTTGAGTTTCCATCTCCATTGTTAAGTTGTGCCCCTCACTTGGGTCTACGTAAAGTACCCCGAGTATGTTGTATCCTTGGAACACGGCTAGTTTACTTAATCTCTCATGGTTTGTTTTTCTATCCACTCCTTCTTGGTGCTTGGGTGGTTTGCCATGCTATGCCAAATTTTGTGCAACTATAATGGGAGTAGGTTCCATCAACACCTCTGATCTACAGACCGGCTTGGAGTGCCCTCCAATGTTAAGGCAAAGAAGCACTATAGGCATGTGTGCTAAGCCTTCCCTTCCTCACCATTGTTGGGAATGTCGGTTGTCCCTCCGACTGTGGGTAAATGCCCGATAATAGGAATGTCTCTTGTCCACTCCATGGTGGGTTTGGGTGCCTTGATGGTTATGTCATGCAGGGTTGGTTTGTCTTTGACGGTCATCCCTCTTCCTTTATAATCAATTGCTTCCACTTTGAAAGAGGCCTTCAAGCCAAGTCGGATAAGTTGCTTCTGCATTCGAGGCCTTTGGGCCAAGTTGGTTAAGTTGATTCGGTTTGGATTGCTCAAAGGGAAAGTGTCTCATTTACTCTGCATTCCACCTTTTCCATGTTGGTTCAGTCCAATATGGACCGCCCCTTGGATAGGTGTGTCTCATTTGGTAGTATAGCTTTGGCTCTCGATCGGATGCATTTTTTGCCATCCGGGATGCCATGGACTTCCCATCGGCAAAGGGTAAGAAGGTGTGTTACGTTTTGTGAGGAACATTGCCGGTGCTCCACGTTTTGGATGGTGGGAACTTGGTAGCATTTTGGGAAAAGTTTTGGTAAGAAATCACATGTGGTCCAGTTGGTTCCATATGAGCCATCGACAAAGGATTTCGGCAACGGATCGGTTTTAATGGCCCAAGTGCCACGAGTCATGGGGTCGGAGTGGCAAACTACCCCAATCTCTTGGATCCTTGGAGAGGCACAATTATCGCACAGTCATGTGTTTGTGGGTTGGACCTTCATGGCCACCCTCTCCCATCATCTTCCCTCATAGGCTAGATTGGTGTTGAAGTTTCCACCACTTTCCCCTGTGAGGAGGGAGGCAGATCCTCCATAGGTAGGCAAGGCAACCATGTGAAGTTGGGCTAGGTATAGTGCAGTAAATCACCAAGTGTGTGTAAGTCATACCATTGGGAGGGCCCCTCGCTCTATGTATCTAAAAATTAGGAGTGACACTAGGCAATTTTTTGTGTTCCAACAATATGGAGGTCATAGTCGGATAAAGTGCAAAAGATACATCTTTGTCGAAAAGCTGATGTTACGTTTTGTGTGATGCACCACGCGTCTCGATCATGGACATGTTCCTCAGTTTTAAGTGAAAGATCGTTGGGTAAGTGAGTTCAAGTTGGCCGGAGGGTTGGGGCATGTTCCTTCCGTTTGTGCCATGTTGTGGGTTGTGCCCTCGAGTTCCCTTTGAGGCCGGGGCAAGTGAGTTGGAAGGCGGGCCATTGGGTTGGACATGGTCCTCCCATGTGGGTTGTTTTAGTGCATTGAGCCCACGGGTTCCCTACAAGGGTGGGGCAAGTGAGTTTGAAGGTAGGCCGTTGGGTTGGACATAGTCCTCTCGTGTGGGCCGTTTTAGTGGGTTGATCCTGTGGGTTTCCTTCGAGGCTGGGCAAGTGATTTTGAAGGTAGGCGATTGGGTTGGACATGGTCCTCTCGTGCAGGCCATTTTAGTGGGTTGAGCCCATGGGTTCCCTTCGAGGCCGAGGCAAGTGAGTCTAAAGGTGGGCCATCAAGTTGGACATGGTCCTCCCATGCGGGCCATTTTAGTGAGTTGATCCCATGGGTTCCCTTTGAGGCCGGGGCAAGTGAGTTCATTGGTTGGTCGTTGGGTGGGACATAGTCCTCCCATTCATGTCGTTTCAGTGGGTTTCACCCACTAGTTCCCTTCGAGGCCAGGGTGTTGGATGGCTAGTGTGCTTGGACATGTTCCTCTCCATTCATGCCTTTCAGTTGGGTTGTGCCTGCACGTTCCCTTCGAGGTCGGGGCAAGTGAGTTGAAGGTTGGCCAACGGGCTTGGACATGTTCCTTCTTGTTCATGCCGTTTTGGTTGGGTTGTGCCTATAGGTTCTTTCAAGGCCAAGTGGATCAATAGGTTCTTGTTCATGCATTGAGCTAACCATAGCTTGGGAAGATGATAGGCACATTGTATAAGTTGGTACTACTTGTGGTTCCCTTTGTATCTGGGGCATTCGTTTCAAGTGGATCAATCGACATGACTGTAACTCGCAATATGTGCAAAAGGTTTGTGCCTTGTGCATTTTGTAGCAAGGGTAGTGTTGATATATTTAGGTAGTGATGTGTGTGAACACTCTAGGACCGTCGGGGCATTTTTTTTCCCTCTTTAGGAGGTTTTTTCCCCCAGCTTGTATATACGCATATTTCCCTGATGTGTTGCTTATCTTTGTACATTCTAGTGGTAATGCATTCAGTATTGTGTGTGGTGCTCCAAGCTTCTTCTTCTTCCTTGTGATGTTCGCATGCTTTTGCAGACCTCAAACTCCAACAATTGGTATCAGAGCAGGTAGAGGCTTCATCTAGGGAGTCTTCAACACCCCTCGGGTCAGAGTTTGAGAATTGCACAAAATTTGGTGAGCATACTCAAGGTGATTAGGAGACCAAAACTGCTTTGCTTTGTGATGCCAAAATCCTGATCTGAACTTGTTTCAGCCTCTAAATGCAGTATTGCAGCGCTTGTGTAGGCTATTTCATCCTTCTGTGCCAAAGATATATTCAAGTTTTGGTTCGCCAGTATAAGCATGTTAAAGTCTGCTACATGTTTAGTAGAACTCAACAGGATAGTTTTGTTCAACTTTTTGGAGATACATTCAATTTTATGCATCAGGGTATTTTAGTTAGTGGCCATGGCTGAAAGCAGTGATGTATTCCATATGTTGGATGTTGAGGATAATTTGGATGGTACGAATTACCCATTATGGGCTTATATGATGCTTCATGTATTGGTCAGAAAAAGACTATGGAATATTATGCAAGGTGTTGAAAAAGGTTCTATTACACGTGCAAATACAGGTACTGAAGCTAATGCAGATGGCATCAAAGATGGTGATATTTTGGAGATTCTTGTTTGTGTTGTGGTTTGTGCTGCGCCTACTGTAGAGAAAATTCATTGGGATGGCAAAGATGCTTAGGCACATGCATTGATAGCCTTGTTTGTCAAACATGCCATTATTCCTCACATTTGATCTTGTAGAACAGTTAAGGATGCTTTGGATACACTTACCACTTTATACCATGCAAGAAATGAGGCTCATATTGCTTACCTCTGAAAATAGTTGGAGAGTAAGCACATGAATGAAGGAGATTCCATGGATAGTTTTTCGACAAAGATCAAAGATTTGAAGGAACAATTGGTTTTTATTGATGAAGTCTTTCCTGACAATCCACTTATGTAGACTGTTCTGAATGGTCTTCCTTATTTATATCAGAGTTTTAATAATACTCTTTTTTTGGTGATGAAAGGCAATTAACATTTGAGGCATTAGTCTCTGTTATGTTGCAAGAAGATCAATCTAGGCAAAATAGGTCCATTATGCATGTTGCAGATCAATCTTTCTTGGCTAGTCAAAAGGGCAAAGGTAAATGCAGCTCTTCTACTAGTAAGAAAAAATATGCTAATTCTACAAAGCAAGTGGAAACTATCAACCTTTTTTGTTCAACAAGTACTTGAAATTAATTTCAAAATACAATTACAAACTTGGTTTAGAGTTTCAAGAAACAAATTTCCTAATCTGCTCGTTCATGGAATTAGTAGAATTAATAGAATTTCATGAATTAAGGATCAGTATAATTTCATGGATTAGGAATCATTAGAATTTCATGGATTAGGAATCACTAACAAAGAAGAGCTACTTGACATGCCAGGGGACAACTTAGACCTCTTGGTGATCATAAATGTGATTTGACAATGAGAACAAGAAAACATATCCTATCGTGTACTACTAGTCAAACATGTTTTGATAGGTGGCACGTGCTGCTTCAACATTAAAAAAGAAAATGGAGGTTCAGTCAAAGCCTACTCCCCCGAGCTTTAACTTTAAAAGTGCAACTGTACAAGTGAATGGGCATAGTATCCACGGGATCTCCCGTATCCCACAAAGAAGGGGTTAAACAAGTTTACAATATTACAACTCATTTAACTAGCCAAATCCAATGCTACTTCAACATTGCAGGGGATGTGCCTCCTTATAATAATTAGCAAAGAGGAATCCCAAGTTGAGTGGCATGGGGACAACCAAGCCTCTTCGTGATCATAAGACGTGCTTTTTGTGAAGAGAAATAAAAAAAACATATTCCTATCCTTTACAGGTTTTGCAAGTTGGCAAGTTTTTTTTTTTTAATATAAAGGAAGTTCGTGTTAGAGGGCCGCCGAACCAGGACGGATGAACCCAAACAGGTGCCGTAAAAAGTGGATTCGCGGAAACATTGTAGCAGACTTCTATTTAAAGTGCACAAAGGAAAGTGGTAAAGACCGGCAGTTTTTGGGAAGAGTCTCTGCTTCTGTTGGGTATTATAGTGAGTGGGTTGATTACGACTCGAGCCGAGGTGTTTGAAAATTGCAAGTATAGCATTGTGTGTGTATGTATTCTGTCTGTCTGTTCTACTGATTCCGTTTGGGAAACTGCGAGCATCCTGTTTGAGACTGTGTGTAAGGTATTGATGTGAATATTGAGTTCTGTTCTGTTCTATTCGTATCTAACTATTCTACTATTCTTCCTGTCGTGCCGAGTTCTATTCGGTAGTCTTGTGTTGTGAATCTGTTTGGTGATAAGTTATATGCGGTTCTGGATCTTTTTTCTTCACGGAATAGTGTGGTTTATCATCCTTCAAGAGACTGTGTAAAGTCGAAGTGAATCATTTGCATTTTAGCATTTTTCGGTTAAGTGACCAGATTCGATACGATAGTCTGCGTTCACTGAGGATTCCAATCTCAGGAAGAACTTGTATCGGTAAAGGTCTGTACGCGAACAAAAGCATTGGTAAGTTTATGATGAATCAACTGTGGAAGGAACTTGTTGCTTGAGTCGGTATACGATAAGTTTGCGTAACCTCGGTTATAGCTGTCTGTTGTATTATTGTTCGGTATACCTATCTGTCACACAGAAGCAGCATATTGAGTAGTATCCGATTAATGAAGTTGAGTATTCTACTAGTTGTAAGTCAGAACAAGACTTCTGCTCTGTTACTATAACAGAATCAGTCCAGAAGTTCTAAGTTTCCACATGCCGAATAGTTGTCAGTAGTCAGAATCAACCACTGAGCTAAGACGTGATGGAGTATTTATGAGTGTGTGAGAAGTTGGGAAAATAGTACAGGGCCTCTGTCTAACAGACCCCTACCACTCCCAAGGACCCACGTGGCTAAGAGAACGATCGCGGTTAAAGATTTGGAACCAAGTGAAAGAGAAGCATTTGAATAGAACGTAAAGTAACGCTTAATCGTTATCAGTTTAACCCATACCCATTTTAACATTTAACATTTGGCGCCGTCTGTGGGAAAGTGGCAACTGTTTAACAATCTCTGCGGTAAAGTAGTATTTGATTACGAGTTACTTGTGAGAAAGTAGCATTAGAATGCAAAGCGGTTTGTAAGAAGCAAATATCCAGTAACATTTGATTTACTGACAGTAGCAACAGACCCAGATTGTTGCAAACTGCTCAGATAATATCACTGGGCAATGATACATGCCGGTTACTCGGTCTGGTGAAACATATCCTAGGACCCAGACGACGGGAACAAGAAAAGTACAAAAAACAACTTTAAGAGAAGAAGGTATAACGCGACCTGACTCAGTGGTCGAGCAAGTTAAGGACGCTAGAACTAATTCCGGTCATATTGCAGTGGAACGATCAACGCCTTTGGTACATGCTGGTGTCACTTCGACCCAGCCTAACCAAAGTACAGTAATTCTAGAATCTATCAATACGTCACTGGAAATTAGACAAACTGTAGGAAAAGAGATCAGTAAAAGCAAAAAAACGCTACAGTCTCGAAGACTGTTAGCTCATTCCGGTGATATTCTGGTGATAGAAACACCAACTGGCGGTCAAGGATTAGTATCTGTTGCAGAATCCTCAGCCAGACCCGCGTGTCTGGAAGAAAGATTTCGGATATTGGACATTCAGAAAGAAGGAGATCTATTCGAAGCAGAGATCCGAAGTATCCTGCGCAAAAACAACACACCGGAAGGCACGCCGTCCGGCGATCCAGATTCTGATAGTTCAATTAATCAACCTCAAGATACAGGATCAGAGACACCCACGATGAACGGACAACAACAACAACAACAGTTAGGTCAACTAAGGCTGCCTCCAACAGGAGTAACCTACACGAAATTTGGTGGATTCCCAGGAGATGACCCGGATGCTCACGTACGCACTTTCGAGATCAGTTATGCAGTCCTCAACCATCCACAGGATCAGGCATACAAAGCCATTGTTTTTCAATCTACTCTAGTCAATGAAGCGGCTAGATGGCTTACGAAATACGACATTAATCATTTCGGTACCTATGATGCAGTACGAGATGCCTTTCTACAACGATTTAGACTGAAGAAGAATCCTGCTGAAATCTTTGATTATCTACAGAACAACCGACAGAAGGCAAATCAGATTGTCCAGGAATACGCTACTCTCTTCAGAACACATCTACGGCAGATACCACAGGCACATGCCAATCTACCTGATGACATCATCACTCAATGGTTTATCAATGGCTTAAATCCGCAATTGAAGCAGATCATGATTATTAGATGTGTCGGAGCAATGACATTGGATGCAGTCATCGCTATGGCTTTGCAACTAGAATCCAAGGTTGGTGGATTTTCAGAAGACTTGGAATGGTTAAGGACAAACAAAAATATGACTGAAGATATAACCAGGCAAGTATACTGCACCACGTGCAAAAATTCAAGGCATACAAGTGCTAACTGTGCACTAAATCAAACATTCTGCGCTATCTGCAACACTGCCGGACACTCCACCGGAAATTGTGTCTACAATGCTAGAATACAGGGAACAGCAACAGTCAATGCTGTTATTCAAGAACATGGACAGGCAGCAAATCACTATGTACCTCCGCAACTGAGAAACAATCAACCACAGGGATATCGGAACTACCGAGGACAAAGGAACAACAATTATAATGCCAACCGATGGCAGAACGGACCACCACCGGAAAACCCCAATTTACCACCGCCACGTTGTCATTTTTGTGGTGAATTCGGACACATTAGAAGATATTGCAAAGATGCAGCTGAGTATGATCAAAGGAAGAAGGAGCGGCAAAACCCAATGGCCAATATGGTACAAATTACTCCGGTAGAAACGCAAACTGCTACAGTCCAGACACGATCAGGTAAACAACTGCAACCAGCAGCAGAAGTATTTGAACCAGGGATACGAGAACAACATAGGATGTATACCAAGGCTAGTCACTGGACCGCTACAGAACCACCAGTGTTTCCAGAACCCATTCCGGTAACTCAGACCTCGTCAGTAAAGGAAGGAATGCAACAAGAGGAAGCAGCAGCAAGACAACCATCAGCAGTAGACATAACAGCAGATACTTCAGCAACAGCAGAAACTTCAAGTTCAAAAGAGCAGGATAACCAATCTCAACAGGCCTAGGAAATTTTATCGAAGGCATCTATCACCCTACCTCTCGGCCAACTTTTGACGTTAGTACCTGGAATCCGGCAACAGTTTCAACAACATTTTACTCCGGCACCCTCATGCATTCCAGCAACCGCTGCAGTTCAACCAGAATCTGATTCTACGGTTGATCATGCAGTGCCTTTGATTACAGTATGGTATAAGAATCAGAAGGTCACGCAGGTATTAATTGACGGAGGCTCCGGCGTAAACATTGCAACCGCAGCATTATGTAAAAAGCTAGGCTGGACCGAAATCGAACCAGTTCAATTCTTTGTCAGAATGGCTGATCAATCTAGAGTCCATCCCGTAGGACTTGTACGGAATGTACCCATTACTCTACAAGGTACGACTTTCAAAATGACTTTTGTTATACTAGATCTACCCGAATCCACCTTGGATTACAACCTTCTTTTCGGCCGACCTTGGCTAAAGCATGCAAAGGTAATACAGGACTGGTCTGCGCAAGAGCTCACATTCAAGGATGCCAATCGTAAATATGTAGTAAAACTAGATGCTATACAACCCTGCGAACTTCACGCCAGACCTTATCTCGCTGAACCAGTTCATATGTTAGATGGACTATCAGATGATGAAGAAGAGCAATTTCTGAAGAATAACGCCGATTTGATGTCTCTAGGAACTGTTGATCTACAGTCTGTCATTAATAACTGGAACACTTCAGTTTGTGCAGTAGTAGCTATCACCGAACAGTCTGACCAAGTAGATACTGAATTACAACCATTATTCAAGCCAACAGAGGATACAGAGAACCCACAACAATTTTATGTTACTGAAGACTAGCTGATCACGTACAATCTAGGAGACGAGGACCATCCTCGACCTGTAAAAATAAGGCAAAACTTACCGGAAATCTTTCAGGCTAATTTGATTCAGCTCCTTCGCGAATTCTCAGACGTCTTTGCATGGGATTACAAAGATATGAAAGGATTAGATCCGCGCATATATCAGCACAGAGTCATGCTGAAGCCTGAAGCTAAACCAAATAGGCAACCCAGTTATCGGATGAATCCCAATTATGCCTCTCAGGTAAAAGACGAACTTGACAGATTATTAAAAGTAGGATTCATCGTACCAGTAGAACATGCTGAATGGATTTCACCAATTGTGATTGTGCCAAAGAAAAATAAGCAACTACGAATCTGTGTAGATTACCGGAAATTGAACGCAGCAACAGTACCAGATCCTTTCCCGATCCCTTTTTTGGATACCATGCTTGATAGGGTAGCAAGCCACGAAATGTATTCATTTTTAGACGGATACAGTGGGTACAATCAGGTTAGAATGGCTGAAGAAGATATACCAAAAACTGCTTTCATTACAAATTGGGGTGTCTTCGCCTGCACCGTAATGTGGTTCGGATTAAGAAATGCACCAAGCACATTTCAGCGATGTATGCAGGAGATATTTTCTCCTTATCTTACTTCATTCATGCAAGTATATCTTGACGACTTCTCAATCTTCGGGAAGATGATAGCACATTTAAGTCATTTACGATGTTGTTTTCAGAAATGTAGAGAATATAGACTCTGTCTTAACCCAAACAAATCCGTGTTTGCGGTTTCATGTGGCAAACTACTTGGGCATATTGTATCTGCTCAAGGTATCCGAGTAGACCCAGATAAAATTTCGGCAATTTTAGAAGCCCCGGTACCCGCAACTCCAAAAGAAGTAATGCGTTTCATGGGTCAAATACAGTGGCATGGCAGACACTTACGATGGCTTGCTCACCTAGCAGTACCATTAAACAGGCTAATCACAAAAACTCCCCGACAATTTGAATGGACTGAAGAATGTCAAACTACATTTGATCGGCTCAAGTATCTCTTGACACAAGCTCCAATTTTACAACCACCGGACTGGGACAATCCGTTCCATGTTTTTGTCGACGCTTCAGATATTGCAATTGGCAGTATTCTGATGCAGCAAACAGATAAGTGGTTTCGCCCTGTTTATTATGCCAGTAGAAGGCTTGCACCGGCAGAAAAGAATTACTCCACTACTGAAAGAGAATGCCTAGGTTTGATTTACTCAATCAAAAAGTTCAGACATTATTTATTAGGCCGGAAATTTACCTTTCATGTGGATCATGCTGCCCTTGTTTATCTAGTAAGACAGCAGCATTTAGGTGAACGATTAGCACGATGGGTGCTACTTTTACAAGAATTCGACTATGACGTCATTCACCGACCCGGAAATGCACATGCCTTAGCAGATTTCTTATCTCGCCTGGATTCTGGTGAAGCTCCGGTAGGCATAGATGACACGACTCCTGTGATTTATAATACTGAACTACTATCTGATGAGACGGCCCACCCACAAGCACCATCTACATACTATGATCAGATTCTAACTTTTCTCACCGAAGGATGCTTCCCATCTGAGATGACCAAGCCAGTTCGAAGGAAATTGGCAGTCTTTAGCCGTCGATTCCGGCTAATAGCAGGAGAACTATATTATACAGATCATACTGGAATTTTACTTCGCTGTATTCCACCTCATGAGGTTAATTCAGTTATCACTTTGGCGCACTCAATTCCTTCTGGTGGCCATTTTGCAGTAGACTTAACTCACCGGAAAATTCTGCAAGGAGGTCTCTGGTGGCCAACAATGTACAGAGATGTCGCACAGTTTGTTAAACAATGTGATACTTGTCAAAGAACTGGTCAGCCTTTGCAAAGGCATCTTTTTCCTCTGCAACCCATCTTACCACTCGAACCATTTCAGAAATGGGGACTAGATTTTATCGGTCCAATTACACCCCCAGCAGTCTTCAGTAACAACAGATACATACTAACCTGTACAGACTATGCAACAAGATGGGCAGAAGCATGGGCTTTACGATCTGCTACAGCGGTTATGGTAGCAAAATGTCTACTCACGGATGTCTTCCCACGATTTGGCTTACCCCTGGAAATTGTCTCAGATCAAGGCACTCACTTTGTGAACAATCTAATGAAGGCCCTTACACAATCATTCCAGGTCACACATAACTTTAGCTCTCCTTATTATCCACGTGCCAATGGATTGGCCGAAAGTACAAACAAATCACTGTTGAATATCTTTCGGAAATTGATCATGGAAGCACCGGAAAGATGGGATCAACTACTACCTGCAGTATTATGGGCTTACCGGACTACATATAAGGTAACAACAGGCTTGACACCTTTCAAACTAGCTTATGGCTTAGAAGCAATAGCACCCATGGAATTAGTCATCCCAAGTCTGCATGTAGCAATCACTCAGAAAATGCTACCAGAATATTCACTAACAGCAAGAATGGACGCACTCAGAGAACGAACACCGATGGCTCAGTTTTTTAACTATGCGCGAAGTACAACTAAGGCAAGCCAAGACACACGATCGATATTTGAAGACTCCAATCTTTTCGGTAGGCCAGCTTGTACTCTTCTATAACGCAAAATCGAATAGAGCAACAGGAAAATTCAAACTACGATGGTTTGGCCCTTTCAAGATCTCAGAACAAATTGGTCCGGCAACTTTTCGGTTGACTACGTTGACCGGAAATCCACTTCCAAAGGTAATCAATGGGTCGAAGCTGCGGCCGTATTATCCCACTACTAGTACGCATTAAATTATTCGGCGGCGAACCGCGTTTTGTATAAATTTTTGCGTTTTTCTTTTTTTTTCTTTTCTCCCTTTTTAGTAGTGTTTTGTACGAATCTTTATGTTACCAGCCGCCTCTCCCTACCGGTCACTCAAGCACACACGCCAGCATGCAAACAGTACCTTTCCCGCACCGCACAATGATACCCACCCCCCTTCCCCCCCCACCGTGTTCTCCTTATTTAACCCCCTCGGTTGCGCCTAAACACTATTGTCTTCTCGAGACTATACGTATTATCCTTGTCTTCTGTGTTACCTGTAAGTGTGCTTGTGAACACCATGGAAGCACTAGCCAACTACGCTGCTTTCCGTGATGGTATCCCGACAGACGTTGTGGAGGTGATCACAATCCGGGTGGATCGGGTCCGGTCGTGGCACACACAGGGTGTATGAAGCTAATGAATGTTGGAAGGTTTAAGGACATGAAAGTGAAATTAATGTTGAGTATGGAGAAGAGAGAGATGTTGAAATGATTATGGGAATAGGAATGTAGGAGTGCAAGTTAGATTTATGAACATGAATGATAAGAATGAAAGAGAACCATACATACGAATGAAATTTGGAAGTAAGAATGGTCCATTGAAGGAGCTTCTTAAACACTTCCTAATTCCAATCCATATGCATAGTCTTCTTTGGATGATATGTATGCATGACGAGAATAGATGGAACCCTTACACATAAACCAGTTTCGAAAGGAAGAATGGTCCAATATTGGAGCTTCTTATACACTTTCAGAAACTAATCAATATGTATGGGTATGTATGGATTATATGCATGCAAGTGAATTATGATGATGGATTTTACTCACAAGCTCAAAGAAACATCCTCACTGGTTCAACGCAATACTGCGGAGCCTTCTCACACATAGAAGAAATAGAAGACATGTAAAAATACTTAAGAGACTGAGAGAGGTGACAAGAGACAAGTGACAAGTGACATGAATTAAAAGAATTTGAATTAAGTTACATGTAAAAGATCGTCGTGTACGTCATGCTAAGCAGTCTACTGATCAAAGGTGGTTCCGACCCTCAAACCATGACAGTTCAACCGAATGTCACACGTAAGAAGGTGAGTTCCACTCCAGTGACCCTATGTCTGTCTAGGCTCGTAACGTCTAACTAAAGAAGTCTAAGACTCAGTAAATCAGCTCTAACTCACTCACACGCTCCACCGAGGGTGAGTCAAGATAGAGATGCTGGTTTCAAGAGCCTATCCTAAATTGGAGTTCTAACTTAAATTTGAAACTAGGTTCTATACTCATACTAGCTCACCTTGGATCCTCACTCGCTCAACCGAGGGTGATCGTCTCAAGGAAACCGTAAGCTAGCATGAGCCCTATGGGTGCCTAACAATGATGCTCTAGGAGTTTGGAGGGGGGTTTATATAGTTTTTTGAATGAATTTGGGCCCTTGGATCTAGAGAAATCAACTCTCAACTCTAGGATCACTACTTTCGATTACAACCATTTGATTAATCAAATCAATGGCTTGGAATTGTTCTTTCTATCAAATCTAGTGTAAAGGAGTGAAATTTAGGCGCCCTCATTCTCCACCATTGGATCTGGGGATGATCTGGACCGTCGGATGAGTGCTGACATCAATTCGGATAAGATAAGCCACTATTTTTGGAGAAATGTTGCATTATTGATCTTTGATTGTAAAAAAGGTCTTCTTTTATGGAAAAAATTCGTGGATCCTCCTTCCTTTATGCTTTAGTGCATCTCCACCCTTGAATATGAGCTCATCTTGACCATACAACATGGTTCAATCATATTTTGACATGTGGCAGACATTCAAGCCTTCAATTTTCTTATTCTAGAAAATTGCGGTGACCTTGAAAACTGGACTTTGTGCTCCTTGACCCTCCAAAAATTCTTTGATGAAGATGAAACATTGTAGGACTATGTTTCCAAAGATCTCCTTCAGGAATATGCAGAAAAAACTCCCATCTGAATCTAACTTGTACAAGTTTGACTACATTTGGAAGCTTGCAAGGTGGCATTAAGGTGTCTAGGAAGCTCGGATAGCCTTGAAACTTTATACAAATATGTAGCCACATATGGTCTTTATACATGCCAAACCATATGGCTAACATAAATTTTTATACAAGAATTTGTAGGGTCAAACTAGAAAAAATACATTTTTACAAAATGAACATAGCATATCAATGTGCTACCAAATCCATTTTCTGCTGAAATTTGGGCTATAGACTGCCTTTGACAATCTTTACAAGTATATGGATTTTCATCTAATTTGGTGACAATGAAATTTTTGCCCTAATTTCCCAACTTTGACCAACTTTGACCGCTACCATGGACTTTCTTGATTTCTTTGAAACTTTGTATGTGACCTTCCTTTGACATCCTTGATGCATCCTGGACTTCTCGGGGAATTCTGGCTACCTTCACCAAATATGTTTTTTGTAGGCCTTCACAAGTGAGAGAGGAGAGAAAATCTCGACGACATTCGCCCCCACTAAACCTGCGATTCCTCCGGAAGCGCCACTCTAGCATCTGTGAAAAACAAAATGTTCCAGGCATCAAATTCTTTTATAGGCAACATAAGAAACATGGAAGGAAAATTGATTATATGCATGAATTAGTAGGTAACGTGACATGAAGCAAAATTTGCATGAAAGAAATAATTGAAACAGGAAACATGAATATGCATGAACAAATAGGCAACATATATGCAAATGAACAAGCAACATTGGCAACAAGAAAGAAAAAAAAACAAGCATCAATATGATGTGGAAGTGGTTGTATTGAGTCGTTTTAAGCATCAGTTCCTCTCATCTTGAAGAAAATTTTGTACCTTTTTCATAAAGCAATCTACCTTAAATATGATTATAAACAAAGATTTAGGATTTTCAAGAGACATCTTTCATCTTTAGCTTATTTTAGATCAACTCCTTTCCTACATAAATATGAATATGCTCTTTCTCTAATAACATGCAAGGAAATCTAACTAAACTCCACTAATGCATAAATCTGCTTATATAGCCCATGATTTATTCTACTATGCCTCTTTATCCTCCTTTGGCTTGCTTTTTTTTTTTTTTGATGATGATGATGATTCGGCAACTTTATGGTTACGATCACTTTTTTGGGGTGGAAGAAAGTGTAAACTTCTTGGTAACATGTAGCAACTTTTTTTTTTTTTTTTTTTTTGATGACGGGGAAAAATTAAACCCCGATACAAGGTACAACCATTTTTGATGACAGAGAACAATCGTTTAAACTCCGATACAAGTGCTGTGAGATGGACTAAGGATGTAGAAACATGCAATAGCAGGAGCTAGGATTTCAACAATTATGCTTTCGATATAGGATACATATGCATGTTTATATATGAAAGTCATGTCACCAAAATAAACCTCCAAATCTACATGCCCTATCTTTCCACACATCCTAGATTATAATCAATTCCTTAGTAGATAAGTTACTACTTAAGATACAATTTTACACAAGTAGAGAAATCATCATTTGCCTTTTTTTTGACTCAAGTGATATGGATATGCAATGCGATGCAAAGACTGAAAAAAACATGCATGAAACAGGCATGGAAAAAAAAAATAGAATGAACTTGAAAAAAAACAAAGCAACATGAACTTGAAAATTAATGATGTTTTTTTTTTCCTTTTTTTTATTTTTATAACATGGATACTCCTGTTTATGAATCGGCCTCATTGTTGTCATCTTCTTCAATGTCCTCATCCAAAATGTACTCGTCATTATCACGTTTCTTGAATAGCTTTATCCTTTTACCTGCAATCAAAGTTTTTAGTGCAACACCATTTAATTCACAAAGAGCATACATACCATTGTTGTTGACTTTTGATACAATGTATGGCCCAAACCACCGTTGAGTGAGCTTTTTGCGTGCATTATATTGAGAGTCAAATGTACTATCATAAATGAGCACCCAATCTCCTACTTCAATTGGCTTAGGACGCAATCGATGAGTTTTATCAAAATAATGCTTGTTCTTCATTCTAGATTCTCTTAATTTTTCAACAGCATCATCAAGTCTTAATTTACCTTGTTCTAACTGTTTAATACGCAAACTCAAAAAATCATCAGTAGACATGTTTTCAGACCAAGGCAAATTTGACCATGCAGAAATATGAGACTGAATTGGAAACAATGGTTTTTGACAGTACATGAGTTCAACAGGCATATATCCAATAGTACGTGTGCATGTCATTCTATCTGCCCAAAGTGCAAAAGGTAAGAATTTAGGCCATTGTTTGATGTCACCATTACATGCTTTAGATATGGCTTTCACAATAGGTGGATGCCCTCTCTCTATTTTACCATTGGCTTCTGGGTTATATGCAATAGTGAGAGACAAACGAATATCGTGACGCTCAAAGAACTCTTTAGCTTCTCTCGCATTTAACTCTCCACGATCGGCAACTACTTTCTCTATGTACCCAAAGCGACTTATGACATCTTCAAGCAAGAATTTGCAAACATTGTAAGTGGTCTTAGATCGTAGTGCACGTCCCTCTACATGATTAGTTAAGTCTTCTCTTGCAAGTACAATGTAACGCATTTTGTCGATACCTTTAGGCATAGTTACAAGATCTACTACCCACTTGTAGTGAATACAAGGTGGATACGTAGGATGCAATGGATCTCTATGTTTGACTGATGAATGAAGTTGACAAGTAGAACATGTAGAAACATAGCTACTAATGTCAACATACATCCTAGGCCAATAATAGGTACTTCTAATTTTTTCATATGTTCCAAAAAATCCTTTATGACCGGACCATAATGTCTCATGCATTTCCTTCATTACTTGCAATTGAAGACCTCGTTTTCCTAGGACTCGTTGTGGATTCTTAACCTTACCCTTAGCATGTCTCCAAAGATAACCATTACATAGGAAAAAGTTATAAGCTCGTTTCCTAATGTTACGGAATCTATTCGTAGTCCAGTTAGGTAATGGTTGTAGTGTACTCAGATACTTTCCTATGTCTCTCCATTCATCTTCGTACTCAGACTCATGAAATTTCTCATACTCATATATATGTGGAACATAGTCAACTAAATTCACATTCTTTATTAGATCACTTTGAAGATCATCATCAAATCTAGCTCTCGATAACATATCAGCAACTGAGTTTGACTTACCTGAAATATGAACTAACTCAGGATTTATGAACTTAATATATGAGATCCATCTAAGCATGGCTATATCAGGAGATGAACAATTGGCTATCATTCCAATGAGAGGCAAACAATCAGTCTCAACTTTGACATTTGCACCAATGAAATATTCTTTGTCTGTTTTCAAAGCTGTTACCATACCCCATAGTTCTCGTTTGATTTGTGGATATTTTCGTTGTGTTTCATGTAGAATTTTGGCACCAAACCTAATTGCATATCTATTCCCTTCACTATCATCTTGACTTATGACCCAACCTATACCAATAGGACTAGTATCAACAGTCAATATAATAGGTTTGTTAGCAGAATAGTCTACACGCTTAAGGATGGGAGCTTTAAGCAATAATTTCTTCAATTTACGCATAGCTTGAGTGTGTTTGTCAGTCCAAATAAATTTTCGTTTCTTCCTCAACAAGTCATAAAGACAATCAGCAACATGAGCAAAGTGAGGGATCCAAATAACATAAAAGATGCAAGCACCAAGAAATCTACGTACCTCACTCACGTTGTTACATGTTTCAGAAATCTTGCTAATGGCATCAACTTTTTGTGGGTATGGCTTTCGACCATAATGGCCACATAAATGTCCAACAATAAGTACCTCATTGACACCAAAAACAGATTTCTCTATGGAAAATGTGAGACCTACCTCTTCAAATCGTTGAAATATTCTTTCACAATCAGAGATATGGTCAAGAACAAATTTACGACATCCCGATGAATCTAAAGTAATGTCCTTTACACGTTCCTCACTCCCTTTAATTGGAATATCATCAATGAATGGCATAGTTATATGAGGGATAAAGTCATGTAAGACCATATTCATAGCACTCATCATATGAGCCACAGAATTAGTCGCTCCTTGAGGTAAAGTACACATTCGCACTAAGCCTAAAGGAGTTTTCATTGTGGTTATGTCACGACTATCAATTGCTAATTGGAATTGGTCATATCCAGAATATAAATCACCCATTGAATAGATAGAATGTCCTGAAAATGATTCAGCAAACTCATCTACAATGGGTCCTGTTCCTACATTCCTTATGGTGACTTTATTGACGGGTTGGAGATCTTGAATAAAACGTAGTTTCCCATTCTTTTTAGGCACAGTGAACCATCTGTTTGAGTAAGGTGCAAAAGATGGCTCTAAAATTCTCATGTTTATCTTCTCCTTAAGTAGTTTCATTAGCTCAGGTAAGTGAGCCTTTGGAGCAGGTATAGGATGAAGATTCCATGGAATATGTGGAATAGTAAAGATTATCATGGGTGCAACTAGCTTAGGATCTACACAACCAATCTCATGAGGATACATAGTAAAGGCTTTTCCATGGCTACGTATGACTCTCTCAAATTTATCTCTCTCTGCTGGCAAAAGAAAGTCATCATCTCTACCAATTTTCACATGTTTGATTGTCTCATCCGTGAATGTATGTCCTATGTTTTTCTTATCCCGAAGAATTGGATCATTTTTCACATCAATAATTTTTTCATTACTTCCTTGAGGTAATGGTTGAGCTATGGGTTTGATTTTTTTGTCTGCAGTTTTGTACTTTGTTTCAACTAAGGCATCATGTGTTTGGTTAAATTTCGAGCACTTGTCAATATTGAGAGCATACTCTTGGATTAGAGCATACTCATCAAGGGAAGAAATAAGAATAATATGGGAATTAGAATTTTGTTGAAGACATAACTCTAACTCCTCAAGAGTAGAGAAACAATGAGATGTCTCAATCACATGCTCAATGTTCTCATCATGTTCCATGATTTTGTTGTTTTTATAATTTTTTTGGGTTTTTTGGATAAAAGACTTGGACAATTGACTCTTATGAAGAAAATCTAATCTAGAATGTGGAAAACAAAGTGACAAACTATTGTACATGTTGGTTGGATGCGAGATGTCAAACCAATATCCACTGTTGTCTTGCTCAACAATGGATTCTATCTGAAATTTTGATCATATGTAGCTCCAAACATGAATTGAGGTGCACAATCACTACAAGCATGCTCATGACCCTGAGTAACAATAGGTTTCTTTCTAATTGACAATCGATTCCTAGGATGATTCACTCCTACTGTCATGACTTGAAGTGATTGCATTCCATCCTTAGACTTAAATCTAGCATAGGTAGACCCATCATCCATGGCTTTAGTTTCCATAGGACTCTCACAAATAAAGGGTTGACCTAAGAGAACTTCATAGGAGCAATTATCTTGAATAAAAAAGTGAAACTCTTCTGTGATTCCTCCTATGGATATGGGCACACTAGCACAAGCTCCATACAGGGTACCTACACCATTATCTGCAGTTCTCATACGCCATCCACAATCTTTATCTATGGGCCATCGAAACTTATCATAGACTTCTCTTGAAATCACATTGATTTCAGAGCCGGAATCTAATAATGCATTTACAGTGATAGTGTTCTTATCATTTCCTATTTTAACATGCATCTCTGATGTACCTCTAGACCAAAATGTTCTTTTAAAGTGGCTTTCAGGATTGTTTTCATGATTTTCATGGTCAGGTTGAATAGGTCCTATGAAATTTTTATTAACATTTACTTCATCATCATCAAAGTCCTCTTCATCAGATTCATCAAAGTTTAAGGCTTCATTCATAGCTTGATCTTGATCTAGAGAATCTTGCATCTCAGTATCTAGATTAAGTGGAAACCTCTTCCTTTTAATTAGGCCGATAAAGTTATCTTTAAAAACAGGCTTTGCAATAGAGAAAACTTGTTCTAAAGACATAGTCACTTGACTCTTAAGCAAAATGTCATCTAAAATCTCCATAGGATCTATTTTTCTCTCAATTTCTGAAATCAAGATGGCTTTAGGTTTTCTCTTTGGTTTCTTTTGTTTTTGCTCAGGGTCTTGTTTTTGTTCATGTTCTCGTGTTTGGTCTTCAGTTTGTTTTGATTGTTCTTGTTTATCTAAAGGCTTTGGTTCTGTTTTTCTTTGCTTTGTCTTCTTCCCTTTTTGTTTCTCCTCTTGTTTTTGTTCATTGGGTTCTGATTCTTGTTTTTTATCTTTGGATTGTGATGTTTCTCCTTGCTCTATGATTGTTTCTATTCCCTCTGAGGTTTGTTTTCGAGTCACTCTTCTTTCACTAGGGTCAGCTTCATCTCTTTTTCGTTTTTCTTCTACATTGGATATGTGAGAAATAAGAGATTGATCTTCTATTGGTGATTCCCAAGCTGTTATTCTCCTAATCTCATCTCGTGCTCTTACTAAAGCCTCTATGGAAAAGTCAACTTCCTTTGTGGGTTTACTTGATTCCACTTGTTCATCAAGAGCTTCTAGTTTCACTCCTCTAGTTCCTACATCCGTTATGGTTATATTCTCATAGTGTTTTTTCATTCCTCCCTTACCATAATTTCCTTGCAAAGGTAGCCTAGATCCATAGTCACATATTTTCTTATCTATGTCTATTACTAGTCGTTGCTCCTTAGCAGCCTTCAATAGTTCACAATCTCTCAAAAAGTGCTCTAACGAATCACACCAAGGACACCTACGAGGGCCACACACAAAACCATTTTGATTTTGAGGATTTTGATTAACTTGTGGTGGGAAATTTTGAAATTGAGGATTTTGTTGATAAGGTATTGCTTGAACAGGATAATTAGGATTTTGATAAGGCAATTGATGTATTTGAAGAGCTTGGGGAGCAACATGTGGTACTTGAGGTGCAAGAGGAGCTTCCATATTATACGGTTGATGATTTTGAAAATTTTGATTTTGAGGATTTTGAAAAGCTATTTGAGAAGCTTGAGGATACATGTTTTGATACATTTGAGGATTTTGCAGATGAAGATGAGGATTTTGCATTGAAGGATTATGCATTGGAGGAACTTGATATGCTTGAGTAGGAGCTACTTGTGGATTTTGATTGGTAGCTATAACATGTTGATTAGGCTCTTGAAAAGTCATTGGGTTCATTTGATTTTGGAAAGTTTTGGTGTAACTAGATTGTAAAGCATCTATAGTCTTGGCCAAATTGGATTGTGTAGCAATAAGACTTTCCATTTGCTTAGTGAGAATATCCACTTGAGATTGTTCAACTACACTTTTATTTGGCTCTACTTTAAAACCTTGAGTAGGCTCCATCATTTGAGGAATAGGAGTAGAGTCAAAAAGCATAGCATGGGATTGTTCTCTAACTTGCTCCTTAGTTTGTGGAAGGCTAGCTTGAGGAAGACTAGTTTGCTCATAAAGCATGGATTGTCTTTGATGTCTATGGGCTACAGCCTCTACTACTTTACGCACTTTTTGCCAATTGTCAGTAAGACCATAGCGCTTATCTGGTTCTTCTAATCGCCGTTCAACTTCCCTACGAGTTTCAGGATGAAGAAGCTTAAGAAAATTGATCACAAGATCAGGTTCCAAAGTTATCTTATCCTCATCAGGAAGTTGTTCATAGCGTCTAATATACTCATTTTGTAAGTGAGTAATAGAGCTACTAGGCTTTGGAGAATTGACCCATCGTAAGAATCCATCTCGATTATGTTGGCTATAATCTTCAAGATAGAATTCTTTGAGCATCTCCTTTCTAAAATCACTCCAAGGAAGACTATCATATTGAGTAACACGGTTTATGATAGAGCTATCAACAATTCGTTCAAAGAATGATATCAAAAGATCTTCAGGAAGACCAAAAATCATAGCTTGCTCTTCAAACAAATCTAAGTAGCTTGTGATGTTGATGCCATTGAATTTTCCCTTCTCTCTCAACATAGAAGAGACTATTCTTTGGCCTTGTTTCTCAACAATAAGGGATTTGAATCCTTCCTCCATCTTATGTGAATAAGCAAGTGATGCACGATGCTCTAGATCTTTCACAAATGTGTTTACTTCACGACGAAGATGTGCACGATACTGTGAGAAATCCAGTGCAACACTCAAGACTGATGATGATGAAATGATGAGGATGAAAAATATGAAACAAAGGATATGGATCACAACCTCCCAACAAGATCAGAAGCAAATGCCACGAAGCGTTTCACGTCGGGTTCAAATGTGGAGGTGATCGCAATCCGGGTGGATCGGGTCCGGTCGTGGCACACACAGGGTATATGAAGCTAATGAATGTTGGAAGGTTTAAGGACATGAAAGTGAAATTAATGTTGAGTATGGAGAAGAGAGAGATGTTGAAATGATTATGGGAATAGGAATGTAGGAGTGCAAGTTAGATTTATGAACATGAATGATAAGAATGAAAGAGAACCATACATACGAATGAAATTTGGAAGGAAGAATGGTCCATTGAAGGAGCTTCTTAAACACTTCCTAATTCCAATCCATATGCATAGTCTTCTTTGGATGATATGTATGCATGACGAGAATAGATGGAACCCTTACACATAAACCAGTTTCGAAAGGAAGAATGGTCCAATATTGGAGCTTCTTATACACTTTCAGAAACTAATCAATATGTATGGGTATGTATGGATTATATGCATGCAAGTGAATTATGATGATGGATTTTACTCACAAGCTCAAAGAAACATCCTCACTGGTTCAACGCAATACTGCGGAGCCTTCTCACACATAGAAGAAATAGAAGACATGTAAAAATACTTAAGAGACTGAGAGAGGTGACAAGAGACAAGTGACAAGTGACATGAATTAAAAGAATTTGAATTAAGTTACATGTAAAAGATCGTCGTGTACGTCATGCTAAGCAGTCTACTGATCAAAGGTGGTTCCGACCCTCAAACCATGACAGTTCAACCGAATGTCACACGTAAGAAGGTGAGTTCCACTCCAGTGACCCTATGTCTGTCTAGGCTCGTAACGTCTAACTAAAGAAGTCTAAGACTCATTAAAATCAGCTCTAACTCACTCACACGCTCCACCGAGGGTGAGTCAAGATAGAGATGCTGGTTTCAAGAGCCTATCCTAAATTGGAGTTCTAACTTAAATTTGAAACTAGGTTCTATACTCATACTAGCTCACCTTGGATCCTCACTCGCTCAACCGAGGGTGATCGTCTCAAGGAAACCGTAAGCTAGCATGAGCCCTATGGATGCCTAACAATGATGCTCTAGGAGTTTGGAGGGGGGTTTATATAGTTTTTTGAATGAATTTGGGCCCTTGGATCTAGAGAAATCAACTCTCAACTCTAGGATCACTACTTTCGATTACAACCATTTGATTAATCAAATCAATGGCTTGGAATTGTTCTTTCTATCAAATCTAGTGTAAAGGAGTGAAATTTAGGCGCCCTCATTCTCCACCATTGGATCTGGGGATGATCTGGACCGTCGGATGAGTGCTGACATCAATTCGGATAAGATAAGCCACTATTTTTGGAGAAATGTTGCATTATTGATCTTTGATTGTAAAAAAGGTCTTCTTTTATGGAAAAAATTCGTGGATCCTCCTTCCTTTATGCTTTAGTGCATCTCCACCCTTGAATATGAGCTCATCTTGACCATACAACATGGTTCAATCATATTTTGACATGTGGCAGACATTCAAGCCTTCAATTTTCTTATTCTAGAAAACTGCGGTGACCTTGAAAACTGGACTTTGTGCTCCTTGACCCTCCAAAAAGTCTTTGATGAAGATGAAACATTGTAGGACTATGTTTCCAAAGATCTCCTTCAGGAATATGCAGAAAAAACTCCCATCTGAATCTAACTTGTACAAGTTTGACTACATTTGGAAGCTTGCAAGGTGGCATTAAGGTGTCTAGGAAGCTCGGATAGCCTTGAAACTTTATACAAATATGTAGCCACATATGGTCTTTATACATGCCAAACCATATGGCTAACATAAATTTCTATACAAGAATTTGTAGGGTCAAACTAGAAAAAATACATTTTTACAAAATGAACATAGCATATCAATGTGCTACCAAATCCATTTTCTGCTGAAATTTGGGCTATAGACTGCCTTTGACAATCTTTACAAGTATATGGATTTTCATCTAATTTGGTGACAATGAAATTTTTGCCCTAATTTCCCAACTTTGACCAGCTTTGACCAACTTTGACCGCTACCATGGACTTTCTTGATTTCTTTGAAACTTTGTATGTGACCTTCCTTTGACATCCTTGATGCATCCTGGACTTCTCGGGGAATTCTGGCTACCTTCACCAAATATGTTTTTTGTAGGCCTTCACAAGTGAGAGAGGAGAGAAAATCTCGACGACAACGTCGGCGAATACCTGCGCTGCAGAGGATTGGCCAACTTCGCTGAGTTGCCCTGGCACTCAGTGGAAGTCCATCCCTTCTCCGCACAGATTATCCACGCCATCGCCCAATTCCCCATCACCGAACGACAGTGGATCTTCCCTTCCCTCCCATCTAGAATCGTCATCACCTTCCAAGCCTTCTCTGTAGCCTACCGCCTCACCCCGCAAGGACGCGAAAATGGCCCTAGCATCCCTATCGCTCGCATGACCGAACTCTTTCCCCGCTCCTCATCAAATGAATATGCCATTCTCTGCCGCCCAGAACCCGAACGATCCGCCCTACAGTTCCTTGTAGCAATCCTCAACCTGCAAAAACGAACCTACGGCATCTCTCGCCCCTTCTATTCCGCCCTAGAGTTAGCCACCCGCGAACCTGTCAACTTTGCCTCTTATTTTTTCCAACGAATCCATAAGGAATCTGTCGCTATAGTAAAACAACTCCAGAAAGGCACCTCTCCACGCTCTCGCCTTCCCCACATCATCTCCTTCCTTTTCCCAACCATTCTCGCCGCACAACCCCCACCCACAGGCCCAGCACTTAGGCACGAAGAATCAGCACAACCACTCGAGGAAACTGAAGAAGACGACGAAGAAATCAATCAACTCTTCCGCACGAAGCGAATTCGGATCAGCTCTTCCGAAAGTGAAGTCCAAGGATCCGCCGGAAAGAAACACGACGCCGAAGAAGATAAGCAAGAAGAAACTTACCACGACACCGCAACTTCAATACACAACGACACTTCGACAGAGCAACAAGACCAGCAAAACCAAGCAGATACAGAGATACTGTCCACCGAAAAGGAATCTGAGCATCAACAGGATGAACCGGAAACCGCCACAAAAGCACTGGATGAACTTATTGCGGCCATCAATCATACAGAAGCCGAACAACAGACCATTGCAAAGGTAACTACGATTGACTCTGTTCTGCCTACCCCACCTGTCAACCCCGATCTCCCACCGGAACCATCCCGCCAACCCGGTCCTGAACCTACACCCTCCTCCTCTTCCTCCCCTAACTACTCTCCGCCAAACTCCCAGAATCTCCTCACCGATACCTCCTCTCAGCCTCGTCAACCACCACCACAACCCACCGTATTTTCGGAACTAGCCTCCATGGGGCAGTTCCTCATGCAGTTATCACACCAGCTGCCCATACAGTTTAAGGAAGCCACGGACAACCTGAAGGCCGAATATCAATACAAGGTCGACGTCCTGGAAGCTGACATCACCCCCCTCCAGGAAGAAATCGAAGCCACAAAGATTGAGAACCATCAGCTCCAGATGCAGTTAGCAGAACTCCAAGCCAAATTTTCGGCAGAACAGACCCTAGTAGAGCAACGAGATGCAGCCCTCGAGCAACTTGCAACCAAAGATCGACTCCTACACGCCGCGCATGAAGAAATCCAATCCCTGAAGGCCACCATCCACGAAAATGAAGACATCAACGCCTCCCTCGAAAAATTGATCGCAGAGACAAAGACTCAATTACAGGAGTCCATCCAGAAGAATCAGGATCAACAGAAGGAAACCGAACAAATCCAAGAACAGTTACGGCGAGCCGAAGAATGCGCAAATGAAGTTAACATTATCTTCAAACGACAACTAGTACGGGAAGGCCAATACTTAAAGGATATCGATAGAATGCGCAAAGACCGAGATGCATTCAAGAAAACTCTAGATTTCCAAACTCAGCAGTTTGAACGACTAGACAACCAAGTGCGCAACCAAAAGGACTATATTGCAGAGCTAAAGACCAAACTGGACGAAATGAAGACTTCCAAGGACGCCGCACTATCCAACGATTTTTATCTACAGGAAGCTTTTGTGCAGACCCAGGCCGAGAATGTGCTTACCGAAGCAATCGCACTTAGCTCTGCTAGAATAGATGCGCAGCTTCTAGAGCCTGATACGCTAAAACAACTATTAGAAACTCTTAAGAAAAAGATAGTTCGAACATTTGGATCGGCTAGGAGTATGTATCTCGAAGGTCTCATCGAAGAATAAGCATATTCGCCCATCGAAATTCATAATGTATGAATATGATAATCAACTTCTGGTTTTCTGACATTTTCGCACATGAAAAGTCTTATTCAGTCTAGTACCAATCTACAGTATAACACGCGGCATAATGATTTTTACTCTGATACAAATATTATCAAGGGAGGGAAGAGTCATGTCTTACTGACATACAATCAGTATAGCAAATGGCCGTTCAAGCACCGGTGTTTATAAAATGCGTTTACAGAGCATAGCTTTCTAAATTAGTATTCTTCGAGATTCAGCACCAGTTAGCAATTTCCAGCATATTCTTCTCAGCAACCCTTAACCAAGCATGTCGGAATCTGACATTCTCCGCTGGCAACTCAGAAAGCGCGCCCATACGCAGACCCATGTGGTAACGACAACAGATACTACCCTACAAGATGAAGCAGATGACGCAGTAACTTCTGCATCAGAAAAGACTCAGCATAAATTCTCCACCGAATTTAAAATCGAGCTCGACATCAAATCTCAAAAGAATGAAGACTGGCTACGAAAGATAGGGCTCCTTCAGTTTGCCCAATTACCATGGCAACAGTGGATTGCTAATGACAATGCAGAGGACCAATTACATAGCATGCGACAAACCAGCGGCTTCATTCTCAATCAGGTACGATTTTCGCCCCAGCTCGTCTCAGCCGTATTTAAACTACCACTCTATGATGGTGCCCGATATTTTAAATGTTCAAATGAGGACCTGAGGAAGGAATTTGGCGACTGTGAAGGCCCTCGACGGTATTACATGTTGAAAAACGCCACCTATCACCGACGAGAACAATTTAAATGGTATTTAGAAAAGCTTTGTTTACTAGTAAAATTCGACTTAATGTCGAAAGAAATTTTTTTCCCCTTATTACATGCCGAAGAAGGAGGTCCGGTTAGCTGGACACATTGGCTCTATAACCACCTTTACGCACAAATCATTGTCGGGGATAAGAGAAGATCCCACACCAACAGTAGACTAGCAGCCTATTTAGCTGCTATATTTAATTTTGTCCAATCTGTAAAGGATAAGCAGCTACACTGGTCCCCCCCTTTTTATCTCGGTGAACATGATCAAATAAATTCACAACACCACACAGAGCCTGAGGAAGCAGCTCAACCCTCCACCTCGTCTGCATCTCTCTTCCACACAGGTAACAGTGCACAGAATCAGACAGTAGGGACGCCATTTCGACTGTCCATTAAACGACGAATGGCAGACAACTTGCCAACTGCTAGTCCAGAGCAAGCACCGGACGACCCCCAACCCGATTTTGTCATAAGGATGCAAAACCAACTCCAAGAGGTTTCTCAATATTTACGGCAACAAGAACAAGCGATTCAGCACAAAAACGAGCTATTATTTGCCGCGATGACTAAGTCCAATTCCTTAATGACACAGATGCAAAAAGAATTGGATGACAAAGAAGCTTTAATACAGGTGTTACAGAGTAACAACCAGCATCTAATGGCAGAACTGATCACCGCAAAAAAGTGTGTCCAAGACTTTAATCAGTGGCAGCAAACTATCCAAACACAAATTCAAACCGAAATGTCAAGTTTTTCTACCCTGAATGCTCGCCTGCAAGCCGAAAATGAAATTTTGCAGTCAAGGATACAAGTGTTGCAGGAGTTCGAAAAGCAGATATTAAAAGATGAAGGCGTAGAACTAAATGCCACATTGATGACAAATGTGGACATTGACTTATTAAAACAACAGTTGGATAGCCGTGTTCAAAATAGCTGGACACTTTTTCGCAGGAGATGGCTGGCTATACTTGTTCCGCCACTAGAACAAGTGCGGTCAGAAAGGATTGGGGAGTCAAACCCTGGTATAGACCGACAGGCAGTGCAAAAGGATGTTGCAGACAATAATGCACCTACGGGTTCGAGTCCACCGTGCGTGCCAGTGTTAGAGGGCCGCCGAACCAAGACGGATGAACCCGAACAGGTGCCGTAAAAAGTGGATTCGCGGAAACATTGTAGCAGACTTCTATTTAAAGTGCACAAAGGAAAGCGGTAAAGACCGGCAGTTTTTGGGAAGAGTCTCTGCTTCTGTTGGGTATTATAGTGAGTGGGTTGATTACGACTCGAGCCGAGGTGTTTGAAAATTGCAAGTATAGCATTGTGTGTGTATGTATTCTGTCTGTCTGTTCTACTGATTCCGTTTGGGAAACTGCGAGCATCCTGTTTGAGATTGTGTGTAAGGTATTGATGAGAATATTGAGTCCTGTTCTGTTCTATTCGTATCTAACTATTTCTTCCTGTCGTGCCGAGTTCTATTCGGTAGTCTTGTGTTGTGAATCTGTTTGGTGATAAGTTATATGCGGTTCTGGATCTTTTTTCTTCACGGAATAGTGTGGTTTATCATCCTTCAAGAGACTGTGTAAAGTCGAAGTGAATCATTTGCATTTTAGCATTTTTCGGTTAAGTGACCAGATTCGATACGGTAGTCTGCGTTCACTGAGGATTCCAATCTCAGGAAGAACTTGTATCGGTAAAGGTCTGTACGCGAACAGAAGCATTGGTAAGTTTGTGATGAATCAACTGTGGAAGGAACTTGTTGCTTGAGTCGGTATACGATAAGTTTGCGTAACCTCGGTTATAGCTATCTGTTGTATTATTGTTCGGTATACCTATCTGTCACACGGAAGCAGCATATTGAGTAGTATCCGATTAATGAAGTTGAGTATTCTACTAGTTGTAAGTCAGAACAGGACTTCTGCTCTGTTACTATAACAGAATCAGTCCAGAAGTTCTAAGTTTCCACATGCCGAATAGTTGTCAGTAGTCAGAATCAACCACTGAGCTAAGACGTGATGGAGTATTTATGAGTGTGTGAGAAGTTGGGAAAATAGTACAGGGCCTCTGTCTAACAGACCCCTACCACTCCCAAGGACCCACGTGGCTAAGAGAACGATCGCGGTTAAAGATTTGGAACCAAGTGAAAGAGAAGCATTTGAATAGAACGTAAAGTAACGCTTAATCGTTATCAGTTTAACCCATACCCATTTTAACATTTAACATTCGGCATTAGCCTACTCTCCCGAACTTGGGATTTGGGGGGTCCTGTGGACACTAGTCCCCTTCTCTTGTACTTTTCTTTCTTTATTTAAGTTGGCAAGTATTCATTTAGAGCCATATATCCCATATTAATTGTCCCTGCAGAGTGATCACGTGAATTGCCTTTGCCCCCCCTCCATCATTGCCTGCGCACCAACTAAAGAGAAGAAACTTAGAGGGAACTGCAAATTGCAACGTCACCCCCCGCCAATGTTGTATGTTGACGGTCAAAGACTACCATGTCCTTCAATTTTGAAGGTTATTTACACACGGTACTTGTATTTTTAATTTTTAATTTTTGGTGTAATAAATTTTTGACCTTATTTTACTGTAATAAATTTGTGACCTTATTTTGAAGAAATTTAGAGGGAAATGCAAATTGCAACACCCCCCACAACCACATGGCTTTCCGTTCCGCATAAAATGTTCCAAAAGCTCTTAGAATCCTAAAATGAAATATTCATTGTCCTTTTCTAAATATTCACAACAAGAAATATTCATTGTCCTTTGCTAAATATCCAATCTATGAGGGAAGATGATGGGAGAGGGTGGCCATGAAGGTCCAACCCACAAACACAAGAAATATTCATTGTCCTTTGCTAAATACCCAACCTATAAGGGAAGATGATGGGAGAGGGTGGCCATGAAGGTCCAACCCACAAACACATGATTGTGCAATAATTGTGCCTCTCAAAGAATTCAAGAGATTGGGGTGGTCTGCCACTTTGACCCCATGACTTGTGGCACTTGGGCCATCAAAACCGATCTGATATCGAAATCCTTTCCTGATGGCCCGTACGGAACCAACCGTCTCACATGCAATTTCTTACCAAAATGTTTCCCAAAATGCTACCAAGTGCCCACTGTCCAAAATGTGGAGCACCGGCAATGTTCCTAACAAAACGTAGCACTCCTTCTTACCCTTTGTCAATGGGCCATCCATGGCACTTTGGATAGTGAAAAATGCACTCGATCTTGTTGATATATTTAGGTAGTGATGTGTGTGAACACTCTAGGCACTCAAAATTATTGTTTCAATGGAAAGAACCAAAAGGGAAGTGGAAGAGGTGGATATGGGAGCAATAGAGGTAGAGGTGGACACAACTTCAACAATAACAATAGAGGCCATAACAAAAGGGATTACAACAATTATTCTGAAGATCAACAACATGAAGACTCATCACTCTTGATTAATCTAAGCCACAAGGAAGGTAAAGAGGATGATCATCTATTTTACATTGATTCGACATGTTCAAATCATGTTGCAGGCAACATAGCTCTCTTATATAATTTAGAAAGTCCAAAGCATAGACATGAAGTTCGAACAAGGGATGGCACAAATCATAGTGTGGAGACGATTGGTAATGTCAAAGATTCCAATGGTAGGACAAAGATTCTTAGCAATGTACTCTATGATCCCACTATTATAAAAAACCTAATAAGTGTAGGCCAAATAGTTGAAAAAGGCTTGCAAGTTAGGTTCACCAACATGGAGCTTTTGTGGGAGATTCGTGTCAAAGCTTCAAGAAGATAGCCAAAAGTGAGAAGTATGGTAGGCTCTTTACTTTTGAAGTATGAGAAACCAAAAATATAGCTCTATTCAGCTTTGGTTCTCAAACCATAAGTGAGCTTGAAGTGTGGCATATGATGTTGGAGTTCGAGGTCTCCGAAAGCACGAGAACAACATAAGGAAGATGAAGAAGCTTGGAGCACAACACACAATATTGAATGTATTACCACTAGAATGTAAAGATAATTGACCCATTAGGGCTATAGGTGTAAATACAAGCCGGGAGCAAAAACCTCCTAAACAGGGAAAAAAATGCCTCAGTGGTCCTAGTGTGTTCACACACATCACTACCTAAATATATCAACAAATCCCCCCTAGGAGTGATACGATGAACAAGGAGCTGGCACTCATGTATAAGGAAGTGCCAAGCTATGTGGAATCAATCCACAAAAGGAAGTAAGCATAAAGCTTTGCGGAAAGCTTCAAACTTCTCCCTAGGCAGAGCCTTTGTGAAAATGTTTTGCAATGTTCTCCTGTGTGGGCACATATGCCAAGCTGATCTTTCCAACAGACAACCTCTCCCTGACATAATGATAATGCACCTCAATGTGCTTAGTGCGAGCTATGTTTCCTTGCAAATGCCAATGTGCTCTGACTATCAGTGAAGATGATGGTGGCAGATGGCTAACCAACACCCAAATCATCCATAAGGCATCTGCGCGACACACACTCAACAGTCATTGTCAGCCTCATAACTAGAGCTCAACCAAGATATACATGAGCTACCAAGCATGAAGCAAAAGCCACTAGTGGATACACGAGTGTCATAGCAATCAGCCCAGTCAGAGTCAGAAAATCCATGTAATTTTGGCAATAGTGATCCCCCCTTGGGATAAAACAATCCAAGTAGTCGGGTACCACTCAAGTAGCAAAAGATGCGCTTAACCGCCTGCCACTGCTTGACACCTGGGCAAAGCATAAACCTGCTCATCTGTGAGATAGCAAACTGAATATCTAGTTGAGTAATGCATAAGTAAATCAATAATCCAACAGCCTCTTGATAGAGAACAACATCAAATGCATCTCCAGCATCATGAAGACTCAATTGTAAACCTATCTCCATAGGAGTGGCAATAGGTTTACAGTCTTCAAGGCCAAAATGCTGCAATAATGTGTCAGTATATTTTGTTTGGCACAAAGCTATTCTGCCATCAACTTGCATGAATTGAATGCCCGAATAATGATGCAAATGCCCCAAATCAGACATTTCAAATGAGGCATGCAGATCAGCCTTAAAATCAACAATATGCTTCTCATGAGGACTAGTGAGCAGCATGTCATCAACATACACAACAATGATTAGAAGCACATCATTAGCATGCTTAGCATATAAGGTGCTTTCAGTTGGACTATTCTCGTAACCATGTGCAATCAGATAGGCATGTATGTTTTCATACAAAGCACATGGTGCTTGATTTAAACCATATAATGCCTTCTTCAACCTGCAAACTTTGTTTTCATGCCCTTTCTACACAAAGCCAGGGGGCTAAAAAACATACACTTCTTCATGCAAGTCACCATTCAAAACTGCAGTTTTGATGTCCAACTGATGTACATTCCAACCATGATGAGTTGCAAGTGCAAAAATGCTACGAAAAGTAGTCATTCGGCAAGTAGGAGCAAAGGTCTCATCAAAATCAATGCCTCTTTCCTGAGCATAACCCTTTGCAACAAGCCTAGCTTTATACATGTCAATTGTACCATCATGCTTATGATTCACCTTGTATACCCACTTAGTGCCTATGGCCTTCTTGCCAGGAGGCAAGTTACATAAAGACCAAGTACCATTTTTCATGATTGCATCATATTTTGATTGCATAGAAACCATCCAATTTTTAGAATTTTGTGCTTCATCAAACAAAACAGGCTCATTCTCATAAGAGAGACTAGAGGCAACCATAGCATATCAATCTGATGCAAAAGAGGCACTATGAGAGCCTGAAGGAGTATGATATGACAGAGGTGCATTTAATTTGTTGTCACGCAAAGTCTACACTAGCCATTTGGGCATAGTTTTTGCCTCCTCAATATCAACTCTCTCTCATCAACAAGTGCATCATGTGAATCTGCATAAGAAATGGAATGATCTGCATTATCACACGAAACCTGTAAAGGCTGAGAAGTTGCCTTATTAGGATCAACACTAGATTGTCCACCTGTAAAAAGAGGCAGCAAAGTATCATACATATCTTTCGAGCTAACAAATGTCCACTTAGTGCATGAAAGTAATGGCTGAATAGCATCTTCCACAAAAACAACATCATGGCTGACTAGAATGCATTTAGTCTGTGGATGATACAGACGATAGCCTTTGCTTTCAGAATTGTACCCAAAAAAAAAACATTTCACTACTTTATGATCCGATTTCCTATGATGTTGTTCAAGCACTAATGCATATGCCAAGCAACCAAAAACATGCAAGTGAGCAATAGATGTCTTATGACTAGGCCAAGCCTCATATGGAGTGATAGACTACAATGCTTTAGTGCGACACCTATTAAGTACATATGTTGCACACATGACATCCTCAAGCCAGAAACTATGTGGTAAAGCTTGAATCTTGACCATACGCCTTGCCATCTCCATGAGTGAAATGTTCTTCCATTCAACAACTCCATTTTGTTGAGGTGTATATAGCATTATACGCTGATGTTTTATTCGACGTTCAGCTAGAAATGCATTAAAGTTAGAAGATAAATATTCCCCCCTCGATCAGAACGGAGGGTGCCCATTTTACATGCTGATATGTTTTTAACCAAAACCAAAAATTGTTTGAAGTAGATAAACACTTCGGACTTTGATTTCAATGGATATACTCATGCATGTCTGGAAAAATCATCAATGAAAGTCACAAAGTAAAGATAGTTTCAAAAAGAGGGTGTCTGCATAGGACCATAGACATCAATGTTGATATATTTAGGTAGTGACGTGTGTGAACACACTAGGACCGTCGGGGCACTTTTTTCCCTCTTTAGGAGGTTTTTTTCCCCCGACTTATATATATGCCTATTGCCCTAACGGGCTACTTATCTTTGTACATTCTAGTGGTAATACATTCAATATTGTGTGTTGAGCTCCAAGCTTCTTCTTCTTCCCTATGCTGTTTGTGTGCTTCTCTAGGCATCTAACTCCAAAAATTGGTATTAGAGCAGGTTGTCGCTTCATCTAGGGTGCCATCTACACCTCTTCGGTTGCAGTCTCAGAATCACACGAATTTAGGTGAGCATACTTAGCGTGTTTTTGAGATCAAAATAGCTTGACTATGTGGTGCCAAAATTGTGATCTGAGCTCGTTTTGGCCTCTGAATGCACTATGGCAGTGCTTGTGCAGGCTATTTTATCTTTTTGTGCCAAAAGTATATACCAGTTTTGGTTCGCTAGTATAAGCGTCTCGAAGTCTGCTACATGTCTAGCAGAATATGTTTGGGTAATTCTGTTCAACTTTTTGAGATACAGTCAATTTTCTACATCAAGGTATTTTAGTCATCGGCCATGGCTGAAAGTAGTGATGTATCCTGTATGTTGGATGTTGAGGATAAGTTGGATGGTACCAACTACCCATTATGGGCTTATATGATGTGATATGTATTGGTTGCAAAAGGACTGTGGAACATTGTGTAGGGTGTTGAAAAATGTCCTATCACACCTTCAACTGTTACAACTGTAGGTATTGAACCTGATGCAGAAGGTGTCGAAGGTGATGATATTCTGCATATTCTTGTTCGTGCTGTGGTTTTTGTTGCAAATCCATTGGGATGGCAAAGATGCCCAAGCACATGCATTGATAGCTTTGTTTGTCAAACGTGCCATTATTCCTCACATACACTCTTGTAGAACAGCTAAGGATGCTTGGGATACACTTACCACATTGTACCAAGCTAGGAATGAGGCTCTTGTTGCTTACCTCCGAAAAGAGTTGGAGAGTGAGCACATGAATGAAGGTGATTCTATGGACAATTTTCTAACAAAGATCAAAGACTTGAAGGAACAATTGATTTCTGCTGATGAGGTTATACAAGATAGCTCACTTATGCAGACCGTTCTGGATTATCTTCCTAATTCATATCAGAGTTTTTACTTCTACTCTTTGATTGATGATGAAAGACAATCCAAATGCCTTGTCATTTGAGGAGTTAGTCTCTGTTCGGTTGCAGGAAGATACTCACACAAGACAAGATATATCATATAGTATGGGAGTGCTTAGTCAGTTCATGCACTCGCCTAGAAGAGCACACATGGATGATACAAAGAGAATACTCAAGTACTGCAAAGGGACACTTAATGAAGTTATATACTATCCTTACTCTTTAGATTTGGATATCAAAATCTATTTAGATGTTGACTGGGTAGGAACAAAGGATGATAGAAGAAGTACTTATGGATATTTTGCATGAATGATCTAGCCATGGCTCCTCGAGCTCCTCGCGCACCATTGTTACACAAAGACTTTCTTTTTTTGGTTCTCCTCCCAGCCACGCCCGAGTCTCTCTTCATAATGAGTCCCATCAATAATGACTCTCATTCACTGCTTCTACCCATGCATATGAAAGATGCATCAATTTGATGCCATGTGGAAAATATAAGCCACCTCATCCAAAAGATGTTCCCACCCAAGGATTATATCGTGACATTTCCTTCCCCTTGAAAAAATTTTTGTCCTCAAAAATGCAATGAAATGTCCATAATGGTAGAAGAATATGCTCGGACTCCCCTGAACCCCATGTACTCTATGTACATGGTCATCTCTATGTATGTTGTTTCCCCATATGCTTCCCCTTGAGAAGTCTCATAAGAGATCATCTCAAAGGTGGAAAACTGTCTGAGAGGTGCCTACTATCTCCCATGTACTCTCCACTTCCAAACTATTACTTCCATAACAACCAAGAAGTCTGTGGTTTTTTATCCATTACCTTTGGACTAAGTTCTATTGGAAGAGCATCTATTGGCACTTGTGCATGTTAGATATGCTCAATACTCCACCCTCATGTGACCACAAATGATCCATGGTGCTCTAAGTTGTAAGGCCCCCATTATGAGGAGAAGCCATTATGAGAGCCCAGACATTTGTGGAACCCTAACTTCCAAGTTAGATGAGGTCTATGTGTGACCGTTGATGGTTGAAGATGATCTTTGTGAGCCTAGCCGTTAGGTTAGGTAGGGCATAAACTTCCAGGCCATTGGGTGGCCATTTAAGGTGAAAATAAAGGCCTTGTGGCGTCGCGCGGTTTCCCCATAGAACCTTAATGGGGGGAGTGTAGAGGGGGGCTTGCCCCCTTCTCCGGGGTCCGGGGGGCCTATCCCCCCGGCCCGTAGGGCCGAGACGGTAGGACTTTTGGTCGTGGAGATATTGTTGGATCATATATTTTACCGACTATTTTGTATCTCCCGACTATGTTTATCTATACCGAACCGCCTTGTAAAAGCTATATAAGCACGGCTCAGGTTGAGCTTTACATAGCATTGCGCACTAGTAAGCCCTTCATCTAGAGTCTGTCTAGATCGCCATCTAAGCTCCATAGTGGGAGCGCACGGGTGGACAACACCATCATTGTAACTGCATTACACTTGACAATCTGAGAATTTGAGTTCTCTATCTCTCAGTTTGCATCTATCTTTGTCTGCATTTTTCTCTCAACTCTGTCTACAGGTCTATTCCGCTGTGCTGTTTTATTTCTTACATGGTATCAGAGCTCAGGAGGCTCTGAGTGGTGAGAAGTAGAAACACAGAGGTTGGAGAGGTCATAACAACAAAAGAGAGAAGATGTCAAGCGATGCATCATCTTCTACGACTGGGGGCCAAGGCGGTTCATCAACAGGAGTAGGTGGTGCACAAGCAGGAGCAGCAATGATGCTGGTCATTCCAACGTTGCGGATACCGCCACCAGCCTTCACAGAAGGTAAACTTGATGGTACGAACTACACCTTGTGGAAGTTCAAAATCACTTCTATTCTTGATTCGTATGAGCTTTTGGAGACTGTTCTTGGGACTGATCATGAGCCCCAAGAAAGACCTGATCCAAATAATCCTGGTCGAATGATTCCTCCCGATGCTGATCTTCTACGTGCTTGGAAACGTAGAAATGCAGATGCACTCTGTGCTCTTGTTACAAGTACTTCTGATAGTGTTCTGACTCTCATTCAGCATACTACGAAGGCATGTGAAGCATGGAACATATTGAGAAATCAATATGAAACTCGCAATCAGACACGGATTCAGAACTTGGAGAATCAGCTTGCAGCAGAACGGTTTGCTGATGGGGAGACTGCAGAGGTGTTTATCACTCGCATAAAGAATCTACGAGATCAAATGGCGGGAGCAGGTGTTCAAAAGTCAAGTGAGGAGCTAGCTCGACGTTGTCTTCGAATCTGTCCACCTAAGTTTGATGGTTTGGTAACTGCTCTTAACACTCAAATTAGACCTCAACCACTAACTTTTGAAGAATTCAGTGCCTTACTCATGGAGGAGGAGTTGCGGCTCAAGGCAAGGAGTGGTGGTAGCAAAGGAGATGCTGCATTCACAGCAAATGCCAAAGGAGGCAAAACAGACTCTTCAAAAGATGGAGACAAAAAGAAGAACGACAAAAAGAAGAACGACAAAAAGAAGAACGACAAAAAGAAGTTCAAGGGAGAGTGTTTCCATTGCAAGAAGAAGGGACACAGAATCCAAGACTGTCGCATCAAGAAGGCAGAAGAGAAGAGTGGCTCTTCAAAAGGTGGCAAGGGCAAGGAGTCTGCCAACACATCAGAAATAGAGCTTGAGTTATTTGTTACGATAGAGGAGGTGTGCTCCTCGGTTGAAGATTCAGGAACAGATGACTCATGGGTGTGGGACAGTGGTGCATCTCCTCACATGACGAGTAGAAAAGACCTTTACAGTTCCTTACAGCCTCTAAAGGAACCCATCACAGTAAAGGTAGGGAACAATGCAAGATGTCCTGCAGAGGGCGAAGGTACGGTTTCTTTCATTAACTCTAATGGTGATATCAGAAAGCTTTCAAATGTGCTGTATGTTCCACAAATAAAATGAAATCTACTTTCAGTAGCTTCTATAACTGATCAGGGTCACCATGTATCTTTCAGTAAGACAAGAGCTAAGATTATGGACGGTAACAACAACATCGTTGGGACTGGCATAAGGAGGAACAACTTGTATGAGTTGTGTGCTCTTACAACCACTACAAATGTGGGCACAAGTAAGCTATGGCATGAGAGATTCGGCCACATTGGATACCCTGTACTGAAGGAGATGCATCGCAGAGGTATGGTTGCACACCTACCATCGATTGCAGAAATGAAGGAACCATGTGAAGCTTGCATGATGGGTAAGCAACAGAGGAAGGCGTTTCCACAAGAAAGCAAGAACAGGGCAAGCTATCCTCTAGAGTTGGTGCATGCTGACTTGTGCGGAAAAATGCCTACACAGGCCTTGGGTGGATCTTCCTACTTCATGTTACTTGTCGATGACTATAGCAGGAAGATGTGGGTGTACTTCCTTCGCGATAAGGCTCAAGCTTTTGGTAAGTTTAAAGAATGGCTTCAGCTTGTTGAAACTAAAACAAGGAAGACGATGAAGAAATTCAGGACAGATGGTGGTGGTGAGTTCACATCAACAGAGTTTGAAGATTTCAGCAAGAGTAAGGGAATCAAGCATCAACTCACAGTGGCACATAGTCCTCAACAGAACGGTGTTGCAGAACGTCGGAATCGAACCATCATGGAGATGGCAAGGTGCATGTTGAAAGGAAAGGGTCTGCCTAATCAGTTTTGGGCAGAGGCTTTCAACACCGCTGTCTACATCTTGAATCGAAGCTACACCAAGGCACTTGATGGAAAGACTCCACAAGAAGCCTACACTGGTAAAAAGCCTTCTGTTTCCCATTTCAAAGTATTTGGAAGTGAATGTTATGCACATGTTCCAGATAGAGAGAGAAACAAGCTTCAACCAAAAAGCATCAAATGTATCTTCCTAGGGTACAATGAAGATAAGAAGGCTTATAAGCTTTATGACCCTGAGGCTAAGAAGATCATGGCGAGTCGTGATGTGGTGTTTAAGGAGGAGAAGCCACATGCAGTGGAGGAGGAAAAGAGAGCTTCCACTTTATCATCAGGCGAAGGGGCAATCCACTATGAACCTGGCCCAAGAGCTATCCCTTCTACACAAGAGAAGGAAGCATCATCTTTAGATGATGAGTCTGAAAGTCACCAACCTGCCGACACCCAAGTGGAAAAGCCATTGCCATGTTGGGTGAGGCAGCTCTATGATTCTGCAAACCCCATCCCACAGTCACTAGAACAAGATGTTGATGGACTGAGGCGATCACAGAGAATAGAGGAACAGAGACGGGCAAGTGCCCATATTGTAAACACAACCTTGATGGCTGATCTCATTCAAGAAGAAGCAAAGGAACCAACCAATGTGGAAGAGGCACTCCATGATCCGAATTGGAGGGATGCCATGCAAACAGAATACAACAATATCATGAAGAATGGAACTTGGGAGCTAGTGGATCGACCCCCTAAGCGTAAAGTCATTGGCACCAAGTGGGTTTGGAAGCTAAAGTACAAGGCTGATGGTACTCTAGAAAAGTATAAAGCAAGACTTGTTGCACAGGGCTACTCACAAGTTGAAGGCATTGACTTTTGTGAATCATTTGCCCCGACTGCAAGAATGACTACTATCCGAGTAGTACTAGCTGTGGCTGCACATAAGCGTTGGCCAGTCTATCACATGGATGTCAAGTCAGCGTTCCTGAATGGAGACCTCAAGGAGGAGGTGTATGTGTCTCAGCCACCAGGGTTTGAGGCTCCCCACTCAGAGAACAAGGTATGTAAGCTGAAGAAGGCATTATATGGGCTAAAACAAGCCCCTAGAGCATGGTACCAACGGATAGATAAGTATCTCTTGGATCTAGGGTTCAAAAGATGTGCTTCTGATGCTAACTTGTATGTTCTAAAGAAAGGAGGGAAGACAATTGTGCTTGTACTCTATGTAGATGACCTTGTGATTACAGGAAATGATGATTCTCTTCTTCAACAAACAAAAGATGCCCTGAGTTCAGAATTTGAAATGACAGACTTGGGCTTAATGCATTATTGCTTAGGTCTTGAAGTTTGGCAGGAACCAGGAAAGATTTTCATCTCTCAACAAAAGTATGCAAGGCAGATATTGAAGGCATTTGACATGGAGGATTGCAAGGAAATTTCTACACCTATGGAGGTCAACACAAAATTATCTATTGAAGATACTTCACCTCTAGTGGACATTGGAAGATACAGGAAATTAGTTGGAAGTCTCATCTACTTGTGCAATAGTAGACCAGACATCTCTTATGTTGTTGGAGTAGTAAGCAGGTTCTCTAATAAGCCTTGCCAAAATCATTGGAAGGCAAGCAATACTCAGGTATGTGAAAGGAACCACTGATTATGGTATTCTTTATGAAGAAGGATCATCTCTAGTCGGATATTGTGACTCAGATTGGGCAGGAGATATTGATACCAGAAAATTAGTTTCTGGATATTGCTTTTCTTTAGGATAAGGGATTTTCTCTTGGATCAGTAAGAAGCAACCGACTGTAGCATTATCTTCTACTGAAGCTGAGTACAAAGCTGCATGCGTTGCAGCATGTGAAGCAGTATGGTTGAGGAGGATCCTATGGCACATAGGAATACAAGGACATGAGGCTACAGAGTCGAAGTGTGACAACCAAAGTTGCATGGCCATCGCCAAAAATCCTGTTTTCCATGCACGTACCAAGCACATAGAAATCCAGTATCACTATGTGCGTGAGTTGATTGAGGATGGGGTCGTGGAGATAACCTATTGCCCTACTGAAGAAAATGGGGCAAAAATCTTCACCAAGGCTCTTGGGAGAGAGCAACTTCTTCGACACTTTCCAAAGCTTGGGATTGGACCAAGGAGGTAGTTCACCATCGGGTGGACATTGAGGGGGGGTGTTAGATATGCTCAATACTCCACCCTCATGTGACCACAAATGATCCATGGTGCTCTAAGTTGTAAGGCCCCCATTACGAGGAGAAGCCATTATGAGAGCCCAGACATTTGTGGAACCCTAACTTCCAAGTTAGATGAGGTCTATGTGTGACCGTTGATGGTTGAAGATGATCTTTGCGAGCCTAGCCGTTAGGTTAGGTAGGGCATAAACTTCCAGGCCATTGGGTGGCCATTTAAGGTGAAAATAAAGGCCCTGTGGCATCGCGCGGTTTCCCCATAGAACCTTAATGGGGGGAGTGCAGAGGGGGGCTTGCCCCCTTTTGCGGGGTCTGGGGGGGCTATCCCCCCGGCCCGTAGGGCCGAGACGGTAGGACTTCTGGTCGTGGAGATATTGTCGGATCATTCCGTAAGTAGCCATCCTCCTAACTGATGTTTACTCATCATACTCATGACGTAACACCAACTAAGAGTTTGGTACCCTAATAGGTTAGATATATCTCTATCTCCTATAAACCCTAAAGAGAAGAGTCATAACTCTACTCCCAGTCTAACTAATGTCAATAACTAGATCATCTCATCTAGTCAAAGACCATCACTAGAGTAACATAATTACTCCTCTCTAGAGTCTCCATGTGAGACTCAATCTAACCATCATGATTAACTGATCTCCCTCTTGCCTTTGATAAAAGAGTGCCACTTCTATCTAGACAACCTAAAAGTGAGAAAGTGAAACTCTCTCTCTCTCTCTATTCAATCTCTTCTAAGGAAAAGAGCTCTAGCAGTGGAACCTATTCCACTTTCCCGTTTCCTTTAAAAGAGATTCTGTTGAATCCATTTTCTCTACTCATCCATAGCTGAGAACATGCACATAAGTTCTCCATACTTTTCCTTCCAAAATAGTGGAGAATCAAACTCCCATGTGATGGAAGATTACATTCAAAAGTAGAGTAAATGAATTCCTTCTGAAATATAAATTAAGAGATGTTTTCAAAGCAGCTCTTGTGTCTATAGGAAAATATGCTCTATTCTTCTCCTATGAAGAAATCATATTTTCCTTTCTTTTTTCTCTTTCAAAGAATAGGAGCTAAAGTGAGACCTATGAACTAAAGTGAGATCTCTCATGGATCTCTGAGCTGATTCCCACTTTCTCCTTTCCTTAAAAGAGAAACTCATGAATTTATTTAGTCCTCTCTTCCATAACTAATTCATAATCCCTCATTACACTTATTCCTATGAAGATGGAGAACAGATCTCCCCTAACTAATGAAGGTGTATGTAGTGAAGAGTGGAGAAAATAAATTCCTAATAAGGGTCAAAGCCCTCTACTAAAATGGTCAGCAATGATGTGACATGATACCGTAGACACATGTGTATCCATACTCAAAAGCTATCTTTGCCAACCATAATCTGTGCATGGATCTATACGATCCAATCAAACTGATGGAATTATCCTTCCTGAAAAACTCAAAATGAGTATGTGATACCAATGGTGATAAAATTACCTATCACATTCTCTATTGCAAGAATGAATCTTCCTTAAACTATGACGGATAACTCCCAATACTAAGGAGATGTCTACTAAGAGCTCTCCTCTGATCTACTGAGACATGACACCATGAATGATGAGTCCTTTTCTCCCTATCCATAGAAGAAGAGTGCTTAAAGGGAAGTCGTTTCCACCGTCCCATACCAATGGAACCATCTTCCAATTCACGGTGTCATACCTACACTAAACCGAATATATATTCCATATATATGTAATGGAATATATAGGTGGACTCCAATGAATCCCATATCCTCAACTCATATCGGTGGACTCAAGTGAGTCCCATGACCTCGAACTAGTTAGTTTGGTTCTAGTCAGTATGTGACAATGGATATCCCTTTCTGTTCCAAACCAACTTGTTCCTAGGTACAAAGACTAGGTCTAAGTACCTCTGTGTAGATCCCGATATACATATACATGTATTGGGTACCCCAACTATTCCTGACTAAGGGATCTATGCTCTATACCATAGAGCTAGTGCCATGCCTGTGACCTTCCTAACCATCACTCGAATCACATAAGCACCCGTCGATGTTGTCTCATGAAACCCATCTTTGTGATCCCATCTAATTGGTTTCCTTAGTAGTGTAACAAAAATGCTTCACTACTTGCTCAAGTGAGGTGCATGAGTGAAACTAGTCACTCTTCGGGTATTCCTGATAATACCCCATAGTCTCCTAATCCTATTGTGAGACTCTTGTGAAGATAAGTAAATCTTCACTACCTTGGAGAGTATCATATATGTATCTCCCGTGCCTGTATGCAACTTCCTAAAACCTATAGGATTGCTTGTGCACATTCCTAATGGTGAAGGTATAGCTCCTTCCCCTTAGCAATCCTATGGTCTAAATCCATAAGGATTATATGTAGGGATCCTGTTGCTACTGAAGTTGCCTTATGTATAATACTTTGATGGTACTAAGTCCATCAAATACATGCTTATAAGCATGCCTAAAACTTATTGATGTTTGCAGAAAGGCATGTTACCATGTCATAACATTCTTACCTAAAGGCAAGTGCGTATATAACGCCATGTGGTAGGAAAAATTTCGACAGCATTTCCCCAGGAAATGGAATCCCAAAAAAAATTTAATCATAAGCTCAGTGGCACACAGGCCACCCAACAACATAGGGCTTGACAGGCCCATGGCATGCATGCCATAAACTCATATATGGACTCCATAACCTCCAAAACATTAAAACAAATGCTAGCAACAATTCTCTGTGTTGCGTAGCCATGTAGTTTCTGCAATCCTCTTTCTTGCAAACAATCAAAAAGTGTACTTCTCACCTATTGATCCATACTTTTAAAATTTAAACAATGATCAATATTTGATGTATGCAATCCAATCTATGCATGTACATACAGAACATGCCATAACATAAAGTAAAATGCTTGAAGCATAAAGCATACGTCCCTGAATAGTTTTGGTTTTGGAATTGCATGCATCCAATCCTTCTCAACGAGCTTCGAGACCTCTGCACCTTCCTCCTCAGATCCTAATATAAGCTTTGAAGTGTCCGAAAAGAACGGATCACTTCCCAAAACATAAAGCATGGTCAGGTGATTACCAAAATAATGCAAATTTAGTCAAAAAAATGCATTAGTAATCCTTCTTTAGACCTGCAAAAACCACTTTAGGACCTGCAAATGTTCATAAACTGAAATATATAGCATGCGCAAAGAGCTCGAAGTGAAATTACTCAAATCACCTTCCCGGTTTATAAGATATCACTCCCAGAAGGTAGTCGCCAAAAATCGTTCAGACTTTGCAGACCTATTCAGACCTACAAAAATACGTATTTTCCAAATTTTCTTTCAATAAAATGAAAATAGACCTCGTACTCTTTGAAACAAGCCATAGCACGTCCAATTTCGAGTTTTCTAGGCCAAGATATGGCCATTCCAAGCGGGACATGCCAAACTAGTGGACTATTGGAGGGGCTTGAAAAAGTGTGAAAATGTGATTTTTGGGGTACCCAAAAGCATTCTTCCATCGAGAAAATCTTAAAATTCTCTGCATAATCTCAGAGAGCAATATATGAAGATGCTTGGGCCTATTTTCACTTTACCAAATCCTCCCTTCGTGCATGCTAATTCGCTTCCCAAAAGAGGCCTAAATCAAGATTTTTGCTTTTATGCAAAAACTTAAATGGGAGCTCTTAGCAACATTCTAATCCACTCTAAGTGTGGATTTCTCTTGGATTTTCTAGTTCTCCATGGTAATTTATACACCATACTTCATGTAAATGTGCACTAATCCATGGGAAGCCTCATAAATGGTCTCTTTTCTTACTCCCAAAAGTGGAGTTTGGCAAAAATTAACATCTGAATTTTTTCCAAAAAGTGCGGGAAGGGGGTCTTTGAGGAACTAAAATTCCTTCTTAGCTTATCATTTTGATGAATCTAATGATTCGTCTATGAAGTCCACACACTAGACTCTCAGTATATATGCTTTTTCCCATCCATCCGTAACTATTTCACCTCTTTTTCCCTCTTCCAAAATGGGAATTTCTTAGATTCAGGTGTTGAAATTTTTTCTCAAACTGTGATGGAAGGGGGTTTTGTGGAGCTTCAAACTCCCATCATACTGAGGTATATTTTGGATTTCTTAATCTTATATGGAAGTCCACACATTAGACTATATGAGTGCATGATTTTTCGTACCAATCTAAGAAAAATCCCACTTCATTTTCCTTGCCCAAAATGGCTATTTGTCAATATAAGCCCCTGCAATTTTATGTAAAAGATCATGAAAATGGCTATTTTGGAGGTATCAAAAACTTATGCTTTCTTACATTTGAGGGACTTCTTGGCTCTAGGTGGGATTATATATCTCATGCTCCCCATACACATAATGTTCCCTCCAAAATTGGTTATCCAAACCCCTTCTTTTCTTCCTATCGAAATGAGGATTGACAGAAATTCAAATTCAATACATCCTTGGAATGAGGATGTTATCCTTTTCTCCTTCCCCAAGGTACATGCCATACATGGCCCCTTGTGGGTGTGTCCCTGGAATAAGATCTTGATGGGATCAAGGGAGGAAGAGAAAGAAATTACTCCTCTCCCTCATGGGCTCAGTGGCAAGCACAAACCCCGTTCTTACTTAATTCTATGAGCCCTGAAGCAAATAAAGTTTGAAAACATAGCTTACCTCTGTTGACGGAGAGAGGTGAAGAGTAAAAGCTCTTCCTAGAGCTCTCATGGACTTCTCCTCTCCTGCATGGGTTGTTGCTCGCATTGTAAGTACGTAGCAATCTGGTTCGCTGTATAGATTGATCGGCGTGAGTAGGACACCAACATAAAAAGGAAACGTGGATAAGATGGCTCCTTGCTTTGGGCACGTCATGGGTTCAAATCCCGTGTCCCTCTTTGTCGTGCACACGCGTGGATATACAATGTGAGGATCGTGATGCTCTGATACCAACTTTTGCATGAATGATCTAGCCATGGCTCCTCGAGCTCCTCGCATGCCATTGTTACACAGAGACTTTCATTTTATTGTTCTCCTCCCACCCACGCCCGAGTTTCTCTTCATAATGAGTCCCATCAATAATGACTCTCATTCACTTCTTCTACCCATACATATGAAAGATGCATCAATTTGATGCCATGTGGCAAATATAAGACACCTCATCCAAAAGATGTTCCCACCCAAGGATTATATCGTGACAGGATACTTAGCATTTGCAGGTTCAAAAGTAGTGTCATGGAGCTCCAAGAAGCAACCAACAATTGCTTTATCTTCAACTGAAGCAAAATATAGAGGTCTAACTATTGCAGCTCAAGAAGCAATATGGCTCAAGGAGTTGTACTCAAACTTGGGACTTGTAAGTTCCAAGCCTCACATACTTGGAGATAATGTAAGCTTCATGCGTTTGGCTACAAATCTAAATTTCCATGCAAGGACAAAGCACATAGAAGTCCATTACCACTTTGTACGAGAAAAGTTTATGGCAAAGGAGATTGACATATCATTTGTTCCTACTGAGAAGCAAATAGCAGACATGCTGACAAAGGGAGTTGATGGGATAAAGCTATGTAGATTCAAATCTATGGCAGGTACTCAACATAGCATAGAATGAAGACTTAGGCATCCTTTAGCTTGAGGGGGAGCTATTAGAACACTGCTCACTCAAATGTTATGTAGTTCTACTCACTTAGATATATGCTAAAGCGGATTTTTCTCAATCAGATTCTGTTATAAGCAGTTATATCTGTTGAAACACCAAGCATGTAGTAAGCTTGACCTGGATATGATCTACATCAAAACCATCATGTGGATGGTGCCATATATGTGCCTTGAAGAATACCATTTACATGCACATTATTTCTTTGTATTAATTGGTTGATCACTTACGATAATTTCTTGTAATGTTGAAGGTATTTATATTTGTGAAAAGAAAATAGTAAAAGGCCTAAAAACACAAGTTAGAAGTAGTTGATAATGATTCTCAATCAATCAATCAAGAAGTAGATGTGATTTCAACTTTCTCTTTTCCTAGATCATAGCGAAAGTAGATTCAATCAATCACAACAAATTATCCTGCTCAGTTTGAATTCGAATTCAAGAGGATTGGATCATGGAAAGCTACCCAAGAGTCTATATAATGACCCACAAACATTGTATAGTATGTTGGTATTTTTGGCCATCTTTGGATTGCTCCTTCATTTCTCTGCACCTTGTTCTTCAAACTCGGTCAACTTGCAAAGGTTGTTGTTCTCTCGACAGAGCTCCAAATCAATTCATTAAGCATTCATTGGAAATATATCACTGTCTCATTTTCAAGTCATTTGGATTCAGAGAAATCTCGATTTTACAATCTCGAGGTCATCTTCTGCATGTCCGTGAAAAATCGGGATCACATCCAATCATAGTTAAAGTATTGCTCCTTTGTTGGTTGTTATAAATTAGAGCTTTTGTGCATTATAGCAAGCCAACCTTATATATGACACTCCCTTAAGAGAAATTCATCTAATTGTAATTGTTCTGGCTGCTTTGAGTGTTTTAAGTCATTTTGCATCAACTTGTTCTTGATGATGCTCCAAAGTACCTATCGGGTATTATTGTACTAACCACAAGACTACAACATCTATTTTACATATCAAAAGAGCTAGGGTAGGTTCTATACTGGCTTCCTAGACCATCTTCACCACTTGACAACCTACTTTCGAGCTTCTCCAAACTTCTCACAATTCTACCCCTTGTTATCGATGGATTTGCAATAAAATGAGTATAGGATGTGATCTATCATCTCAGATCACTTATAAGGTAATTATTATATTTTTATGTTAAATTTATAAGACTATTTGATATCTTTTCTTTACAAATTAATTTCTTTACAATTTAATTTATGATTGATAATAGGTGGATTATAGCAAAAGAGATTGAAAAGACTCGATCTCCAAAAGAAACATGAATATAGGAAGCTACTATGTCTAATGGAAAAAGATATTCCAACATCATTTTTCAATACTCGGGTTGATGATCCCTCTTATGGATGACATAGAGATTGCAGGACTTGTAAATTCTAGATCTATGGCAAAGAGATGGATGCTTGGGGAGTGCATTTACTATGTTAATGAATACCTTGAAAGAGTTCATCAAGAAGCTCCACGTGCATGGACTAACGAGTCTTCCTCAAAATTGACAAATCAGGTATTATCAGATAAGGAAGTTACATTTCAATTTACATTGTAAGAAAAAAACTCATATTTCTACTTTTATTACATATAATAGCGAATGCATGCAAACATTCACCAATGAGTATGAAGAGGAGCTTCAAAATCTCCAAAGGAAAAGATGGAGAAACAAAAGATATAGACATAATCTTGATAGTAATGAGAATACAGATATATATTCTTTCACGGTTTGGCTATATAGGCATATGCAATGAGACATGCAAATAATGAACGAATCTCAAATGAGCTGAGGGAGTTAATGATAGGTTGTGAGAGAAAAGTAATTTAATTCTACTAATATTCTAAGAGATCTTGTCTTGCATGATCCTGCACATATGTAGTTTTCCTTATATATATATATATATATATATATATATTTCTATGTGTGTGTGTGTGTCATCTATCGTTTCAATTAACTCCTTCTCAAACTTCTCTTCTGTCATTTGCTCATATTGGGCCACCTACAAGCAATCCACACCTATGGATATTGGATCTCCACAATATCAGGAGGGGTCTAGTATGATCATAGATCTATTGGATAATCTAGAGTCTCACTTGTAATGGTTAGCTCATCACGTTGAGCATGAGGTCAACATTCATTGACTGGCAATGGATGTTATGGTGGTGATGATGCATGTACACCATCACGACCGCATCGATCATCATCGCTAGCTACTCTGACCACACTCGATACATCTTGGGTATGCATGAGCATGAAGAATCCAAGATATATAGATGCGATCGTGATCTATTCATCTACATGGATAGACTTGGCACTACCATGCACTAGCCTATATGTTCACTCACAAAGGTGTAGTATATGAATTTCACACTCCTTCATTGGAAAGCCAAGGATAAAGAAAAATTGAATTATGAAGTAGAGTGTATTTATTGAGACTAGTATCAACTAGTAGATGGATGCACACGAGATTCTTGTAAATAGATAGAAATGTTATGGTTGAAACTTTAAAACATAGACGTGATTCAATGAGGAAAGTTACTTGTGGAGAGGTTTGAAAGCCCTCTTATACCATTGAGCATGAGTGGGAGACACTACTGGAGGATAGATGATCCTGACTGTTATCGACAGTAGAGAGAAGTAGCAACTTCATATTTGGAAGGCATGGGGACCTCACATTTAGGGAGTGACAGATTAGAGACATTTCACCATGAGTTTGTAAGTTTTTTTTTTACATATTAATTATATATAAAAGCATAATTTATTTTTTTGGTTATTTTTTAAATTGGACACAGTTTGTAGCATTAGACATTGTCTTGGACACGAAGAGGACAAGGATGGGTATGCACAAGGCTTAATTGAGGTGTTGGTTGATTTGGAAAACTTCAGAGAGAAGATCGTATGGATAATGTGAATTCCATTTATCGATATCGATGATAAAATTTATATATATTTTTTGTTTTTGTCTGATATGTTTTCTTATGTACATAAAGCCTACTCATAGATTTTCATTTTCTATTGCAGGATAGTCTCTTGCATTACATAATTTTTAGTCTTGCGACAAATATATTGTATTATGTTCATTTGCATCATCTTCTCACATTTGTGTCATATATTTCTTATGTATAAGATCTTTATATATATCGTGAGACATACATTTTTATTGGTATCATATGGGTGCAATGTATTTATATACATCATTTTATACATGAGATTTGTCTTGTATGTCTTGTATTCTCAAGTTGAATTAAGATTGTGATTACTTTATGATTGATTATGTTGTTTATGTATAGATTGATGATTATGATGTTTAGGTATAGGTTGATGACTATGGTGTTTATGATTATGATGTTCGGACTCATGATTATGATTTTTATGTACATGTCCATGATCTTTATATATAGGTCTATGATGTTTATATACATGTTTACGTTTATGGTGTTTATGATTATGATATTAATTTGTTTAAGTTAATTACGATGCTTATTAACAAGTTTATGCACAGATTTATGATTATGATGCTTAGTTAAAATTTATGATTATAATGTTTATACACAATTTTGTGCACACATTCATGATTATGATGTATGGTAGAAACTGGCCGGTAGGGATGGTCCTAAGGCTATACAAGAAGACTAGTGTCAACGAGATACCTAAAGCTCCACAAATCCTTGAATAGGGGTGGTTTCGATCTCACCACATGAAGAGGATGAGGGATACCTTGTTAGCACAACCCCCAGGGCTTGAACCCAAACCCCTCAAACCCCAAGAGATGCAAAGGATTCACTCGGGCAATCTAGCATCGCTGGACTACTAGAATAAAACATTATTTATTCTTGAAAGAGTTAGGCTTACTTCAGATAGAGAGACGACCCAACTTTGGAGAGCTCATTTGCGACTCCAATATGACCACAATTGCCATGTATTTGTTCACATAAGGTGGCAGCAACCAATAAGATGTATATCTCCCCCATCTCAAGTCTTTAAAGACATGTAGGACGTTGGCACATGCATTGAATGATGTTCCCTGTGGTCTGAACCAATCGACCAGAGAATCGGAACCCTAGAATTAGAGCTGTACTCCTTCTGTGTGAACCCAATCTTAAATGCTTTGTCTCATTATTGCATTGACCAATGACAAGACAAGGAAGCGCCAAATGACAGCCATAGCTGGCGGTCAGAATGTCCAAAGCGTACATAAAAGTCCAAAGGCAGAAGAAACACTGTGTGCGCTCCGCGCATGCACGTACTCGTTGCGAGCGAGATTGACTGAGTGTTTCAGATTATCGTACGCAGACTTGAGAGTCGCGCGGCACCATTGCTGATCAAGATCGGTTGCAGTTCTGTTAACTCATCTTCACATCTGTTCTTTCGCAGTGAACATGCCGGTAAGCTCCTTCAGTTTTTCATCGAACGAATGCGGTTGACTGATTTATTGCTTGATCGCGACTTTGTTTTCACAAACCCCGATTAATGTTCCACCAGCAGCGCTGGTTTCTTGAGGGGGTGATCCTAATAAACTCTGCCTCTTCAATTTTACGCTCACGTTTACTTTCTGCAGTCTCTGTACACCTAAGAAAGGGCAAGGCATGGATCAGGAAATACGTAGTTGTTACAGTGACGATAGATCGCGAATTCTGAAGTCCTCACGTTTCTTCAGTGTTCCTGTTTTCCAGAAACTCGTTTTTGTTCTCCTCAGATTCTACGTTGAGAACTTTTATGTTGCTTATCGTTTCTTGGAGTAGCAGTTCATAGTACACTGGCCCTTTTCGTATGCCGGCTTCAGAAAAGATCCAGTTGTTGTGAAAGGCGCGTATCATGGCATTGCATGCACTGAAAGAGCTAGAGGGGAGGGAGAGATCGCACGCAAATGCACGTGCGGGCTCACACACTCTAAATGTTTTTCATTCATTACACATGTGTTCTATATGAATACAACTATATGCTCCCTCTCCATATTCAGGACAGTCTGTATTACAGATTATAAAACTTCCAGTGCATTTAACTCGTTGAAGAAGGAGCCATTGAGCGAAATAGAAGAAAAAGATGTCATGAAAATAGTTGTACTGTATAGCCCTAAGGATTATTGTGTGTCGCTGACATAGCCTAAACTGTGTGCCTTTGTTTTGTTCTTGTTTTTGTTTGTTTGTGTTTGTTTGTTTGTTTTAGTTTATCTTTTTTATTTCGTTCAATAACCTCCCAACAACAGAGATTGAAATATGTAGGAAATTTACGATACAAGGGGCAGGGGTCTGATTGAAAGTTACGAAGTCCTTTGATGATCCATTCAAGCATGAGATGTATCTTTCTCTAAAGCGAGGTAATCAAATACAAATCAAACCCCTGGCCATGATGCAGAAATGGGATAATCTTGCAGGCACTTGCTTCCATTCTAGAACCTGAGGGCATTACTCAACTCAAATAATTATCCTACTCTGATGGATGGGGGAGTAAAGTGGATCCCATCTTTTCCAAGAGGAGAAGTATTGGTCTTTAGAGAAT
>CM035431.1:138649353-138864353 GCA_020310875.1 Ceratopteris richardii
AATACAACAGATAGTACAATAGATAGTGACTGCAGAGAGCGGAAGGGATCTGCCTACACACTTGCACGTAGAGATAATCCTCCCAGTAGTAGTCCCATTTGAGTGCACGCCAATCTGCTCTTATATTTCCAGGCAAGCCAGATGAGTGGCTCTGCATGAGGTGGTCCTTGGAGGAGGGCATAAGTGCCCCATGACATGGGCCGCATTCCATGAAATGGCATGGAAGGAGGCGGCTACCAGTAAAGGGCAGTTACCGAGGAGGGCCACCACTCCCCGGAAGGGTAACTACCTCTGAGCACATTCTCCTTCGTTTAGCTTCTGACACCCCTATGACTTTGAAGACCTCCACATTATGCATGAGTGGCAGTCACACCCCCTTCCTAGTGTACTTGCTTGGGAGACCAATTTGCTAGGAGTCTTGACAAGGGACGACCATCTCTTCGGTCTAACAGTGCATATGTTGGGGTTTTTGTATTTGGATGTATTCATGGACTTGGGCTTGAGACTAAGCCACCCAAGGGTGGCTATGCCCTTGGTGACCACCCCAAGAGTGTGGTCATGCCCAAGGGAGACCAACCCCTAGGGGCAACCATAGGTTGGGTTGAGAAGGGGACCAACATTTCGAGTATCAAGGAAACAGGGAGACCACAATTTTGTGTATGAGGGCGACCATATGTTGGGGAGACCATCTTCTCATATGTAGGCCGACAACAAGTTGATGCATAGGCAACCAAAATATGGCATGCTGAGAGAGAGGGTGACCAACCTTTTACTGAGGGAGACCAAAAATGTTGCATGCTGAGAGAGAGGGCGGCCAACCTTTTGATGTTGCATGCTGAGAGAGAGGGAGACCAACCTTTTACTGAGGGAGACCAAAAATGTTGCATGCCCCCTACGATGATTATCATTTGGCAGTGCACGTTGGGTGTCTTCAAGGTCAGGTGATCAAATAGCAAGGTCAAGAGACCAAATAGGTGGAAGAGCATGTCTTCAGAGGGAGCCATATTATACGAGGGCTCATGCTTGCCAATCTTTAACTTGTAGGTGCCTTCGTGTATCACCCCATGGTAGTCATGCACAAGGTGATCAAGCCAAAGGGTGTTCATGCCCAAGGGCAACCAACATTAGGTGTCTTCAACATCTGATGTCTAAAGCAGGGAGACCACATGGTCTTCAAAGGAGAGGTGAGTATCTTCTTTGTTGGATACCTTGGTTTTGCCATGCCATCTTCCAATGCCCATTTTCTTCTAGAGCTTATCTTCTTGTGTTGCAGGGTGTTCTTGCCATGGAGGGCCTATTTTTCAAGAGCCAATAGAGTGCAACTAAGTGCCACCCTCAAGGCCAATTGGGCTACCACCCCCAACGGGGCGACCATCAAGATCAGAGGGCGACCATATCATGCCAAAGGATGGGCGACCATGTCATGCTAGATGAACAAGTGTTGGTGACTTAGAGAAAGAGGGTGACCAATTTCTTGATGACATAAACTTGGGGCGACCAACTTGAGGTAGTAACCATCCTTGTACTTGAGCGAACACAATTTGAACATTTGTAGGAGGGCCACACTTGAGAGTGAGATGATAGCATGTGTCTTCATCCAACTCGTCTTTTTCCAGAGCTTGTAGTGCCTCCTTTTGGCACCCCTAGGTGGGCATCCCCAAGGGCAACCAACCCCAAGGAGGCAAGCTTCAAGGACAACCAACTGAGAGGGCACTAAGGGGAAACCGTCAGTTGGAGGCAGAGAGGGAGACCACATGGATGCCATTTACCAGGGTAGATGTGACCACAAGAATATTCTCTCTCTTGGGGTGACCAAAAATCATTTTCCATAACTTCTCCAGGGCTGGCCAACTCCTTGGCATCATCTTACCGAGACACCTCCGCTGTGCCTTTGCTTCAGACCCCAGATCAAGTCTTCGCACCGTCTCGGTGCAAGCTTCTCCCGTGCCTTTTATTTGCTTGAAAGAAATCATACAGCATTACAATGAAAGCGTACAACAATACAAAAATGAACTAATGGTATATGCACTGGAATGATTATTCATGTCACATGACTCAATTGTTGTAGGATTTCACCCTAGAAATGTTAACGAGGGAAGTTTTTCTCCTTCCAAGTCTTCCAATTCTCCTCTACCTTGAGGTAGTAACTTCACTACTCTGTAAGGTCCAGCCCACGTGGATGCCAAGTTGGTGGGTTGAGGTGGGATTCGATGTACCAAGACTAAAGATCCTTCCTTTATATCTTTTGTTCTTAGATGCTTGTCGTGGATTCTTTTGCACTCTTCTTGCTTGTTTGGTAGCCTTTTCATTGCTCCCTCCTTGCATTCTTATAATACCACTAGCCTTCTTATGTGAGGATTGTTGGGAATTGAACTCATGACCTCCTTGTAGGAGTACGATGGGCTAACCACTTGCAATAAAAGCCATGGTTGAGGATTATTTCCTAATCCTCTCTTAGGGTAAGATTCAACCATCTCTTGCTAGCATTATGTGACATTCCTTCTAGGATTATGTGACATTCCTTCTATGCTCACTTGTGGACCCTTCTATCTAACTTGGGCCCCTTTCCCACGTTTGAGCGCCTCCACTAACCTCAAATTCCAGTGCATGGACCTATCCATCCCATCTCTGGTGCTCGAATGCCCATGCGCCTTCCTTCTTGGCTAGTTTCAGACTCACTTGCGGTCAAGCACTTCCCAAATGCCCATAATTGAGACATCTTACCACCGTCTTGCCCAAGTTCCTCAACTAGGCTCTGACACCAATGTTGGGAATTGAACTCATGACCTCCTAGTTAGGAGTATGATGGGCTAGCCACTTGTCCCAACTCACGACCTCCCAGTTAGGAGTACGATGGGCTAGCCACTTGCCCCAAAATCCATGGTTAAGTAGTACTTCCTAATCCTCTCTCTTAGGGTGAGGTTCAACCATCTCCTCCTAGGATTATGTGACAAGGATCAAATTGAGGAGCAAGTATTTCCTCCATTTCTTTCCTAATGATGAATTCGGAAGGAGCAATGGCTTTCTTATCATATGCCAATAGAAAGGGACTTTCGCCTGTAGTACCTCTCTTTGTTGTTCGATATGCCCAGCTTTCTCCAATCAATGCCCTTGGCCAAGTGCTTTGGTCACATGACTTCTTCCGATAGACTTTGTACCTACTAAAAATATGTTGGAGCAAATGATTCACAAAGTTAGTGCCCCTATTACCAATGACTTCAAGTGGGCACCCAAACCTTGAAAAAATCTACTTGTGCATGAACTTAGCCACAATAACAGGAGTGCAATTTGACATGGCCTTTGCCTCCACCCGCTTAGTGGAATAACAATTAGCCAACAAATTTTACTTTTTCTTTTGGGTTGACCTATTGGGCTCATGGGCCCAATGAATGGAGACCCCATTGGTCGAGGGGTTGCCATCCGGCTGTGATCACGAAAGGCTGAAAAACTTTCCTCATAGGACGAGAGGCACACCTTTGGCAAGTGTCTCATTTTTTACCATACTTGGTTGTATCTTTGTAGAGATGAGGCCACCACAAAACTATATGTATAATTTTGTGCACCAAGTCCTCTCCCTTGAGGTGTCCTTCACTATACGCCACTTTAAGCAATAAGCTTACTTCCACACAATACTCATTTGAGCTGTAAACAATAAACATAAATGATAATGATGACTTCAAAGTTCAAAGCTCAAATTTTCAACATAGTAAACTTAGTAGATACTCGATACATGATACATCAATGATCACACTTGTCCATGTGCATCAAAATTACAAGATACACTTCAAAGTGACTCGTAGAGCCATGAGCATCACTCTAATCATCTCTATGGTCATGGGAAGAAGCATCATTAAGTGAATTAGAGGTAGTCATTTTGTAGGTAGATGATGCCAATCTCTCTTCCTTATTAATAGGATTACCCTCATCATCAAAATGGGGCTCCTTTTCCAATGCATCACAAGAAGAAATGCTCTTTCTTCTTCGATATGTTTATGGTTGTCTACTTGTGAGGTCTTTATCTCTTTTTCCTCCTCTTAATGTGATAGATACATGCTGAATAGCAAATCCTTTTCCGTGACCATGAATAGACACTTCTTTGCTTCTTCTTTGATCTCTTGTTTCTCTCACATCAATTAGATTTATTTTCTCTATAGAGATCAGCAAATAACATCTCTTCATCACGATCAACCACATCATTTGTAGAACGAGGCATATCGTTCATTGATGACCAAAAGGTGTTCATATTCACCTAAAACTTTAAAATAAAAGACAGAGTCAAGAGTTAAAAGTTAATATGTTTTAAAAATTATACACATGCAAATTTACAAATTACATGATAGACCATACATACATAAATTAGAAATTGATAATACATATATAATACTTATTTGCTTTGGACTTCCCATTGTCATCATAGCTTCCATCGTTTTCAGATTTGTGTAAAAATAAATTAGGGTTTTTTTATTTGTTGTGTGCTCAACCTACATATGTATGAGGGAATAGGCTCTCCAATACTTTTCACAAGACAAAAGTTTCAAGGCATCTGCCTGGACTCTGGGAAGTGCATATCCAAAGTTCTCCCACGAAAATAGTTAATCTTTTATCCAACAAGTAGGTGAAGCAAAAGCTCTATTTTCCCTTTCGTCCATGCAACAACCAATCTCCTCCAAAAACTCATTGTGCTTTTCATGTGGGATGATATGTGACACTAGTCTATTTGAAAGGAGGTCTACATCCTTACATATGGATAGTGATTTGTATGCCATATGGAATCAAACAACAAATGCTTGAATAGGCTGATGTATCCATAGCCATCTTCGAGATGTAAGCTAATCAATCATCAATCATGAAACAAAAAAATATTAAAGTCTCCAAATAAATTTTAATTTTAGGTAAATTTTAAAGTTTAAGTTTTAAGTTATTTACCTCGAGCACATCTTTCTTTTGCGAATTTGTTACCAAAGTACATGCTTGAATATTATTCATGGCTTCTCTAATTAAGTGTACAAGAAGCCCCAATGTAGAGCCCTCATATTCGGTCATCCTTGGCATTTTGTAATAGGTGTAGTGATATCCATAATAGCTTTCACCTTCTCCCATAGCTTTCTTGCAAACATCGTCTTTGGATGTTTGTTTATTCTTCCATGCTACTTTCATCCCACTCAGTCCATACAATGGAAACCACTGTTTTTCTAAGAGGGACTTAAACTTCTAACAATCTTCCAAGCACAATCCACATGTATGTAAATCTTGTGCTTGTTGGTTTCTTCAACTCTAGTTGCTATGCTCTCAAAACATGACTAAGGCTTTTATTTGTGTAATGAAAAAAGTAATTATAAAATTTGCCTTTTTTATGATGCCCTTAACCCATGGGAGCTTGGGAATATCTTCCATAAGCAAATCAAAATAATGATGTGCACGTGGAGTCCAAACAATGGTGGGAAATTGCTCTTCTAAAAGCTTTCCCATATGGCAATAATTACTTGCATTGTCGGTTATGACTTGCATTACATTGTTTGGTCCCACCTATGCATAAATGAAAAAGAAAATGTCAACAATTGTCAATGACTCATGAAAATTGAATACATTATACATATGGAAAGTCATAATTCAAATTTCAACCATGGTATGTGTATGTGCATCGTGCACACATCCATGTCACATAGAATGTTGAGGATCCATATTTGCTCCATGCAACACATATAGGAGTACGTGCCCTATCGGTCCTTTCTGTCTCCTCATCTATTTTCTTGGTTTGCATGTCATAATAGCTAATGCCGGTCGATCCTTCACATGGACCCACATTTGCAATAGTCCTTATCATTTTCTTCTATTGCTCCGAACTGAGAATATCAAAAGAAAGATTGCATGTAATGATGGTACGTGCAATATCCATATCAGCTTGCTTTTGTCTTTCTTTAAGAAATGCAAGTGCGGTTTTTTTATATCCTTGAGCTTCACCAATATCCATTTGTCTTCTAGTATGTGCATGAGTTTACAGTGATGGTGGTGGTTCTCTTTGTTGCATAGCCACATAGGAATGTGGTGTTTGTGATGTAGAACCACCGCAATCCATATGAGAGGATGCGGTCTATTTCTTCCCAAAATACTTGCAATTCCAATGATGAGAATTGGACTTCTTTGTATCTCTCTGAACTTGGATGCAATGTAAATCAAAAGCCTCACGTTTATCTCTAACGATGGTGGTTGAAGCTCAAAAATATATAGAGGGAGAGGAAGATTTTGTGGGAGAACTTACGAGGAGGGAGAGGAAGAGTTTGTGAGAGGAGGAGGAAGAGAAGATGGAGAGGAAGAGATAGAAGCTGGGAGTAAGAGGAGAGCTTGAGCAACGAGTCCAATGGGAGCAAGAAGAGCAAGGCGATTCGAATGAGCATGCAAAAGAGAATGCCGAAAACCCAAAATAGTTGATGTAATAAACTCTTGGGACCCGAATTCATGGGCACTTAGAAATTTTTTTTTTTTTTAAAAAAGGTCCAAAAAATCTTACGAATTTGTACCCCCAAGTATCGTACAGTATCGTACTGCCATACATACAAATATATCTAAACACATGCAACCAACAACCATGATCCTTGTCTTTTTATAGTTAGCAAGCCACAAAAATCTCTTGCAAAAATCTAAAGTAAAAGTTCAAATCAGCTTTTTCATGAAATTGCGCAAGTCTACTAATAGCTTTTTTTCAATTTTTTCAGATTGCTTTTCATATTGTTGCCCGATTATGCTTTTGGTTGGATTAATAATAGCCATAGGATGAAAATAACATGATTTTGCCAGATGTCATAGTTGCTTTTCAAATTAAAGTTGTTTTTCATAAAGTCTGAAAATTAGGGTTTCAATTTTGACCTCCAAATTTGCTTCAAATATTATTTGTCATATATCAATAGATAGCTCTGGAAACATACTATCCAAATCTGAAATAAAAAATTCTTGCAAAATTTGACCATTTTGTCCATATTTTGACTTGATTTGAAAAAAAAACTAAAACTTCTTTGAAACGTTTGTGAGATATGTGCAACTCTCTTGTGGAAGGTTGCTATTTCTAGCGATCCCCTCCTAACTTGGTACAAGGGGTTTATTTCAGGTAGCTATATATTTTGTTGCATGGCAATATGCTGAAAACATTTTGATGTAGGTACCTGTAAGATTTTCATATACCATATATTATATGTGGTGCCATGCAAGTGTCCACAAACACACATAAGGGACTTGAACATGACGATTCCCCCCATAAAACACATCACAAAAAGAATTCACACATCCCACTCTTCTGAACCAACCATTTAACTAGAAAAATAGAGACAAACAAAGGGATGATAGCATTGATATCACATGCCAATACATAGTATGTAGACTCTTACATACTTCCTCACCTCTCAAGGTTGCCTAGGCCTATCAAGTATCAGTTGCCTTTATCTATACCTATCTGAATAATACAAAATATACAAATACAAGAAGTCGGAAACCTAACTACCATAAGCTTCTGAAATGTAGATTTGTTTCACCTCCTTGTTCACATAATCTATTATCATGCTCATTTTGCAAATCTTCATGAAAATCTAATTAAAAAAATCTGAATATGACCTGTTATATAGGAGAATATCTGCAAAATATGTGTACAATTTTTTCTTGTGCAATCTAATAGGACTGATGTGGTCCGAGTCAAATTCCTTTGGTTCATGTACTCAACAAGCTTCTGGGAACTGCCTTCTTGAGGGACCTCCTGCCACCTGCGAAATAATGAACTAATCTTTGACTTTTGTCTTCCATCATGCTCTTATCTTTTTACATTCCGCACTATTCTCAACATGCTCTATATGCACTATCTCCACATGCTCTGATACCAATTATTAGTTTTTAAAGCCCACAATCAATATAGAGACATGAGAGACATGAGAGCGAATAGACAAAATCATAGAGAGATGGAGCAAAGCTCCAATATATGCCATACATTCTAAAATATGAAGTACATGAATGTTACAAATAAGCATACAAATATGCATGAGAATGCCCTTGCTGCTGCATTTCTTCATAACTTGAGAATCTCCATGAAATGAAGATGATCTCATCCATGTGTAGATAAGCTTCAAGTTGACATCCTCCTTTTTGTTGAAGAAGAAGCACCAACCTTAGCTGTGTCCCATCCTTTGAAGAAGAGGAAACCCTAATTCTCCTCTTGACAAGGTGAAGAGAGATCTCCCCTAGCCAAGCTCAAGACTATTGCTCCCCTAGTAGTGATGATTAAATGCTCATGATCCTTGTTCTTTATAATTATAGAAGCCCACAAAAATCTCTTGCGAAAATCGGAAAAAAAAAAAAAAAAAAAAAAAACCAAAATCAACTTTCTCGTGAAAATTGCGCAAGTCCACTAGTAGCTTTTCCGATTTTTTTGATATCGCTTTTCATATTGCTGCCGATTAAGCTTTTTGTTGGGATAATAATAGCCATAGGATGAAACTAACATGATTTTGCCACATGTCATAATTGCTTTTTAAAATTAAAGTTGCTTTTCGTAAAGTTTGAAGATTAGGGTTTTAATTTTGGCCTTCACATCTACTTCAAATATAATGTGCCATATATCAATAGATAACACTTGAAGCATACTATCCAAATTGGAGATTCAAAGATTCTTCCAAAATTTGATCATTTCGACCACATGTAGATGGTGAAGTAATATATGTGGGTACATGGAAAGCAAAATGCACTACTCCTGGAGAAGCCTAGGAACACCACGTAATCTCATAGGTTACATGCAACTTCACACTATTGCAATTGGAGAAAAGAAGGAATTTCACGTATTCTCATAGATTACATGCAACTTCACACTACTGCAATCGGAGAAAAGAAGGAATAGTTAAGAGGAAGACATAGAAACAGTGGAAACAACAAGCTAGAGTGACAAGACAAGACGGCAAGATAGAGTACAAGATAGAGTACAAGATAGAGCAACCCATGAATTATTCAGATAAGCATAAGAGCGGTGACAACCCAATATGGCTCCAGCCTAGGAACACCACATAATCTCATAGGTTACATGCAACTTCACACTATTGCAATTGGAGAAAAGAAGGAATTTCATGTATTCTCTTAGATTACATGCAACTTCACACTACTGCAATCGGAGAAAAGAAGGAATAGTTAAGAGGAAGACATAGAAACAGTGGAAACAACAAGCTAGAGTGACAAGACAAGACGGCAAGATAGAGTACAAGATAGAGCAACCCATGAATTATTCAGATAAGCATAAGAGCGGTGACAACCCAATATGACTCCTTCTCAACCACCCAAGTATCCTCACAGTAGCAACGACTAGTAGGAGGTATGCTGGTCCAAGAATGAGCAAGATAGATCTCTCAGTTGTTAGAACTAGCTCTAGGCTTGGGATGCCTCTCCTCAGATATCTATCTTCATCTATCATCTATCCTATATCTTCCTTTCTTTGAAGAACCTTCCTTTTATAGATGAGGGATGGGTTACAAGAAGAGTGGTGTAATACATAAGGGTAATGGGCAATTAATGCATCGGGCAGTTTTAATTGTCAGTACCGCCAATACATGACTTTGTTTTGTAGTGCTGAGTGGTCAGGGTCCACTTGGCCACCTTGTCAGCTTTGTAGCCGTCCCCTTGTTAGGGTTTGCCCCACTTGTCCCTCGGTGAATTTGAGCATCTTGGCGCTCTTGTTTCCCCTTGGGCGTCTTGGTGCCCCTTTTTATCAACCAGGGTTCATGGCACCCAATTGGCTCCTTGGTGCCCGATCGAGCACTTGGGCTCTGTGGTGCCTAGTCCAGTACTTGGGCTCTGGGCTCCTTGACGCCCAATTCCTTCACTTGGGATCCTTGGCACAACACTTGGGCTCCTTGGTGCCCAACTTCAGTACTTGGGCTCCTTGGTGCCCTATTGAGATGTTCTATCTTCTGTCCTGTTCTTCAATGTTTTTTTGTTCTATAGGTTGCCCGCCACTACTGTCTCTTCGTCTCGGAGAGATATAGCTTGCAAAAATACAGTTATGGGAAGTCGAGAAAAGAAGGAAAATTATGAGAAGTTTGGGTGAACATGGATGCTATGATCTTGGAAGTGTTGCTTGTAAGTTTAACAAGAGGAGAGGGATGCTTAGAATGCTAAGCTCCGAATCAAGAATTGATAGCTGGTCTCCTGAATATAGAGGGGTGAGTAAATGAATGCTTGAATAATGTGAGTCTCTCTTTAGTGTCCAAATCATTTGGTAAACACCAAGGAGGAGTTGGTAGTCTCCAGAAGCTGGTGAGTGGTATCATCACTAGGAGAAGCCGGCAATCGGTAGTCGCCCAGGGTGCTAGGAGGGAGGGTGATTTGGTAGATGCCAAGGAGGAATTAGGAGTTGGTAGTCACCTATGGTGTTAGGAGGGAGGGTGATTTGGTAGACGCCTAGGAAGAGTTTAGGATGAGTTGGTAGGAGTTGCTAGTTGCCTAAGGCATTAGAAGGAGGGAGGGTGATTCGCTAGATGCCTAGGAGGAGTTGGTCGGAGTTGGTAGTTGCCTAAGGTGTTAGAAGGACGGGTAGTCTCCCATTTAGGAGTTGCAAAGAGAAGGTTGGTAATCGCCTTATAATTTGATGGGTTACCTTTGGAAATTGAAGGTAGTCGCCCAATGTTACCTTTGGGAATTGAAGGTAGTCGCCCAATGTTACCTTTGGGAATTGAAGGTAGTCGCCCATGGAGAAGTAAGGATAGTTGTAACTAAGTCAGAATCGGTAGTCGCCGGGTGAATTGGTCGCCCATGTTTAGGTTGATCATTGATAGTCGCCCTGATGAGTTGGTAGATGCCCATGGTGCAAAGGAGGGGTAGCTGGTAGTTGCCCATAGAGTCAAAGGAGGGTAGTCACCTATGTGTGTGAGTGGAAGTGGGGAGAGAGGTAGGCGAGTGGCTAGGTGGTGGAGGGAAGTTGGCGAGTTCACACCCTAGGGGCATGGAAAGGGCGAGTGGAGAAATGTGAGGTGAAATTGGGCAAGCGGGTGGTGTTTAGGGCATTGATTGGGGCGAGTGAGGGTGAGTAGCGCGAGTGCTTAAGGAGTGATTTTGGCATGATTGGGACGAGTGAGGGTGAGTGCTTAGGGAGTGCTTAGGCTTGATTGGGGCGAGTGAGTGTAGAGCTAAGGCATGATTGGGGCGAGTGAGGGTGAATGTGGAGAATAGAAGTGATAGATTGTCGCATGGAAGGCAAGATGTGGAGAGTGGAAGTGAAGAGGTGAAGGAGAAGGGGGACATCTTGCCTAGAGGAGCTAGAAGGGGAGAGGAAGGATGTGGGGAATGGCTAGTAAGGAAGGGTAGGAGTGATTTGAGAGGATCCCTAAGAAGGAATGTTGGGAAGGCTACTTGGGAAGGCTACTCAGGAAGGGTAGGAGTGATTTGAGAGACTCCTAAGCGTTTATCGTCTCACGAAATTGGAAGGAAAATGAGAAGGTAGTCTCAAGAAATTGGAAAAAGGAGGATAGAAAGGGGGAAGAAAAGGTTCGTATGAAATTGGAAGGAAAAGGAGAAGAGAAAGGGGGAAGAAAAGGTTTGCATGAAATTGGAAGGAAAAGGAGAAGAGAAAGGGGGAAGAAAAGGTTTGCATGAAATTGGAAGGAAAAGGAGAAGAGAAAGGGGGAAGAAAAGGTTCGCATGAAATTGGAAGGAAAAGGAGAAGGAAGGGTGATGATGGGTATGGATATAGTAATGTAATGAAGCAATGTGATTTGTTGCTTGATTGTTGAGGAAGGGTTGGTGGGTGGAGTGAGTATAAGGGTGTATTTACAAGTATAGCAACTTGATTTACATTGATATTATTAAAACTTAAAGATAATTGGAAAAACAGTTAAACATAAAGATTCCAAACTATGTACATTATTTACAAGGTTGATACCTTGTTGTACCACTCATGGCTCCACATGGAGCCTCAATTTCGATTCATTGATTAAAGGAAAGGCTAGCCCATCCAAGGTCGATAATTGAATTATCCATGCAAAGAAATCTTTAGAGTTATTCATGAATGTGGTTATCTCTGTGAGGAGCAGCGGATAGTCCCATAACCAGCTTGCAAGGAGCAGGTTTTGTGGATTATCTTCTCCTAGATTGACTTCCTTTGGAGTTGATCCTTCATAGGGAGATCTTTCTTTGAACAACATTTCTTTGGTGAAGGAAGGACTATCATTAATTGCAATTTCTTGCTTCTTCTGTTTCATTTTTCCCTTCTATCATTCCTTTTGTTTGATGATCTTCAATATCTGTTGAGGTTTTACCTCTTCTGGAATCCTTGGCAATTTCTCCTAGAACCATAGACTCAACAGTAGGTTCTTCTTCTTCTTCTTCCCTGATCGCTATTGTAAAACATGAAACATGATTAGTCTCTTCAATCCAATCCATTATTTCATCTAGATCTTTTGTAGATATTTCCTTTGCTATGTTGCTATGTTCTTTGACTTCCTCCTTAATGTCATGTCTTTTTTTTATTGATGACTCCAATTCTGTATGGAGCTCACCTGATGCCCATTGGGGCACCCAACCAACAGTAGGGTAGCCCAAGGAGAAGGGTAAGCTGCCCATTCAGGTGCCCAACTTGGAGGTCCTTGAGCCGAGAATGGAGCCGAGGTCTCTAGAGTCGCCCAGTTTTGTGGTGCCCAGGTTGGTGGAAAATTCCTCTCCCATGTGCCATGAGGTGTAGGCGCCCAATTTCCATCTCTACAACAATCTGGAGGTGACGGTGTCCAGTTTTCCCATGTTCCATCCTTAGGAGGTGGAGGTGCTCGATTGGTACAAGTTTCACTTTTGGGGGGTGGAGGTGCCCAATTTCCATTTCTTGGAGGTGAAGGCGCCCCCTCCTGTCTTGATGCTTCTGCATTCTCCAGGACCCATGGTGGTGGTGGTGTAGCCCAAATGCTTGCTCCCTCTTGTTCAGCCGTCACTTCCTCTTCTCTGCTATTATCCTTGTTGCCTTCCTCTAAGGTTTGCTATGGATGGAGAACAACTTGAGAAGTTCCTAAGCCTTCATCAGTTCCTCCTTCCATTTGGGGCCGCATCATTCCTTTATCTGGTCCAGCTACCCATAAGGTATCGCTACCCGAGTCATGCACGACTCTACTATGGCGTAGCCATGGTCTTCCTATAAGGAGAGGAAACCCTCCCTTAACCTTGGGAAGTGTTATAACCACAAAATCCAATACAGATTTTAGATTCTGAATGATGACTTCTACCTTTTCCACTATGCCTAGTGGGACTTACCCTACTTTGATATGTGTGAATGATAAGAAAAGGGCGAAAATAGTATGATAAAAGAGGAACCAAGGGCTTTCAACAATCTCATAATGGGTGTGGGTGATTCCCTTTCGCTATAGATAGTGTTGATGTTTTCCCTTGGATAGACGCTTGAGACACTATGTCAGGTTGTCATTGATATTGGTTTAGGACAATTTGATCAATCTTTCCCTTGATGGCTTCTTGGGGGAAATGGTACTTGAAATCAATATGCTTTTTCCTAATATGGAACATAGCATTCTTGTGAGACAAATAGCATTATGATTGTTACATTGTATTACTCCGACTTTCTTTCGGAGGGCTGAGCTGGCCAAATGGCCTCCTTGGAAACCCTGATTGCTGAAATAAACTTAGCCTCCATGGTAGAAAGCATGACTAACCTCTAACATCTAGAGCGTCATGACATAGCTCGGCCTTCCAATGTGAGTATGTATGCACTATACTTCATGGCATCCAAATTGCTTGCCATGTTAGAATCATAGCATCCTTGTAGAATGAGATCCCTTTTCCATGGCATGGGCATGTGTTCTTCGTTCCTTTCTAATACTTGAGACCGGACTTTCCAACAGACCATCAACTCTTATTGGGTCTAGAGATGACTATGCTTACTACCCAAGTGCATCTACAATGTCTTAACGTGTTGCAACCATGGCTCACCTGAGAAGACAGCAATTTGAAGCACATAAAATACCTTGCCTATTCGGTCTTGATACATCATTTGATGGGTACACATTTGGTTGCATGGGTATATCGAGGTCCTGATATTTGCAATATGGAATCCATTCAATACCTTATGGATGTACTTTTCTCGTGAGAGGTACACCAGCTTATGTTTTGTGCTCCTTTTGATATGCATCTTGATAATCTGCTCAGCTGGTCCTCAATTCTTGATGGAGAAAGCATATTTTAATCGGTCCTTCAAACTTGTGTTATTCTATCATACTTACAAACACTATGTCATCAATATACAAAACCAAAGTTATCGAGCTGTTATTTGTGCCCTTCTTTGTGTGCAAACAATGTCAACATAACTCGTTGAGAATCCTTATGACAGTACGAAAGAGTAAAGTTTCATTACCATTGATGAGGGCTTGTTTCAACCCATGGAAGCTCCTTATTCTATGACTCTATGTACAAGGTTTTTTTTTTTTGAATAAGAAATCCTTCATATTGGTTCACAACTTCACCTGAAGTTCATTCTCCATATCATCATGGAAAAAGGTAGTCTTCGTGTCCATTTGACATAGCTCCAAGTCAAGGTCAAGTGTTGCTATGAGAATGTAAAGTGTCTTGAGAGTAGTCATATTGACCATTCGTTAGAAGATCTCTTGAAAGTCAATACCCTATGTATGTGTATATCCTTTAACCATAAATTTGACCTTAAACTCAGGCGTGCTGTTTGAAGGCTTTACCTTGTAGGCCCATTTGTTTAGATTAGCTTTCTTGCCTTGAAGTAGTTCTGTCAGTTCCCAAGTATTATTAGCTTGAAGATCTTTGATCTTCTCTTGCAATGCTTGTACAACTCCTCATGAAGTATACTGTTTTGTCCTTCTTTAGAGTAAGAGGTTCTCCTTCATATGTAAGCTGCACATGCTGTAGTGAAGGATTGAACCTTTACACTTGTCTTTAGAGCCATGTGCACTTCCTGATCCTACAGCTTGGATGGTTTAAAATTGGTTTGAGATCTAATGGTCGAATGCTGGTGCTTTATGATTAACAACACACTCGTCTTTAGCATATCTTTTTTGCTCCTCATTTTCAAAGATGGGTAGCTGGTGGCTGTTCAACATTTTTTAATGAGTGAATGGGCTGTTATGAAATCCGAGCCTATAAGTGGCCACCTGAGGTACCTATTCTACATAAATAGCTAGTTTGTCATGCTGAATTTTAACTATCTTTCTGGATTTTGATGAGGCACTCATGATTTGAATAGCTTGGCGTCATTGAACACATTCTTTGCTCATAAATACCTTTTTGAATAACAGCAATCAAGCTATGTAACCCATCTCACCATCCTCTCCATTTTCTAGAAAGATGCCATCGATGGATTTTGCATCAAGCTTGCTCTTGAATTCATGCCGAATGTCAACTAATGCATTACGTTTGAGGGTGTACCGATTCTCATATGGGGCCAATTCGCTAAAACAAACCTCCCAAGGGATGCTACCATTCAAAGCTGTTTATGCAGACTTATTACAGATACAAACTGTAATTTTGAAGGCTTTTCCCCAAAATTCATCACGGAAATGGGTTGAGGAGAATATACACGCAGTCATCTCACATGAAATCCCCTTATACCTTTCAGATACTATCAAACACAAATTACATAATATTGTAATCCTATGCTTTTCACAACAGTTTTCTAATTGATTACTTTAGTACTCTCCATCAATATTTGAATGAAGACATTTTAACTTTTTACCTATCCTAGCGATGATAAAACAATGAAAACTTTTAAATGCATCAAAGGCTTCTCCTTCGAAACACTTCTTAGAATCATCGATAATAAAAGAAATGGAAAGCATGTATCAATGATCTGGATGGCAGAGAGCACACATTCGAATGCATAAGATCTAGGAGTGGAGGTTTGTGAGCAAAGCCAAAACAATAAGGACATTTGACTTGCTTTCCATAAGTATAATCAGCACAAAAATAAGGCTATCATTACAAAAATAAGGCTTGGTGCCCTCGGTCACCAAGTTATGAGAAGACTGAATGTCAAAACCATTTTGTCCCATACATGTAAGCCTTGTGTCAAATCCTTATCCCACCTTTTACTTTTTCAACTATAAAAGTGGTTTAGATATGGCTCTTCTTAAAAGACAGTGTAAAGTCCCTTTGTTGTTTCCGTGAGCAATTAGCCTTGTACCATATTGATCTTTCATGATCCTCAATGAAGATGGTGGAATAACTATGTACATCCAAGTGTCCTACTAAGAACAAGCTCTTTTTTACGTGTGATACATATCTAACTTGATCCAAAGTCAACTCCTTGCCATTCTCCATAGCAAGCCTTCGAATGTCAAGTACCTAATGTTGGAGTCATTATTATTGCCCAAATAGCCTTTCCAAAGCCACTTGCGAGAAAAGAAAGAAAGCACTCCCTAGGACTTAGGAGTGAGATGAAATGAGGCATTTGAATCAATAGTCCAAGGCCAAGTAAAGGAGTCTTGTATTGGGAGTAGTGCATCTATTTCACAATGGTGTTCTTTGTTGTAGCTACACAAAGGATATCCTAAGCATCTAGAAGTTCTTCAATAATCACATTGGGAGTAAGATTCCTCTTGTGTCTTTCTCCTCAATTGCAATTGGAATTTTTATGTCATTTTGGACTTGAGTGGAAGCATGTCACCTATGATTGTTTTCCTTAGCATTTTCTCATGGACATCTGATATGAGTTTGTCTTCATATTGGTCCCCCCCCTTTGTCCTTGTTTACAGCTCTTGACAATTCTCCACTAGCCTTAGTTCTATTCTCCTCGCTGAGTATTGCTCCTCTAACTCCACATGTAAGGTGTGCATTTTTGGAGAATAAAAGAACTAAAGTCCCCCATGACTTCAGTGAGGTCATCAATAAGAAGATTGCCTTCAGTTCATCATTAAAAGCCTCGAATCCAACAGCTTGGAGTCGTTAATATTGCCCAAATAGCATTTCCAAAGCTACTTGCAAGAAAAGAAAGAAAGCACTCCCTAGGATTTAGGAGTGAGATGAAATGAGGCATTTGAATCAATAGTCCAAGGCCAAGTAAAGGAGTCTTGTGTTGGGAGTAGTGCATCGATTTCACAGTGGTGTTCTTTGTTATAGCTACTCAAAGATATCCTCAGCATCTAGTAAGTTCTTCAATGATCACATTGGGAGTAAAATTCCTCTTCTCCTCTTTTATTATGGGTGTCTTTCTCCTCAATTGCATTGGAATCTTTATGTCATTTTTGACTTGAGTGGAAGCATGTCAGCTATGATTGCTTTCCTTCGCATTTTCTCATGGACATCTGATTTGATTTTGTCTTCATATTGGTCCCCACGTTGTCCTTGTTTACAGCTCTTGACAGTTCTCCACTAGCCTTAGTTCTAATCTCCTCTCTGAGCATTGCTTCTCTAACTCCACATGTAAGGTGTGCATTTTTAGAGAATAAAAGAACTAAAGTCCCCCATGACTTCAGGAAGGTCATCAACAAGAAGATCGCCTTCAATTCATCATTGAAAGCCTCGAGCCGAGCATCTTGGAGCCATTACTATTGCCCAAATACCCTTTCCAAAGCTACTTGCGAGAAAAGAAAGAAAGCACTCCCTAGGACTTAGGAGTGAGATGAAATGAGGCATTTGAATCAATAGTCCAAGGCCAAGTAAACGAGTCTTGTGTTGGGAGTAGTGCATCGATTTCACATTGGTGTTCTTTGTTGTAGCTACACAAAGGATACCTTCAGCATCTACAAGTTCTTCAATGATCACATTGGGAGTAAGATTCCTCTTCTCCTTGTCTTTATTATGGGTGTCTTTCTCCTCAATGGCAATTGGATATTTTATGTCATTTTTGACTTGAGTGGAAGCATGTCACCTATGATTGTTTTCCTTCGTATTTTCTTGTGGACATCTGATATGAGTTTGTATTGGTCCCCCCCTTTATCCTTGTTTACAGCTCTTGACAGTTCTCCACTAGCTTTAGATCTAATCTCCTCGCTGAGTATTGCTCCTCTAACTCCACATGTAAGGTGTACGTTTTTGGAAAATAAAAGAACAAAAGTCCCCCATGACTTCAGAAAGGTCATCAACAAGAAGATCGACTTCAATTCATCATTAAAAGCCTCAAGTCCAGCATCTTGAGGTTGGTTCAGTAGGTTCAGAAACCTAAAATGTGTTGTTTTTCTTTATTCTGCCTTTCCAAAGTGAGGGGATATGACCGTTTCATCAAGGTTTATCTTGTTTATGATCTTCGAGACTCATATGTGGCATTGAATATGCATGAAATAGCAAAAACTGCTGGCAAATCTTGGATATTGCCTGACACTTCATCAGAGACATCCATGTAAGTGTGCAATGGCTCCTTGTGGAGTGTGCGAACAGTTAATGTTGTAGACTGTAGTACATCCTCAAGAGCATCTACACACACGTTTAAGTATCGTACGCTCTACATTCTCACCTTACATAAATCAAAACCAGTCTCATCAAACTTATTAAAATACATTTTTACATGCAATGATGTACCTGACATCTTTTTGTATGTAGGAGAAGAGAAGAGAAGCACAGAGAAAAAGGAATTTTTTTTCCGATGAAAGGGGGTGTTTGCACTTAAGGAAAAACAGGATGGGCAATTGAACGCTTGCTGCTTATGCTGTAACACTTGAAATGTAGCCTTTCGAAGTGTAATAGAGTGAAGAAAAAAAGGCCCATTGCAATAAAATTGAGGGGAACACCTTTTCGGAACGAGTGTTCAGTTTCGGCATGCTTTTAAAAACAAATATGCTGCAGATGTGAATGAAAAACAGTAAACACAGCTAAAGCAAAAAACATCTGTTGTTGGTTTTTACAACAATGCCCTTCTTGTTGGAACAAGATATCAGCTCTTCTTTTGCAACGAGGTTTGATACAGTTGAGCGGAGTGGAGAAACAGCACCTGAACCTCCTTATTCGCCAAGACAAGAAAAAGAAAGTAAACCACTTGCTTGTGAAGCGAGGGCACGGAATGGATTCAGCTAGATGAAAATAAAAGATTCAAACACATAAAAGGAAACGCGCAAATAGGTGCAACGTAGAGAGTGGGAAACAGACGCAAGTTTGCTGAATCTCCATTCATTTTTATGTGATGACGAAATGAGAGGAGACAACTTTAATTTTTAAGTTTCTGAAATTTTGAAGTTTCACATAAAAAATAGTACATTCTAACGTTTACATGTACACAAGTACTTGTCCATGACTCCATACAATGTGCATATATGTCATAGTTTCACATGTTACCGGTGGTTAGGGTAGTTTTGCACATATTATCGGTGGAACTGAGATAAAAAATGATCTCAGAAATGATAAAAAAACTATTTGTGCGGCCGCTCAACCATTTAGACTATTGCACATAATAGAATGCTTTGTTCTCGGTTGTTGCATGTTGTGTGAAAAGGCCTTCCTCATTTTTTCTATTATCTATTTTCTTGCATGTTGGAGACTGAAAGACAAAGAATTAGCGAAGCTTGAAAGTAATTGCAGAAATTTCCTCTAGACTGGTGATCCCAACAAGAGAAGAGTGCTCAAAATCAAGTGTGCCTTGTGTGCTAACCACAAAGATTTTGGTTAGTTGGGCATTATAGATGTGGGAGGTATGGCTAATAAGCTATCAACTAAGTGGTTGATCAAAGTGTGGTGCAACATGGAAGCTTCATGGGCTGAACTAGTTCTTAGAAACGAATCCTCTCTTATGCTTCTAGGGACCCCTCGGCGGAAAGATCTCAATCTGCTCACCTTGATGTTTTCTCAGCGTCCTGTGTCTCCAAAAGGTTGTGACCTTGTTTCCTCCATATGGAAGAGTTGGCACAAGATGAAGCTTTATATCAAGGTTAATGAAGATTGAACGTGGGTAGCCAGGATTAGGCAAAATGATTCTATTTGGTTTCCCATCAAAGAAGTTGAATCGGAGAATACCCGAAGAGCAAACAAGCTATGGAACAAAGGATTTAGTAAATGGAAACATCTATGGTACCGTGAGAGAGGTCATTGCATTAGGTTTGAGGACATAGACCATGTTAGGAGAGTTGACTATGGTGATTGGTGCCTTTTTAGACATAATCAACACCAGGGATAACTCAAAGACTCATCTCCTTCTCGGAAATGGCCCACCCAAATTGAAGGTTTAAGATGGACCAATGGTAATAAATTGGATAAAATGCGGAGGATTCAGAAGCATTCTTATTTGCATATCTCCCTTACTAGGAGATGGTGCATGAGTTCGTCTAGCATCAGATATCACTGCCTTTCAGACACCATAGGATGTTTATCTTGGAAAACAACAAGATTAAAAGCAAGTGGGTCGCTCATGAAGGCGACAAAAATAACATCAACTTTCTCAGTAACTCTCTTTAAACCATTAGTCATCCACCAAATCATCAACTTTCTCAGTAACTCTCTTTAAACCATTAGTCATCCACCAAATCTTAGGTCTCATACCGTTATTGGATTGTCTATTAGGCCTTCGGATCGTCCTACCCTTGCTTTGTGAGAAAGAGGGACCCCAATAGCACTATGCATTGCATTCACTGTATAATTATTTTTTGCCGCGAATGATTCTTCAAAACCTTTTTAAAAAACCATGCCGCAAATGATTCTTCAAAACCGAATGCGGAGAGCTTGAGGGTTGCGCAACAATACTTCAGTTCCCTTACGCATTTCATAATCTCGTTAATCGTGATGCTCAGAAATTTGTGAGTCCGTGACGCGATCGCGCTGAGCTGTCCGCCTCTCAAACCCACACGGTGCTCAGAAGAAGTGTAGAGAGCCTGAGGATTGTGATGTTGCCTCAAAGACGTTTCCACAACGTTCCAGCATACTGAATTTCCTGCTTTCCATTGCGAGCTCCTCATTAGACTTCTTCCACAATCTCCATCCTTGGCCTGCCTTCTTTCTACAGAAAAACACCTCTTCGATTCCGAGCTACTAGGCACTTTAGCCATCGCTAAATTGTATCTAATGGCGGCAGTTCTCTTGCGGAGATCATCAGATAACATTTATTGGACGTAATGTTCAGTCATTCGTACAACTCTTGTAAGATTTGTTGTTCGATTACACTCAGGCGAGCTTTAGGGCCTACCCCTTTTCTGTGCTATGTCAAGACTCAGAATAAATTCACTTCATTCCCCTCTTTCAGTTGCTCACACAACTCCTGCAGTATTCTCTGTGGAAAATATCTTGGTCTCTTTTCGTGCAGAAAGATGAACGTTTCTGTTGAAGGGCTGAGTTGGATTTCAGAGAGACCAAAGATTCCAACTATTGTAAGGATATAAGATCGGATATATATTGTTTTCGCAAAGGAATTACAAATATGGTTGTACTGGACTGGCTAATACTGAAATTCGGTGATCAAAGGGGTATCAATCTTGAACTCTAGTACTATGCATATAATTTCAATATTCTGCGGTATTTAGTTCGTTAAAGTTTTTGGTCATGGGAGCATATTATTCACACATTGAAGAGCATATAGCTTGGATAATGATGTTTCGCTGGGCCAATCCTTACATTACTTGATTAGCTCTTTTGTTCTTAACTGCATCTTCATGTACTCACAAATGGCCATCGCCTATAATTATTTTGTATACTCTTTTATCAAAATGAATTGATGCACCTTCAAGTAAAAAAACCTTTCATCATAATGAAATTCCGTGCGCTTTTGATTCATGCGTTGGAAGCTGTGACAAGACCTCACTCACTTTCATGTTTATGGCAAACACGTTGAATCTATCTTGATTTACTGAGATTGCCTTAGGAGAAAGAACTTGAAGCTGAACACGAAAACATTTCATGGTCCCTACTGCATAATAAATGTTTTGCTCGAAAAGAAGCTTAATTGATGCGATTTCGGTAAATTCAAACTGGCTGCCAAACTGTTGACATGTGCTGGTTCAGTTGGTTCGCACTCTCATCTTTGGAGGTCGGGATGGGAGTTCAAACTCTATCAGCGGCGGTTGACATGTATTGGACCATAGTCAGCTTCCAAACTTAGTTTCTCTACCGCCTTCAGGCTAACATTGTTGTATTGCTTTCTGGCTGTCTTAACCCATGCTGACGAGGTCCCATGGGTTGTATGTACGATCACGTGTAGGGTTAAGATGAACTTCTTCTTTAAAAGTAAAAAATGATTGCCAAATTTTTCAATCAGTCAAGCAGGAGAGAGTACGCTTAGGATGAACTTCCTCTTTAAAAAAAAAAAATGGTTGCGAAATTTACATTTCTTTTTTCCTGAAAGCAAGTTTTGTTTACTGTAGCGGCCTGAAGACAGTGTTCCGAAATTTGGGCATTGGAGTCGCGACGTAGCCTACAGTTTCGCTTTTGATAAAGTCCGACTTGAAAGAGAAAAGGTTTCACAAGGCCTAAAAGGGGAAGATGAAAATGCTTCATCACGTAGGACTGTTCCTGCGAACAGCTCCATAGGAAACTACAATGAGGCTCCTCGGAGTCCTGCCCCTAAGAAGAGGAATGTCAATAGCGATTTGCATGAGCACCGAACAGGTGAGAGATTCACAGGTTCGCTTCATAAGCTATCCAAGGATGCAGAATATGCAGCTGAAAAGGAAATTCGAGATGATATTTGGACTCGAAATGCTGACAACAATTCTAGAAGAAATTCAAAATTTTCGCGAAGAGGGGTTAAAAACGAGCACTCAAACAGCGACTCAAGACGACATTTCTTACACCACGATTCTGATCCTGGGAGTCCCTCACGAACACCAAGTTATGGATCCCCTCTTCCTTCTGGTTTAACTTCAAGACAGCATGAGCATTATCTCGACAGGAAAGCTCATGAGCGAAGGGAGCGTAACGACATTGTTAATCCACTCAGCTCGTGGAGGGATAGTTCTGAGGACAAACCTGCAACTTTCAACTCACGTAACCCCACTGCAAGCCCAGGAATGTCAATAAAAACGCAGAAAGTAAGCTCCTTCTTCATCACTCTTGTCAAGTTTTAACTTATGAGCACGTTATGCCAGTGAGGAAGCATTTGATAAACCTTTCCTGTAACACTGTGTTTTGGTTCCAGAAAGGAAATTTAAGTGTGCCAAAGTTTGGCGTTTGGGAGTCGCACGATGAATCATACACAGAGATATTCAACGTTGTTCGAAAGGAGAGAAGCGTGAAGCCAAGTGTTGCGGCAATTCTAGAATCACTCTCAGACGATGACGTTGGTTCCAAAAGGGCCATCATTCATGACACCTCCAAGCGCCAAAGGGTGAGTCCTTTTTGTGATTTCAACAGCGTGAAATCTTTTAGGACGTCGTATTTGTGGTGCAAGCTGAAGATATAATGCTTCGATCACAAGGGTGTTATGGACTAGAGGAGAATTGCCCATCTAGGGCATACGGGCACCATGCCCATTTTGTGGTATGTGAGTTGAGAGAGAGAGAGAGAGAGAGAATTTCAATTATTCACCTTATCCAACAATAGAGACAAATGAATCCAACGGTAAGAGAGATAGAGTGAGAGGAAAAGAAAGATGTGAAGAGGTATGTATGTGAGAGAGTGAGTAGGTGTGTGTGTGTGAGTGACGATGAGGGAGTGTGTGTGTGTGTGTATGAGAGAGAGAGAGTATGAGTGTATGTGTGTGAGTGTATGAGTCTCGGTTAGGAAGTGGGTGATGGGGGATGATTCTAACACCCCAATGCAAGAATGGAAGATGGTTGCCCTCCACTAGGTCCACAAGCAGTGATATATGCTTATTGTTCTAAAGTTTTCTTTGCACTTGTACAGAGACTTAAAATAAAATTTTGCAAACTTACAACAAACCATAAGAGCTACCTAACAAGCTTTAAATCATCCCAAATGGATATTCCTTCTAGGAGAACCACCCTTTGCAAAACAGGCTACCTGTTTGCAACACTCTCAGCTTATGTGCAGAGATATACCTTCACAACGTTGGCAATTTTTCACAACTCACTCAGTCAAAGAACTTGAAACTTTGGCAAAGTTTAGGGAACTATATGAAAGACCAAATGAATCTTGAAATCAATGAAGATGAGTACAATGAGAGAACAAACAATGCTCTGCAATCTGGTACAATCAGATTTGGAAAAGCCTAAATACGTCTCTAGATAGAGAGGAGCAAAATCATGAGAACATGAGGTAAGCAAGCAAGGGGGCTGCTTGCTGGAGTTTATGACTTCACTAAACTAAGTGGAAAACTCATGGAATGCATACAACTCAAGAAACAAAGGCGAGATGATGCTTATATAGAGTTTTACTTTTCCTACAATCTAGCTAACCACCCACCAATCAGTGTATGCGCACTTTTTTGTGGCTGATTGATGAGATTTGAATTTGATTGAGTTTGGTGGAGCTTCTAATTTTATTCCACGACTTTGGGTCCTCCATTTTTATTGGTCCACTTGCAAAACTCGTGGTTGAGCCCTTTTGCATGATTGAGACGTGATTTTCAACTCTCCCCCTCAAGTCTCAATCCCTAGGTCCTTCATTCCAATGCATGCCTTGAAGTGTTGTAGCTTTACTCCATCCAAAGCTCTGGTAAACATATCTGCATATTGGTCCTTTGTATTGACATGCTCCACCTTGACATCCTTTGACATGATCTTCTCTCTAATAAAGTGGTAATGTACTTCTATATGCTTTGACCTTGCATGGAACACCGGATTTTGAGCCAAGTATATGTTACTTATGTTGTCACAAAAAATAGATACTTGCTTAACTTGCAAATCAAGATAAAAAAAACAACTTCTTGAGCCACATAAGCTCACATGAGACTTGTGCTAAGCCTCTATACTCAGCGTAGGTTGATGAGAGAGCCATTGTTGGTTGTTTCTTTGACATCCATGAGATGATCTTCTTCCCTAACTTGATAACATAACCAGTAGTGCTCCTAATGTCATCTTTGGAACCTGCCCAATCGTCATCACAAAAAGCTTGTAGATTTAATCCATCATCAAATGGATAATATAGACCTTCATTCACTAATCCCTTGAGGTACCTAAGTACCCTTTTGGCTGCAACAAGATGAGGTACTCTTGGTGCCTACAAAAATTGAGATAATACTCCAACTACGTGTGCAATATCTGGTCTTGTCATAGTAGCATACAAAAGAGAACCAATTATTGACCTATACATCGTCACATCCTTGAGCTCTTCACCTTGATGAGCACTTAGTTTAACATTTACTTCTAATGGATTTGATATCGTCTTGCAATCACACAAGCCAAACTTCTTCAAGAGATCTAGAATGTATTTCCTTTGCATCAAGTGTATACCTTCCTCTTTATATAGTACTTTAATCCCAAGGAAGTACCTTAAAATCCCTAAATCAGATATTTTAAACTCACATCCAAGCCTCCTCTTTATGTCCTTGATCTTGGCTTCATCATCTCGTGTGATGATCAAATCATCAACATATATACATATGAAAACAATTTTGCTACCTTCCTTCTTCACAAAGAGTGATGGGTGTGCATTACTCTGATTGTATCCACATTTTACCAAGTAGTCTACAAGTCTTTTGTTCCAAGCCCTTGGGGCTTGCTTGAGTCCATAAAGAGCCTTCTTAAGCCTACATACATGATGTGGAAACCTCTCATCTTCAAAGCCTTGGGGTTGCTCCATGAAGACTACCTCTTCAAGCCCTCCATTTAGGAAAGCATTCTTCACATCCAACTGGTACATCTTCCAACCTTTTGAGGCTGAAATTGCAATCAAACTTCTTATGGTGGACATCTTAGCTACTTAACTGAATGTCTCCTCAAAGTCTGCCACTTTTTAGACAAATGTTCTTGAATGTAATGATAATGAACTTCAATATGTTTTGTCTTGGCATGATGATCAAAATTCTTTGCAATAGCAATAGCACTTTGACTATCTAAAAATATATCCATAGGTAGATGAACATGAACATCAAGATGACTCAAAATCTTCTGTAACCAAACTATTTCAAGTGTTGTTATAAATGCAACTCTATGTTTTGTTGCACTTGATGAAGTGGCTACCGTTGGTTGTTTCTTGGATAGCCATTAGATAAGGCTCAATATAGAAATAATAATCACTTATGCTTCTTTTTGTGTCTTTGTCACCTGCCTAATTATAATCTGCAAAACCTTTTAGTAGAACATGGAAGGACTTCGAAAATACGATAATATATGGAAAAGTTTCCTTCAATATCAAAAAATTCTCTTAACTGCTTTGCAAGGAATCTTGAGTGGTTTGTGCATGAACCTTGATACTTCAGGAATCGCAAACTAAATGTCAAGATTTGTATTACATAGATAGATCAAGCATCCAACTATGTGACTATAAAAGGTAGCATCAAAAGAATCTGAGTCTGCTTCTACATTAATAACACATCAACATCCATAGGTGTTTGCATCGATTTACAATCTATCATTTCAAACCTTTCTAAAAGTTTCTCAATGTACTTTTGTTGTGTCGTATAGATACAATCGCTGTTGAATTTGAACTCAATGCCTAAGTATTAGTGTAAAATCCCAAGGTCATTAACATCAAATATATGCGTAAGTCATGACTTAAAAAATAGAAGATCTTGATCCTTGGGATCTGTCATGATCATGTCATCAACATAGATGACCACTAAAATCATGAAATCTGGCTCTGCTTTTACATAGAGGGTAGGAGTTGCATGAGAGTTTTTGAAACGAATAGATAATAGGTACAAATGCATATTTCCATACCATGCTCTTGGCACTTGTTTCAAATCATAAAGTGCTTTAATAAGCTTATATAATAAGTGATCTTTATTTGGTTCTTCAAAAGCTTCTGGTTGTTGAGTGTAGACATCTTCATGACGATCACCATTTAGAAAAGTTATCTTAATATCTAATTGATATACCTTCCAACTGAAAATTGCAGTAAGAGAAAGAACTATTTGGACTTTGCTCATTCTAAATTTAGGTTCAAATGTTTCATCATATTCAATACCTTTCGTTTGTGCATGACCTTTAAAGACAAGCCTAGCCTTATACATGTCAATGGTACAATCTGCTTTTCTTTTGATTTTGAAGATCCACTTAAGATGGTATATAAATTTTCACATACCATCTTGAAAGTTTCTATAGCTCTTTCTTTAGGTGCTCTTGAGGTTTTTCCAACCTCATAAGTTGGTACATCAAGAGATGATGAAGGAATAGGTGAAGTTGGAGATGTAGGTAGTGGTGGTGTAGGAGCAAAAACTTTCTCTTTACCTTTATCAACTTAAATCTTTGGGGTTTGAGAAGGTTGATCACCCCACTATAAGGGTGAATGTAGTCATCCAAATGTAACTTGAAAAATGCATAACCATATGCTTTTATGAATTCTAGAATATCTGTATGTCTATCATAAATTTGACTTTTTGCAACATTAGCATTGGGGGAGAGTAAGATATCTTCTATTTTTTTATACATAGAATCTGTATCTGTTACTTTCAATTGCATAACCAATGAATAGTGCTTTGATGGCCTTAACGTCAAGCTTATTACCATGATGGAAAAATCTTCAAGAAACATAACAAAATACCTAAAACCTTGAATAAAATTTTCTCTCATAGAGCCACTAATATCTAATTGTATGATCTATAATTTTATTGGGTAGTTGTGATGTATCCATGCTTCTTGAATCGTATCTTGTGAAGCTTTCCTCCAAGACATACTTCACATGCTTCTACATCATCTAGTAAAGCAAAAGTGGAAAGAGCCTCTACCATATCTTGATCTTTAATGTGCTTGAGAGTTGTGTAACTGATATGGATGAATTTAGCATGGCACAACTTCATGTTTTTCTTAGGTGTAGTAGACCTAGCAACATTAGCATGACTAATTTTGGTCAAAACAAAGATCCACTTCTATTTTCACATTGCAAACAATAGTGCTCCTTATTTGGAGTAAAGATTTTGCATGAATTTTTCTTAATGATGAATTTATAATCATCTAATAAGAAAGTAGATATGGATAATAAATTTGTGTTCATTTTGGTACATATAGAATATTAGAAATAGTGAATTTTCTACTTGCCCTTGACTTTAGGCTAACTTCTCCAACACCTACAACATCTCAAATCATGACCATCTGCAATGGACACCCTTCTTTCTATAGAGTTAGTAAATGAAGATAATACCTTCTTACAACTTATCATATGCTTAGTAGCATGAGAATAAAAAATCCAAGGTTTTTTGAGTCTACATCTAATGCTGCTTGATCAAAAGCTATTTCTTCAATATTGGCATATGCAATGATTCTTCATTTGAAGACTTAGGTTTTGAACCTTCTTCGTCATTATAAGTTGATGATATTTTCTTCTCATAAAAAATCCTCCATTTTTGCATTCTTCTCTAAAATGATATGGTTTGTTGCAATAATGACATATACCTTTCTTTGAGGTGGATGTAATTGGAGTAGACATCTTTAAGAGTGGTAGAAATATTGGAAGTGGATGTGGTAGAAGAAGTGGTTGAAGACTTAGAAGTTGAATACTTACTTTCCTTCTTGCTTTGTTGAGTCATCTTCTCTTTCTTTGTTTTCTCCTTCTTCTATCCTTTCTATGATGACACCATGGCTTCATCATTCCCTTCACAAATGAATAATAGGTAAATGGAAGTGAATTTATAGGAGTATTCGCCATCTCATCATCATGTATAGTAACTACAATGTTAACTAACTAATCATGTACATCTTTGAACTTCAAAATATGTGACGAAATTAACTCATCAACTTTCATTCTTGTGTTGGCTAAGTGTCTCTTGAGATGAGCTTTCCTAGTAGGGTTCCTACTCTGATAGAGATTCTCTAATTCCAACCAAGCTTGAACAAGGTTAGTTTGTAATGCATTCCAAACCCCCTTGATCGGTTCAGAATGTACCGTTTGGTACAAAAATTCCATATAACATTCGAAATGTTGGCCATTCAAAAAAATTGGTTCATGTCCTTATATTGGAGTCGGGTTCCAATGGATTGCAAGAAAGTAGATATGCAAGAGAACACAAAAGAAGACGTAGAGAAGATAACAAATATAGTAGAATTTTGAAAAATTTACTACTAATAACAAGTATAATGATGATGGCTTTGTCCACCAGTGCGCTTTCAATGTTGATGTAGACAAATCTAGATAGAGAGTTACAAGGTAAAGGTATGTTGGCTTAATTCAATATCTAGGGCAATGTAGAAGTCATGTATATATAGGCTAATGGAGAGATGTGGCCTTTTGCAAATGGCTATACATGGGCGATAGAACGAGGTCAATCACCGCCTACATCACGACTACCACATCACGACTGACAATGATCTTCTTTGACCCTATCCCAGATTCCATATGCTTGAATGTTGATCTAGACAAATCTAGATAGAGAGTTACAAGGTAAAGGTATGTTGGCTCAATTCAATATCTAGGGTAGTGTAGAAGTCATGTATATATAGGCTAATGGAGAGATGTGGCCTTTTGCAAATGGCTATACATGGGTGATAGAACGAGGTCGGTTACTGCCTACATCACGACTACCACATCACGGCTGACAATGATCTTCTTTGACTCTATCCCAAATTCCATATGCTTTAGACTCTTCACTTTATCCTAAGAAGACATATTTTTTTCCTTTTTTATCCTAACTTAGTTCTTGTCGGTTCAAGTATATGTGCATAACAAAAACATTAAAAAAATTTGAAATGCATAACTGACGGATTTTTACCAGATTACGCTTCGTGAGGAGTAATGTCATGCAATGCCTTTGTGTAGCATCTATTCAAAATATAAGCAACCGTATTAAGTGCTTCTTCCTAAAAATCAATAAAGCATATCTTAAGCTTTCAGCATGCAACAAGCCATTTCAACTACTATCCTATTTCATCTCTCAACAACACCATATTGTTGAGGTGTTTGGGCTATGGTAAGTTGCCTCTTGATTCCATGAGCATTGCACTAGTTGAATTTTTTCAATAAGAATTCTCCTCCTCGGTCAATACAGAACGTCTTCAATTTTCTACTTGTTTCATTCTCAATAATCTTGTGCCATATTTTAAATTTTCAAATGCATCAACCTTCTCCCAAATAAAATGCACCCATATCTTTCACTATAATCGTCAACTATCAGCAAAAAGTATACAGATCTTCCCAAAGCAGGAGTAGACATTTTACCACAGAGATCAGCATGTACCAACTCTAGAGGATCTTGAGCTCGATTGTTGCTCTCGTTTGGAAATGCCTTCCTTTGTTGCTTGCCCATCATACAAGCTTCACATGGTTCCTGCAAATTTGAAAATGCAGGTAAATGTGCTACCATCCCTTTTCTTTGCATCTTTTTGAGAACACAAAATCCAAGATAGCCAAAACATTGATGCCAAGGTCTACTTGTGTCTTTGACTTTTGTGCAGTGAGGGAGCCTAACTCATACATGTTATCTTTCCACACCCCTTTTTTCGATAATATTATTTGTTGCATCCAAAATTTCTACACCATCTTTTTTTAAATGTACTTCGAGTCCATGATTTGTTATGGTAGAAACTGATAATAATTTCTATTTAGTGCAAGAACGTGCAGAACATCATATATTTTTATCTCAACATCAGTGGTAGCAACAAAAGAGATGGTTCCTTTTCATTGAATTGGACATTTGGAGTCATTTCTAACCACGACATCGATGGGTTCGTGTAGATGCATTAAGGAGCTATACCAACCTTTCTTGTTGGTCATGTGGTGAGATGATCCATTATCTAATATCCACGGTTCATCCACACAAGTTTGGGCAGATGTACATACCTTCTCTATGGCAACCTATGGCTCAAGTTCTATGTTATTCTCGGATTCCCTATTCTTCCATGTGGATTTTTGAGTACCATTTCTCTCATGGCATGATCCCTCTTTCTGCAATAGAAATTGATTTCGGCAAACTTCTTCTTCTTTGGCTTCTTCTTTGAACTATCACATGAGCCTCTACCCTTTGCATTTATTGAAAATGTTGCATTGTTTGAACCTTGCCTATTCTTCAAATGCATATCTTCTTCCAAAAGCATTGCAAAAAATCTTCAAAGGTAAGAGGCAAGGGTCCAACCTAAGTGTAAAGAGTAGTTACAAGCCCATCATATTTTGTAGGAAGGATCCAAACACACTTGCAAGACAACTCTTCAGGTATTATCAAAATACCAACAACCAGTTGATCTTATAAATGTTTGATTCGCTCGATGAAGTCTTCAGCCTTCTCCGAATGAGATTACTTTTCATTCGCTATTGATTCTCAAGTTTTTGAATATGGGTGTGATTCTTCATGTGCTTTACTGGTGTGTTGGATTAGAGTGTGATCTCCCCCTTCTTGGCCTTATAGCACAAAGCCTATTAGCCCTTCTACATCTAGTTCCCAACCCTTCATAGATCGTTGACACACATGTGCCTTGAAAAAGTGGGAAACTATAGAGAGGACCCCTCTTTAACACAAAGGTCCATTCAAACTATATTTCAAAGTCAACATCCATGTATTGGCTAAAGATAATGATTATGGAAACTATCTAACATATCTAGAAGATAATCAAAGTAAAACATTTCATAGATCTTCCTATTGTGGTCATCTGAGGCTACACATTAGGGTCCTTCGAGTTCTTCTTTTTGGCAAGCATCCCTTCTTTTATGAGCTTTTCAACATACAAGAACGTCAAAGTAAGTGACATTTTCAATCTCCTTATTTCCCTAGGGCCAACATTAATAAAAGCTTCAATGTTCTCTCAATCTAGATTAAACAAAATACTTTAGATGTATTGAAAAATCACAACAAAAAACCAAATAAGGGTTACACTAAACAAAATTTCATACTAGAAAAAGGGATCTAAGTGTAAGTACTCCCATAGGATTGAGTGTATTTCAATGTTCTTAGACATGATATTTTCCTTTATTAAGAAATCGTTACCAATGATTAACCAAAGAAGAAATACTTCTTTCGAGCTTGAAATTCTATCCCAAATAATATGATATTTAAAAATATGTTAAGCCAAGGAGCAATAGCTTGAAATTCTATCCCAAATAATATGATATTTAAAAATATGTTAAGCCAAGGAGCTATAGAACTTCTCATTCCTTATGAAGATGAATGAAGGAAAAAGGTTTCCTTGCAAGTGCATTTAGGTACTTAGACCTACAATTCCAACATGGACACATTCAATTTCCCTTTGGGACAGTTGATAACCCTTGAGGAAACTCTACAATCGGGTTTATGATGCAATTGAAATATCAAGCCCATTTATGTAGAATCGAGATGAACCTTTAGTGTGAAAAGTGTACCATGCCTTCAATTAATTGATATGTTGTGGGACTTTGTGTGGATGGACTATGGGTGGAGCTTGCAAGTGGGTTCACATGGGTGATATGTATGTAGTAGCTTTGTAGTCTCATGTTGCAAGCTACAATGCCTCGAGGAGGTTCTTGAATTGTAAAGTCTTCAGGTAGTTTCCCAGTTGTATGCCTTTTTGTCATTCTCCAAATGTAAGCCTTTGGTAGTTCTTGTTCTAAATAGTATGCCTTTAAGCAATGTGCTAGGTATTTACACTTGCTTTGTGGGATAACGACAATATGAAGAGAGATGGTGGATGCAATCCAAAGATGATTTGGTGCTGCTACAACCAGCTTCACACCAGCCAACTGAGACTTCAGAGTTGATTAGTAGACCCTTTGAGCTTCCTAAATCCACCAAAATATCATCCAAGTACTTTGGAACATGTATCCCAAAAATTTAAGTCAAGACAGACAAGTTGCAAGATGACTAGCTCCCAAAAACTTGCTATTTTTGGACATACACCTGCTAGAAAAACTGAACAGTGCTCTCAACCTGGTAGGAATTAGATAAATTCCTTTTGGGGATATCAATTATACTTAGCAAGCTTCCCAATCCAAGTTAAAACACTTCAAATGATGGACTGAGCACTTAGAAGAAGATTCATCAATTTCTGGAACATGCCCACCATTCTCGGGGCTCTGCAGAGATAGAACAGTGAGCAGTAAAATGCAGATACCTCCAAAACTATAAATCCAGTGACCATGAAAATTGGTATGCAAAAGCTAGACAGTAAGAGCTATCCAACGCACGTTAACACACACTGAAAAATGTTGAGTAGAACTCGAGATATGACCTTCTGAAGTTACTACTCTGAGTGAGTATAGCAGAGAACAAAGCAGAGAAGTAGATAATGACAAATGTATAGATTCACATATGATTACAACTACATTGGCAATCAATGTTTGCAGAATGGGAGTAGAATGATAGAGCTATGGAGTAAGCTCTTCAATCTTTACAAAATGACATGAAATGGTCACATACAAGGCTTGCTAATCGCCTCTTCCTTCTTGCTCTTTTTATAGCTATTCTTGGAGGGAGTTTTGAATTTGAATTCGAATGGCTCCACCTAAAAGTGATCCCCAAAGTTAGGAGATATTCCCTTAGCTCAAAAATTCGTGGTTTTAGGTAGTTAGAGCCACGACTTTGCTTTTACATCATGGATGAGGTAAGCCATCCTTTTCCTTTTTTCTTTTTTCAATTACAAGAGATAAAATGTGCTCTTTTACAAGAGGTGTTCACATGACTACACATGTGACTTACAAATGATCATAATATCAAGCATATCAAGCATGTAGGCTTGGGTAAAATGCACCAATAGCTCCCCCTCAAGCCTAACATGCTAGGCCTCCAAATAAGTCTTCTATTGTCCTTGATTTCCTGCAAGCCAATCATCAACTTGAATCTACTTAACTTTGTACCATCAAGAGCTTTAGTCAACATGTCTGCACATTGCATATCTGTAGAGACATAGGATAGTTGAATATCCTTGCTCATTAGCTTCTCCCTTACATAATGGTAGTGGACTTCAATATGCTTGGTTCTAGCATGGTATACCGGATTAGCTGCTAGATGTAGTGAGCTTGTGTTGTCACAAAAAATGTGAGGTGTTGAAGAATGAAGTCCAAGATCCGTGTACAAAGACTTTAACCACATGATTTCTTGAGTTGCATTAGCCAAGCCTCTATATTCGGCTTCAGTAGAAGATAATGCCACGGTTGGTTGCTTCTTGGATGACCAAGAGATGATTTTTGAACCTGCAATTGATATATACCCGGATGTGCTTCTTCTATCATCTCTAGATCCAGCCCAATCTGCATCTGAGTAGACCTTTAGCTCAATATCTGAAGTAAATGAATAAAACAAACCTTCATTCATGGTCCCGTTTAGGTACTTGAGGACTCTCTTGGTTGCTTCCATATGTGGTCTTCTCGGCTTATGCATAAACTGACTCAATATGCTAACACTATAGCATATATCCACCCTTGTGAGTGTTGCATAGTTCAAACTTCCAACCAAGCTTTGATAGCTTGTGATGTCTTCAATTGGCTCTCCTTCATAAGCACTAAGCTTATGATTTTTCTCCATAGGTGTACCTGCACACTTGGTATTTTCCATCTTGAACTTGACGAGCATGTCATGCACATACTTACTTTGTGTGATGTATATACCTGAATCTGTGTAGATCAACTCCAATCCAAGAAAATAAGTGAGTGGTCCGAGGTCACTTATTTTGAACTCCTCCTTCATTTGACTCTTTACCTGTTTGATTCCTTCAAGATCATTGCCTGAGATAATAATATCATCAACATACACACATAAATAGATCACTTCAGATACATTCCTCTTTATGAACAAAGAGGTATCCGCCTTGCTAGCTTTGAATCCTTGGTCCTGCAAATAAGTCACCAATATGAAATTCCAAGCTCTTGGAGCTTGCTTCAATCCATACAAAGCTTTCTTTAGTTTGCATACATAGTTAGGATAATGTGCATCCTCATATCCAGGAGGTTGTGCCATATACACTTCCTCATAAATCCATCCATTCAAGAAAGCATTCTTTACATCAAGTTGATAGAGATTCCAATTTCTAGATGCAGCAAGACTAATGAGAACCCTAATTGTAGGCATTTTTACAACAGGAGAGAAAGTCTCCTCATAATCAATACCATGGGTTTGAGCAAACCCTTTAGCAACTAACCTTGCTTTGTGTCTATTTATACTTCCATCTGGATTCCTCTTGATTTTGTATATCCATCAAGATCCAATTACCTTCATAGATGGCTTGTTAGGTACAAGCTCCCAAGTGTCATTCTCCTTCAAGGCTTCCATTTCTTCATCCATTGCATCTCTCCAAGCTTTCTTGCTTTGTGCTTCTTCGAATGTGGTAGGTTCTTCATTGGTTGAATCCTTTGCAATGTAAATTGAGTGCTTGGTGACCAAAGAAGTATCATAACCAAACCTCTCTGGTTTATTCTTCTCCCTTGAAGACCTTCTAAGTGATTGATGTGAGCTCTCGGATCCATATGTAGCATCTTGCATCTTTGTTTTACCTTTGTTCTTCCATAGCTTTAGTCTTTCCAAGTCTTCTAGGTCAATCTCCGAATCACTTTCTTCAATCTGCTTTGGCTCCTTTGGTTGAAGTGATGGAAAATCTTCATCCAAGTCATAAGGTAGATTCACTTTCCTGTCATCATTAAACCATGATTTGTTCTCATCAAAAATTACGTCTCTACTCACAGAAAATCATTTATTGGTTGGATTGTACAATCTATATCCTTTTTTGTTTTGATCATAACCAATGAATACACACTTCTCTGCCTTGGTATCCAATTTCCCTCTTACTTGAGAAGGAACGTGAGCATAGGCTAAGCATCCAAAGATTTTACAATGCTAGACTAGGTCTTCTTCCATTCCACAATTCATATGGGGTGGTTCCATCTAGTGACTTAGATGGAAGTCTATTTATGAGATATGTGGCTGTAGACACAGCCTCTGCCCATAGGTAGTTTGGCAATCCCTTTTCGTTGAGCATGGACCTTGCAGCTTCGACAATAGCTCTGTTCCTCCTCTCTGCTACACCATTGAGTTCGGGTGTGTACCTTGTAGTGACTTCCCTTTTAATGCCTCTTTCATGCAAAAAGGCATCAAATTCAGAAGAGAAGTATTCTCCTCCACCATCTGATCTGAGTCTTTTCAAAGTCCTACCTGTTTGGTTTTCAACAAGAGCAATATACTTCTTAAAGCAATTAAACACTTCATCCTTGTGCTTCATGAAAAACAGAATGGTCCACCTGCTACAATCATCTATGAAAGACACATAATATCTTGAGCCTGATATAGATTGCTCCTTACTTGGACCCCACATATCCGTGTGCACTAGATCCAAAGGATTTTGATACATATATCCTTTCTTATTGAAAGTTTGTTTATGAGCCTTGTCGAGTTGACAAGCTTCACACTTATAAATCATGTGTTGCCTTGTGATATTAGGCAAACCAAGTACACTTTGGTCCCTGCAAATTTGTTTGAGTGTCCTCTCACCAATGTGATCAAGCCTTTTGTGCCATATCTCCAACTCTGTTAGAGTTTGAGATCCATAGCTAAACAAAGCTATGTTCTTTGTATCTTCCACTTCAAAAGTGAAAAGCCTTCTTGTCTTTTCTCCTTTGGCAATCCTTCTAAAGCCTTGCCTTGGGTCTTCACCATATGCTCCAAATCGGTTGAATCTAACCTGCAATCCTTTTTCAACAATCTGTCCAACACTTATTAAATTTTTGGTAATTGTAGGAGCATACAAGAATTTGCTTAAGAGGTTCATATTCCCATCTGATGTCTTCACATTACCTATCTTCTCCACTGAGTGCTTTGTGTCATCTCCTGTCTGCACTTTATGCTTGTTATGAGGATCTTCCAAATCAGAAAGTAAATCCACATTTCCTGCTACATGGTTTGAGCATCCCGAATCAATGTAAAATATGTGATCATCATCCTTACCCTTCTTCACTGATAGATTCATAATCAATAATGAATCTTCTGGACTTTGGTCCTCTGCATAGTTATTGTAATCTCTTCTTCCTCTATGGCCACTTTGATAGTTGTTGTTGTTGTAATTGTTGTTGTAGTAGTTGTTGTTGTAGCCTCCATTGTACCTGCCTCTATTTGATCCATAGCCACCTCTATTGAATCCTCTTCCTCTTGAGTTCCTCGGGTTCCTGAAACATTCTTCACTAGTATGATTAGATAAGCCACATATATTGCAAGGTTGAGATGATTGGAATCTCCCCCTGCCTTGCTTTCCACCTCTGCCTCTTCCTCTAGCTCTTCCTCTACTTGCAAAGTTTGCTTGGAAAGAGCTACCTTCATCTTCATTATTCCTATTCTTTGCCTTTTCCTTGACCTTAGCTTTATCAGAATATAAGGCAGAAGTATGATTACCTCTTGAGGACTCACCACCTTTGCTAACCTTTGCTTCATGAGTGAAGAGTTGGCCCATGAGTGTGGTGAGGTCGGGTACATGCATATCCATGTATAAATCCATGGCTGTTGTGAATGACTCCCACTTGTCGTCTGCTTTGATTCCATTTATGATTTGTCTAATGATTTGCTCTTCTTCAATTACCTCTCCAATGCTTCCAAGTTGGTTCTAAATCTTGTGATATAATCAGTCACACTTTGCTTCGGGCTTTTCTTCATTGTTGTGAACTCCATCCACAATTGGTTCTTCCTTGCTCGAGTGTTGGAACAGAAGAAAGAAGCAAGTGCATTCCAGGTCTCTCTTGATGTCTTGCTTCCCTTGACATGAGGTAAAAGAAAATCAGAGATTGAGTTTAGAATATAGGACCTTGCAAGTGCATCCTTCGAACACCAATTTGAAAGTCCTTCCACTTCTTCATGTGATGGTTGTCCTTTGTTCCTCATGGTTGACATTGCTTCATCTCCAGATATGAATCCATATAGATTCCTCCCTTGAAGGTAAGCCTCCATCCTTAGAGACCATGTCGGGTAGTTGTTCGTTTCGATCCAATTTGTCAATTGTTGATGGAAATCCATCTCCCATGTTGCTTGACTATGCTCTGATACCACTGTGAAGAGAGATGGTGGATGCAATCCAAAGATGAGTTGGTGCTGCTACAACAAGCTTCACACCAGCCAACTGAGACTTAAGAGTTGATTAGTAGACCCTTTGAGCTTCCTAAATCCACCAAAATATCAGCCAAGTACTTTGGAACATGTATCCCAAAAGTTTAAGTCAAGACAGACAAGTTGCAAGATGACTAGCTTCCAAAAACTTGCTATTTTTGGACATACACCTGCTGGAAAAACTGATCAGTGCTCTCAACCTGGTAGGAATTAGATAAATTCCTTTTGGGGATATCAATTATACTTAGCAAGCTTCCCAATCCAAGTTAAAACACTTCAAATGATGGACTGAGCACTGAGAAGCAGATTCATCAATTTCTGGAACATGCCCACCATTCTCGGGGCTCTGCAGAGATAGACCAGTGAGCAGTAAAATGCAGATATCTCCAAAATTATAAATCCAATGACCATGAAAATTGGTATAAAAAACTAGACAGTAAGAGCTATCCAACGCACGTTAACACACTGTAAAATGTTGAGTAGAACTCGAGATATGACCTTCTAAAGTTACTGCTCTGAGTGAGTATAGCAGAGAACAAAACAGAGAAGTAGATAATGACAAATGTATAGATTCACATATGATTACAACCACATTGGCAATGAATGTTTGCAGAATGGGAGTAGAAAGCCTGCTAATCGCCTCTTCCTTCTTGCTCTTTTTATAGCTATTCTTGGAGGGAGTTTTGAATTCGAATTCGAATGGCTCCACCTAAAAGTGATCCCCAAAGTTAGGAGATATTCCCTCAGCTCAAAAATTCGTGGTTTTAGGTAGTTAGAGCCACGACTTTGCTTTTACATCATGGATGAGGTAAGCCATCCTTTTCCTTTTTTCTTTTTTCAATTACAAGAGATAAAATGTGCTCTTTTACAAGAGGTGTTCACATGACTACACATGTGACTTACAAAAGATCATAATATCAAGCATATCAAGCATGTAGGCTTGGGTAAAATGCACCAAAAGGCAATCCATTGGATACTATGCATTTCACGTCTACAATCGTAACTTGAAATTAAAATGCTATGGAGATGTAGATTGTAAGATTGAGTTCCCATTTGAAAGGGAGGAATGAGAATTCAAATGGCTACAAGAAACAACCTTCTTCCATAAAAAATCATTTGAAAGAGATCTTGAACTTTGACTCATAAAAAAATATATATTGCTTAGGATGTTACAAGCTTTATTATAACAATAAAACTTTTAGAGAGATGAGAGCCAGAAAGCCCATTATCATTGCTAGGTATGCCTAGTACAATACCTTTTTTGAATCAATTATATAAAATTCTAAGTTAAGGACAATCAATCAAAATAATATTGGGACTAAAGCTTGATGTCAAAATGGGAAAGGGGGATCCATTTGTAGGGATGATCTTTTATTTAATTTTTTCTATAGTAAACCAACAAATCTAGAGGTCCTTAACAAGAGGTGAGCCAAGTGAATCAATTTAGCATTTTCAAATGTATAGTATCTTTACCAAGATCCGTCCATCATTTATGTCTTTGAACTTGAACTTGTTCATCTAGTTTTTATGGATATTAGCCTAAACATTGTTGGAATGATAAGCTCTCTATATCCATTTAGTGATAAGCTTATTGCATAATAGTTAAATCCAAGAAAGCCCAACTACCCTTTCCCTTTGTATTGGCATAAGTATTACACTAAACTTTGTGAAACCCTATGTGACTAGAGGAGTCAAATTATCCTTGGAAGATCTTCAACCTTGTTTTGATTTCTCCATAAGAAACCTTTTGGATACGGATCACATATATTGGAGCAATTTCACATGTTTGTTAGAATTCTCAATTTGAATCTTGATGAGGCATCCATTGTTATAATCTATCGTGAGGATAGGATTCAAGACTTTCATCTTAATACACTCATTTTCTTCATAATTGCAAAGTTTTTTTTTGTTTTAGAATCCCTCTGAATGAATTTTCTTAGGTTTGTCCATCTCTTCCACCTTACTGGGGCCAATCCAAATAATGGAGAAACACATTGAATCAATTAATTTGATTCTAGCCACCTATTTTCACTCCTATTTGATGAAGATATAAACATTCAATCTATTGCACATTATCCACAAAGACATCACAAGCATAGAGCCTTTGGGTTCAACATTGAGGGGGGACAAGAGAAACATCTTGATGTTATGATTCTTTCAATCTATGACACCTAAGAGGGAGAGGCAATACAAGTTCCTAAAGATCTATAACCGAGTATTCCTCTTTGGAGCATCATGCCTGAAGAAAACCACTGTATTTTCATCTTCTCTACCGTATTGATTCAACCACAAAAAAGCATCTAATGGCTCTCAAAAAAACCTATTTTTTCTTGGTTTTTTTGGGAGAAATGCATTCATGTCCTCAACAAACATCCTAAGATTAATTTGATCCTTAACATTAGGAAGTGTAATAGCTTCAATGAACCACGTAGAAACTTTGCTTCCCACTAATTAGTTAACTTGTATAAGATCAAGAAAAAGAGGAGGCAGCCAAGGGGAGGACCCTATATTAGCCAAGCGGAGGACCCTATTTGATCGAGTATTATAAAGAGAAGGGAGTTGGGAACTTAACATTGATGTTGATCCTAATTAAAGTCGTTTACTTCAATGTAGAGATCATATTGACAAATCTTCTATCCTATCCCATATCCACTTGGGATTTGAGGATGTAATCCCATTCTCATTAGTTATATGATTTATCATATCACTTTTCGAGAATTGGAAATTTTGATTTGTTTCTTTTGCATGTTTATCCCTTTTGTAGATGTCGATAATAGCATTGATAAATCCCTTTTGGTCAATCTTGTTGAAAAACAAGTCTTAACTATATGTGAAGCAATCAATTATGAGTTCAACATTATACCAATAAAATAAAGAGCTATGAAGTTTTGAACTCAGTTATAAATCTCCAATAAAACAAAAAAACCCAATATCAAAATATTATGCTACCAAAAAAGTGTACTTACATTGATGCTGATTGGTTTCTTCGATTGTAGGAAAATTAAGATTTCTATTTAGGAAAGAATCAAGTTCTGTGCATATTCCCATGAGCATTCTTAGTGTGTATCTTTTAGTAATAAAATGTGATGGATTCCAAGAAGCAGGTTCCTAAATTAATCATACCCTATGCTTGCTTTCCCTTCATCTTTAGGTACCTCTATATTTACTTGTCATAACATATTAATAATGGTATGATTGGACACATACAAGACTTGCATACATCCAACAAAGTGTGATAGGACCTTGAGAGATTTTAGTGATCCTCCATTAAGTAAAGGAACATTCAGTTGAACAATGAGTTGAGTAGTACAAACATTAATGACTACATAATGAAGGTAAAGAGATTGTAGATTCCCTAGGCTCAATTGGGAGCCCCATTAAAATGATGGCCTTGTTTCTCATGCTCTCAATGGTTTGAGAGAGGATGAGATATGGAAGGTCTTCACTACATCAGTGTATGTGAGGGTTTCCTTACCAAAATTTGATCATTTGTTCATACTAATGGTGGTTGTGGAGATGAACCAAGAAGGAGCTCAATCAAAAGGAAATCAAGTCCAAGTTTTCTATGCAAGTGAAGATGAAGGCAAAGAGGTGAAAAAAATCTCAAAGCAAGGGATGAGGAAGATCAAATACAAGCTCAACATAGGAGGAAAAATCAAACCAAAGCTATGGACTAAGAGGAAGAGGAAGGCATAGAGGAAGAGGAGGAAGATCCAAAGGAAGAGATGAGTGAAGTCATAGAAACCAAAGGAGGAGGCAATCAAAGATATAAGAGAAACCAAGGTAACTATGCTAGTACCTCAATGTTCTTATAGAATGGGAATTCATGTATAATGTAAGTTGGCACACACATGGTATATAGATAATGGTTGTAAGGATCATATGAGTTGTGATAAGGAACTGTCATTTATGCTGCATTCACCCACTTCTGAAGGATGTGTAGAGATAGGGGATGATAAAGAACATAGAATTACATATGGGAGATGTTCCATTGGATGGATCAAAAGTTGCCAAGGTGCTAAAGGATGTGTTGCATGTGCCAACCATCACTAAAAATCTATTGTCATCTTGATAAATGGTAGAAGAGGTTATGGAGTGATGTTTAATGGCAAAAGGTTTTCTTTAGAAGACCCTAAAGTAAGACTACAAGCTAACTGCAAGAAGAGGAAAGCAAGGGAAGTAATAGAGAATGTGTTATCTGGACCATATCCTCACATCACATGGCAAGGGAAGTAGAGGATTAGATTTAATTGAAGTGGATTTTGACATAATAAGGAAGGGAAAGAGAAAATAAATGATGAAGGCCAGCTATGGGTAGGCATGGATTCAAATAGTAATGAGAAGTGGAGGTATTCAAGACTCAAAATGTCATAACATCTAAAGCTATGAGAAGAAGCTGCATATCACCTAATAAAGATAATATCATAAACTAGAACCAAGCATCCTATTCAAAGGTTCATATATGCTCATTCATAACCAAACATTATGCATACATGAGCCAAGTGAGTGCATGTGAAGAACCAAATTGTATTGAAGAAGTAAATAAGCACAAGGAATGAAAAAAAGCAATGGAAGAAGTGAAAGATAGGGAGCACAATGAAGCTTAGAATATGGTACCGAGAGCTGAAGACATGAAGATCATTAGGAATAAGTGGCCCTACATGGGAAAGAGGCATGTACATGGGATCCCTTCAAGGTACAAAGAGAGATGAGTTACCAAGGGTTTTGCACAACCTATGACATAGATTTTGAGGAGACTTTCATTCCAATAGACAAGATTACTATCATTAAAATTTTGATCACAATCATCACTATCAAAGTATGGAAGAACTACGTATTAAATATGAAGAATGTTTTCCTGATTGGAGAGCTTGAGGAGACAACTTTCATGGATCAGTCTTAAGGCTTTGGATATCAGATACTTTTGCATCATATATGTAAGCTTAAGAAGTCTTATGGACTCAAGCAAGTCCCAATGCTTGGAATCAAAGACTTGTTGATTCTTGTTGAAATGTGGTACAATCAAATTATTATAGACTCATCACTCTTTTAAGGGAAGATAATAGAAGTGTATTCATATGTATTTATGTTGATGATCTAATCATTACAAGCGATGATGAAGCCAACATCAAGGACATAGGAGGAAGTGTAAGAGTGAATTCAAGATCTTTGAATTAGGGATCTTGAAGTATTTTTGTGAAATAGAATTCATATATAAAGAAGAGGGTATATATCTTATGTCGAGGAAGTACGTCATTGATCTCTTGAATAAGTTTTAGTTTGTGTAATTGTAAACCTATTTCTAATCCATTGGAACTCAATTTGAAATTAAGTGCTCGTGACGATGAAGAAGTTTAGGATTTGAGCTTGTGTAGGTCAATTATATGATCATTCATATATGCTACAGTTACTAGACCAGATATAGCACATGCCATATGTGTCATGTCTCAATTAATGTAGACTCTAGATGCTTCTCAGCTAGTTCTATCCAAAAGAGTGTTAGGGTAACTCAAGGGATTAGTGAATGAAGGAGTATACTATCCATGTGATGATGGTTTGTAGGTCCATACGTTTTGTGAAGCTGATTAAGAAGGCTCCAAAGATGTTAGGAGGAGCACTAGTGGATTTGTGATGATCCTAGGAAAGAAGAATATCTCTTGGATGTCTAGAAACAACTTACAAGGGCTTTCTCCTTGATTGAATAGGGGAGTATTGATAACCAAGTCCTAACCATATTTGAAGAAGTAAATTATGCATTCAACACTTGAAACAATCAAACAAAAATCTATGAAGCCATGATATTAGTTAGAAGCTCCACCAAAACAATTTGTTCACCACGTACACTTTATGCCACCAAAAAGTGTACCTACACTCATTGATGGTTGATTTCCTACATTTTAGGAAAGTATGATTTTTATTTAAGAAAGATTCAAACTTTTGTGTGTATCCTCACAAACATTAGTAGCATGTAATTAACTCCATGTATTAGTCCCTTAGCTTGAGCACACCCCTTGCCTGCTTCCCCTTCATCTTTAGTTACCTCTAGCTCTATGTGTATGCAAACATATTCTTGTCTATGTATCTCTAATTAGAGTGTGGAATTCACAATCTCAATGTAAGTCATTTCTATTGAATCTATCATTTTTATACTATTTATATAGTTTCTCAAAGTGTGTCTAACTATTGGGTTTGATTTTTTTGTGAATTGTGGGAAATAGTTATGTGAATTGTGAGAAATAGTGACATTTATGAAGCTATATCTTTGGATATAGGCAAATAGTGTTGAGTACAAGTAGCCTAATATGGAGTGGATGGTTCTCACTTATAAAATATCTAATTGTAATGCATTGTGATGTAACTTGTACTTATCCTTGAAAACTATGGTAGCCTAGCTTAAGATGACTCCATGAAAGGGTGAAAATTAGAGTTTTGCCCTATTGTTGGAGAAACTTCACATTGAAATCCTTAATTTTTATTATCTTTTTTCTTTTAGCCTTGTTGCCATTATGGTTCTATCAAAATCCATCCTTATCTAGAAGATCATTCGTTTAGATAGCAACTTAGGAGTGTTTTTTCTAATTTTGACATATTTGCACCTTAAAATTATAGTTTTTGCAAATTTTGCTTATGTAGAAGAGATCTCTTTGAGATATTTTCGTTACAAGATATCTAGGCCATGTACTTGAGCTGGCAAAAAAGAGAGTTCGCTTGCATGCATTTGGAGGCTTCTTTTGTAGTCTTTTCTAGACTATATGTACTTAAAAGAGGATTGGAAAATCAATCAACAAGAAGAAGAGAGTGGATCTTGCACATACTATGAGACAACTTTTACATCCTCCTCTCATCTTTGTTGCCTTAGTAGAAGGAGGCACATCATCAAACAAGGTGAGAGGAGGGGATCAAAGAAAAAATCTCTAGACACACCTCAAGGAAACCTCTAGAATTCATGAGCTTGAAGATCTGATAGTCAAAAGTGAAGAAAGGTCTCAAAAAAATTAAAAAAGGTTATGATCAAGTGTTGTCCTCTCTCTTCTCTCTTGGTTGAAATGTTGTACTTTTTTTGCTCTCATGGCCCTCATGCATATCTATATGAAAAAAAAAAATGCAAATATTTGATGGAGAATAACTCTGGTTATGAGTGTCTATTTTCAATGATTTTTGAGTCAGTCTAGGGGTTTTGCAATGTTCTTCATAGCTAAGAAAAACAACTTAGGAGCTAAGCAAAACGTGGGTGAATCGAAGCTAATAGATGTTGTTTCTAGCTCGATCATTTGGATAAGTTTCTAGCAAGTTTCATATCTCAAGGAAGTGGAGGCGATATGTCCCATGTGTCAAAGATGTGGAGGCGATATGTCCCATGTGTCAAAGATGTGGAGGCGATATGTCCCATGTTTCAAAGATGTGGAGTGGTGGTGCATCCTGATGAAAGGTGGTATGTGTAACGGAATCTTGGCATACACATGGAAATAAGAGGGGTCAAATTGGCTAGAGACAAGGACGACATTGACACACATAGAGAGATTGGAGGAGATCATTTTTGCATCTTGTCGTAACTCATTCTCTTTCTAGTGAGCATTGTAGCATGGAAGCATTTGGAGTCTTGTATTTGAGCACTATATTTTGTTTTTGTTGAGTGATTCATCACGTATCTCTGTGCTGAGTCTTCATGGTTCAACTTTGCATCAATGTTCATCTGGCCATCTGTTGTAGCATTCCTACATTCTATTACATCTTCCGTATCTTGTTCTCTTCCTCTTTTTCTCCAATTGATTGTTCTCTTCGTTCTTATGTTCTCCTCAATATTCTTTGGGTGTAGCTATTACAAATTATTTTTTCAAGAGGCTCATCCTTGTGATTTTCAATTTTTCATGAAGTCCACGATGGTTGACTTATGTATATTAAACATTAAAAAATGAATCCTTTGAGATATGTATGATTTTGTGTCTTGCCATGTGACATCACCAACATTTGGCATGCTCAGTGGGACCCGAGGCAATGGAAGGACTTGAAATAGTAGAAGAACTTGAAGTGGTGTTCTTACTAGGCATATACCAATTACAAGATCAAAGAAAAGAGTTGCACAAGAGCAAGTTAGCTATAAGAAGGAGTTTGTTGGGATCAAAAGCATCAACAAGTTTAGATGCACTGAAGGAAGAGAAGAATTTCATGCAAAGAAGAAGAACCATGGAGAGAGTAAGCATTAAATTTGCCATCTACAGTGGATTAGCAAACCAAGATCCCAAAAACCATATGAGGCATTACTTAGCCTTATGTAAGATGACGGGGCTATAGGATGAAAGTGATACCTTTTTGGATTTGTTTCATCACTCTAGATGGGTTGGTAGACAAATGGTGTTCTCAATTTGATGAATCCCATTTCCTCACGTGGAATGGTTTAAAGATGGGCCTTGAGAGAAGCATTCAAGCCAAGGAACATGGTAGAGAAGGGTTGGGACCAACTAGAGAAATTGAGAGTGCAACTGAGCAACTCCTTCTCAAAGCGAATCACATGAATTAGGACATTAAAGTAAAAGTTAATAGAAGATCACATTGACTTCATGGTCTGTAAATGGATCGGAAAGGCTTTCCCTAGAAGTGCACCACATCGGTTAAAGGAGACACTCCATTTCAATACCACTCTAGATGAATTCATTATAGTAGATGCCTTAAACAAGGAAGCAAGGGCACAATGCAGCAACGATGATTGCAAAGTCGATTTTTTTGGAATATCTAAAGTAAGAGCTAGAGATGTTCAGTGCAAAAGAACACCCAGCTAGAGAAGGAAGATATGGAGAGCTCACTCTCCCAAATGTGCAGACAGTGGAGGCACTCATGGAAGAGAATGAGATAAAAAAGCTTATATGTTGCACTATTTGTAGTAATAAAGGCCCTAGTTCTAGTGAATGTGTGCAGCGTGTACTCTAACAATTTTGGTAGGAAGTTTGGCGATGAAGCTAAAGATTCTTACTTGTTAAAGGGGATCCCTACCTATAAATTGGTAGCTCAATGGGTAAGTTCATTGTGAAGATTACCACAATCCTTGGGCATTGTGGAAAAGGTAGCAATGATAATCACGCTTATGTATTTTTTATGGACTTTGTGGTCATTGCTCTTCCAAGAGAAGCAATGTTTCCTGTATTATTGCGAATACCTTGGATAACGCAAGACAAATCCCTAGACCACTGGGTCAAGGAGAGAATTTATTAAGAGACCCAAGGACTTGTACAACTTTACTTAGAGAGCCAATGCAACCATATCCATATGGATTCAAACAATGTACCAAACAAACAAAATGAAGAGCCCATGCCAGAGCTCAATTATCAAGAAGAGGAAGACTTGATCAAGTGGATGTTGGAAGGGCCATAATATTTTGCAATGGAAATCAAGGAGTTATCAAATGAAGAGGGGTTATCGCAATAAAAAGAGGAGATTGAATCACAAGTTGAAGGAATCCGTGAAGATCTAGGTGGAGGGTAAGAAGCAGAAGATGAAGATGTTGGAAATGAAGCTAAGTAAACAAAGCAATTTCTCACTACTATTCTGGAATCGCCCATGGAAGAGATCTTAAAAGATGGATGCAAGAGAAGAGAGCATCATTGGACTTGCATGCACACCTTCCTACAAGCTTGAAGATTTCTCAAAGGATCAATAAAAGGAGGAAAATATCAAAGAGATTAACTTGAAAGTGATCATGACCTCAACATATTTCCTTAGCAAGTTGGTTGTGGAAATTCCCTCACTTGTTTCATCAGGTATCATACTTCTTACATAAGTATCAAAAGGTTTTTTTCTTGTCATAGAAAGGTCTAATAGGAATGCTAGAGGAGATAAGATTGCATCAAATACCCTTGGTGGATGGGACACAATCAGTAAGAAGTAGGTCGTATAAACTCAATCCAAGTATGTTGAGGCAGTGAAGATCAAGCTAATCAAATCGGAAGAAGGAGGGATCATTGTCCCTATGGAACACTCAAGCTAGATCTCTTCCATGGTCATCCTACCTAAGAAGAATTCAACGAAGATCAGAATATGGATTTCATGGCTCTTAGTAGGGCCATGATCCAAGATGGGTTCCCATAATCTTTCACTTAACAATTTTTAGAAGAAGTTGCAAGAAATTCATTATATAGTTTCTTGGATGGTTTGAGCAGCTATAAGTGGATAGTCGTACACCAAAAGATCAAGAGAAGGCTAGTTTTTCCAATTCAACGAAGATCAGAATATGGATTTCATGGCTCTTAGTAGGGCCATGATCCAAGATGGGTTCCCATAATCTTTCGCTTAACAATTTTTAGAAGAAGTTGCAAGAAATTCATTATATAGTTTCTTGGATGGTTTGAGCAGATATAAGTGGATAGTCGTACACCAAAAGATCAAGAGAAGGCTAGTTTTTCCATGCAATGGGAAATATACAAGTACATAAGAATGGTTTTTGGGTTGAAGAATATCCCTTTCACATTCAACAAAGGGATGCATGCAATATTTGGTAAATGGCTCATACGATTCTCAAGGGTATTCATGGATGACTTCTTAGTGTTCTCAAGTAGAGATGAAAGGGTCGTTCTTGAATAAATACAAAAACACATCAAAGACTTACAAGAAATCTTTCAGAAATGTTTGCAGATTTTTCTAAAGCTCAATTCAATGAAGTGTCAGTTCATGGTTACAAAAGGAACCCTACTTGGAAACATCTTAACTGTCAAATAACTCATTATGGATCCTGATAAAATAGTTACACTTTTGACAATGCCCATTCCAAAGTATTCAAAGGAGGTACACAACTTCTTAAGTCATACTTGTTATCATTGAAGATTGATAAGGATGTATTCTCATGTCCACTTTCCATTGTCATTTGTCATGACTCACAAGCAAGAATCAAAAAATCAATTGGATTTTAGGGAACTAAAGATGAGATTATGCACTTCAGCCTTGCTTATCACACCGAATTGGAATGTGAAATTTCATGTTCATACTGACATAAGTTAATGTGTAGTTGGAGAAGTTCTAGTACATTCATCAAGAACTTATAAGGCAGATTTCCCTATTTTCTATGCAAGCAAAGTTCTTACCCATCTAGAGAAGAATTATAATACTATGGAACATGAAGGCTTAACCATTGTGTTTACATTGCAAAAGTTATTATCTGTTGAACAAACATTTTGTGATCATTATTGGCCATGAACCATTTAAATACTTTTCAACAAACCTAGAGTTGCAAGTAGGGTTTGGAGATGGTTTCTCATCTTTAAGGAATTTGATTATGAGATCTATATTAGGCCAAGCAAGGAACACTTTATGGCTTATCACCTCTCAAGGATCGCCAACGGAGAATGTGTAGATGAATATTGGGAGAGGCAATAGATAGCCAACTATTCAAAATGGAAAAATGACCACAATGGTATGGTGAGATTCTAAATCTTCTCATCTTTTAAAAATTTCTTATAGGCATGTCTCCTATGGAGGATTGAAGGCTACTACTTAAGTGTGAAACTTATCCCATTACCAAAGACAAGTTGTAGAAGTTGGTCCAAGATGGTATATTGAGGAGATGTGTATATGTAGATAAAGTGGTGGACATCGTGGTTGAAGTGCACAAAGAAGGATATTCCATAAGGAAGGAAATGGCTCAAAAGATCCTACAAAACTGAATTCGGTGGCCAAGTAGATTTGATATGTAATCTAGGTTGTTAGAAAGTATGAATAACGTCAAACATGTGCATTGAAGTTGTCAAAGTTGGAATTTTGACACCTTCATGTTTTTACTAGTTGGCAACCCTTTGACAGATGGGGGATGCATTTCATTAGTTCCATCAATCTTCTAAGGCACCCTAGAGCAAAAAGATATATCTTGATGGCCACATGTTATGCAACTAAGTGGATTGAGGCAATGGATTGAGTGGATTTTTCTATAGCTACTATATAAAAGCTCTTTTGCGAGATTTGGGTGTCCTCTAGAAATAACTAACGAGAAAGGTAATCATTTTTTGAATGAATTTTTGAAGAACATGTGTGAAAAATATAAGGTCCTACATCAAAATTCATGTGTTCGTTATCCCAAGCTAATGGATAGGTAGAGAGCTCCAACAAAAACCTGATTTCTATCATCAAGAACACTTGTTACAAGTTTCCTACGTTTTGGCCACTAGTTAGATTGGCACATTATGGGCTTACAGCACTATTTGAATGGGTGCTACTAGAGTAGCCCCATTTGAGTTGGCCTATGGAATTGAGGTTGTGGCCCCTTTGAGTTCATCATTAGCTTATAAGGTGTAGATGCAAAAAAGAGAGAACACAATGGATCTCACATGGAAGGAATCTATGAACTTGAAAAGAAAAGAGAAACAATACATAATGTAATGCGGGTTGAAGGGTGGAGGAAAGAGTTGCACAAAAAGAATTCAAGAGAAAAAGCACGTCAATAAAGAATCATTTGTTTTGCTATTCAGGGTGGATCGAAATCTATCCAAACTTACACTAAGATGGATTAGACCTTATCAAGTAATGGAACTGTACCAAGAGAGCATTGCAATTTTCCACTTTGGAAGGAGAACTCCTTCATTTGGTGAGCATTTTGTATATCAATTTGTTCCATGCTTAGAAGAATTATCTCATACTTGGAATGCATGATAATTTGACTTACATGGAATTCCATGTACTAAGAGGATGCAAAAGGGTTTGATGTCGAGGACTCTAATGCCTCCTAATGTACCTTCTTGTAATTACCTTTGAAAATTTTAGTAGTTTGGATTAGGATGGTCCCATGAAAGGATGCGAATCAAAATTTCACCTTGTCCTTGGAGCAATTTTGCATTCAAATCCTTAATTCTTATTATCGCCTTTTCCCTATAGACCCATATTAATTTTCTCATTCTATCAAACTCCATCATTGGCCAAAGGATCCATCCACTCAAATAGCAAATCATGATACTTTTTGTGCTTATTTTGACTCTTTTACCCCTTAATTTCATATTATTTTGCAATCCTACCTTCTTTGGCATATTTTGGACATAAGATATTTAGGCCATGTACTTGAATTGGGCATAAAAAGTGCCCCCTCCCAAAGAAAAAGAAGTTTCTTGTATGCATCATGGGGTTTCTTTTAAACTCTCTTCTTGATCGTATGTACTCCAAAGAGGATTGGCAAGAGAATCCACACAAAGAGAGAGAGAGAGAGAATGAAGCTTGCATGTACTTCGGGATAATTTTACATCCTCTTCTCATCTATGTTGGCGTAGTAGAAGGAAGTGTAACCTCAGACAAGGTCAAAGAAGGAGCTCACCTTTTTTTTTAAATTGTCTCTGCACATGCCTTGAGGTAACCTCTACACTTTATGAGTTTTAAGATCTAATGTTGAGAAGTGAGGAGAAAGTCTCATAAAGATTAAAAAAGATTATGATGGAGTGACATCATCTCTTCTCTCTCTCTCTCTCAGTTGAAGTGTTGTAGTTTTTCTGCTCTTGTAGCACTTGTTCTCCTTAATCCTCTATAGATATAGCTACAACAAATGATTTTGCATCACTTTTTCTTGTATTATTGATATTGGATTTGAATTTTATTCAATGGCTTATTTTCTTCTTGTCTTTGTATCCCTCTGCATATGAGCCTAAGTTTTTAGAGAGGTTCATCTAAGTGAATTTATGTTTGACATGAGGTCCACCATCAATGAATTGTGTATACCATACATTCATAAACAAACGTTTCAAGGACTTGTATGATTTTTTCTCATACCCCCTTTTGTCTAAAAGACCAATTTTAATGCTTTAAAGTATGTGTGGTAGATCATCTAATCTACCTTAAGTAGACAAAAGTACAAGCTTTGTCCCTAGTTAAATTTATAGAATTGTGCAAAATAGAGACTAAATACCTCTATGTAGAAGGGTAGTCACCTTCCAAATTTGCATTGGGTTCTCATTTCAATCCCATCACATGTTGATCCATAAATTTAGCATGCTTGTTATTCCGTTGGCCAATACTTCCACTATGATGTTGTATCTTGACTACAAAATGGTAATAGAGTGCCAAACTCCTTATTCTTTCTCTTGTTGATCATCTTGATCAAACCATTATTCAAGAATCTAAGGAGAGTATGAGATATGCATGATTCTTGAAAAACCATGGTGAGTGGTTCAAAAATGAAATATCTAAAAGTTTTGAATAAGTCATTGGTGAGGCCATCCAACCTCAAGCTCTTTCTAAGTGGTAGAGATTCAATGAATTCCTCCACCTTCGCTTCAATGATAGGTTATCCATTTTCTTAGAAATCATTGGAGGAATATATTATTGTTTAATTGTCATGCATTGAACTTTTTCATGATGAAGATGGGCTAGGAGAGGAAAGTTATGTCCCTGAAGTGGTTTACATTGATTTCATGATTTTCCTTCTCTTCATGCACTAGGTTCCATCATTCTTGTTCATTAGATGGATACAATATTTTCTTTGTTTTTTCGTCAAGATCTTATGCATATGTTTGTTTGGTCTTTTCATTTCACTCACCAATCCTTGTAAAAAAGCTTCAAATATTGGCATTTGATCTTATTCTTGAAACATATATTTTCTTTAACTCCAATGAGATATGGGAGAGTTCTTAGCCCTCACCAGGGTTGCATGAATGGCTCAAACAAGTTGAACCCACCCAAACGGTAGGGAGGTACCCAAGATAAAGAAGGTAACCTAAATGGTTTCAATATCTCATTTTGAATAAGAGGAAGGAGAAGAAAGAAGGATCAACATGGAACCACATTGAATTGATTATATGGTTGGTAGCACTAAAGAACACTAAGATAGGATAGTGATATGATAAGAGAACGTTGATATAGAGATTTATATTTGAATCGAATTGATCCAAAGATCCCAATGTGTCATGGTCTATCCAATGAAGCTTTGAAGGAGGCTAGGGTCTACACAGATCTTGAACTATGTAAAAAATGGATCATGCTAAACTTTGACATGACATGGAGCCCCAAAATATTCAACAACATCTTCTTTGTGGCATCAATGATTTTGGTGTTTTTTGTTCCATCTATGTTCAATGTGCTAATCATATTAAAGTGTGAGATAAGGAAAAAAGAGAAGGGGATAGCCATCAATGATTATCAACCCTCATTCATCAACACTGGAGAGTTAGGGGTGCAAATGGACATGATGGGGAAGGGATAGGGACCCATAAGCAAAATGGAGACCATGCATTGTCATGGTCAATTTAGATTTTGTGTTGCTAGGAAGGCCATTGTAGGCTAATGGATATGGAAGTATCCCCATTTTCCTTAGGATGAGTAGTGTGCAGCTGGCCATTCACTCATAATGAGTTTCTATCTTTTTTATTCTACTTTATAAGTCAAATTTATCCACATTAGCTTTTTGAAGTAACTGAATTGAAGATTATGATTACTAAATTTTGTCTATTTATTGATGATGAGGGACTAGTCTCAATAATTTAGGTCCCCTATGTTGAGTGATACAATAAGATGTTCCTTTAACTTCCTTATTATCATATGACTTCTCCTTTCTCTTTAGAATGAATAGTAATCTTTTTTTCATCATTTTGAGTATGTTTAGAAATATAGAACCTATTATTGAGCTATTGCTATTTGGTTTCTCTTCTATTTTGATGATTTTTTCATATTAATTGTCTTCTTCTTTTCTCATCCTACTCCGCAGTTTTTTAAGTCTCCAATCTGATCACTTCCACTTAGACGGTCAAGGGTCTTCAATTTTTTTTCCCAAATGATGGTTCCTACAGTCCTTTTTTTTTATCTTTCTCATATCTTAGGTCTTTCTTATTGGTTTTTTATATCCTCCTTTGGATCAATTGGAATCTCTTATCCACTTTTTTTAATGGAATCTTCTTAGTTGGAGATGTTGGTATGCTAGCTTGAACTTGTGAATATGGGTCTCTCCATGTATCTCCATATGCTGACTATTTAACCAATGACTCCTTTGACCCCAAGATGATGGAAGTATTTTTTGGAGCTCCACATTTAGGTCCTCTCGAATGCAAATTTGAGAGTTCCATCTAGAGTCAAAAGAGTGTGCTGCATTGTCATAATTTTCTTTCCCCACATCCACCATGGTAGCCAAGACAAAACCTTATGGTTGGAAAATTATTCAATGAATTCGTAAAGAGAGAAAAACGAGCTAGTGAACTCAATCCAAATTTGATATTTAATATGTTTGTAGTTATTTGGAAAGAACTCTGGAAATAGCTTGAAAAGGATATAATGTACTCATGGTCTCGGCACATGCGAATTTAAAAGATTTGGAATAGCATATCTTGTGTGTAAAAGTTTATTCAAAGAAACTAACATGATTTAATAGAGGATCATATTGATGAATTTTCTTGATAGAAATTGATCCTTAGGGAATCAAATAACAATCACACCAAATAATTGTCCAAATAGGCACATGTGTTTGAGATCTTGTTGAGGTTTCTCTAACTTATTCCAAGGAAGTTGGGCATCAAGATAGATGTGTCATGTGCAACTTTGTGACTCAACAAGCCTAGATTACTAAGGAATAGAAAGGGAGTCTTTATCATCCCAGATATTATGGGCATATTGGGCACACAAGCACATTAGAAAAGGGTAAACTTGAATGGACCAAAATCAAAGATCGTAGGAATTTCGATGATCAACTATTTCCATCAAGGGAGGGAACACAAGAGAAAATATAATGAAACATCAAATGAAGCAAGATCACCAAGAAACAAACTCCCTTCTCCCACTTGAGTAGGGTGCAAAAGGAAAAATCCAAAGAAAAACATAAAAAATAGGGGAAACGCCAAGCAGGTAGTTGTGTGGGCCCCAAGTAACGTGTTGATAGTGAGAAGCAACACTTAATGACCTTGAAATTGAACAGTTAGACAAACCAAATGAGAAGCCATCTTTGATTGTCAGCATGAAAGTTTTTTATCATAATCATCCACTATCAAGGCCAAAGGCCATCACTCTTAGGGAGAGGACCACCCCAAAACTCATCTCACACGAGGCCATACATGTGCTCAAAGGTCATCATTGATTGCCCCTCACATGGGAATTTCCAATGAACAAGAAAGTGGCAGTTGGGATCATAGATGAAATAAATTCCATTAGGCAATCCTTCACGATAATTGCCATAAATATCCTATATGGCAATCCTTCATAGCTTCAAAGAATTCATCAAATGGACAAAATTAAATCCACTATAGATTTTGCATCCAAGAAATGAGGATATAAAACCAATTATATCATTTCTACACTCAAGCATCATACTAGTTGGAAAAAAACATCATTACCATTACGCTCAAGAAATACCATCATGCTATGATCACTACACTCAAGTAATATCTTGTTGTCATGATAGTACTTGGTTTGATAATGTTGTTGTCAGATCCAAGAAAGAACTCTATCTATACCCTAAACAAAATTTCTCTAGGAAGACTTAAGCTCATAGATTTGCTAGGTGCATGACCTCCAAAAAAAAGAAAAAAAATTAAAAGAAAAATCACATCAATTCGAATGAAGTAATTAATTAAATAAAAGTGTTGTTTGGGCTAAGCAGCGAGATTTTCTTAATGAACCTAGTTTTACCAATCAAATGTTTAAGAGAGAAGCCCATAGGAATATCCATGAGTCTAAAAACTTCATTATCCTCAATCTCCTTGCAAGATTTATCAAGACAAAAATCTTAAAGTTGATTTTATTGTGATTATTGTAAAATGTTGGCCTTTGAAAGGTTTCCAAAGCTTCAAACTTCCAAAATTGAAAAGTATCATGTTATTTTCATTGAAATGATTTCGCATTATCATAGAAGAGTGAGAGTTGAAATAATTGGGGTTTTTGTACTCAATCAAGGGAGACTATCTAAGTTAATGTCCAAAAGAAAGGGAACTAAGGTGTAGCCTTGTTGGTTAGCCATTTTGAGGGCAAAAGAGTTTGGTAGTGAGCCATTAATGTCATATCATGGGTGTTACATGGGAACACCTCTAAGATGACGTGGCTTGTTTTGCCACATGGCATCAGATAGATGCATTGTATATTACTAGGGAGAGAGTCTTAATTAATATGACTCTTGATGAGAAGAAGAACGGCCGCTCGGGCGTGGTTGGGAGGAGAGCTGAGTCTCTGTGAGTAGGGCGAGAGTTGCTCCGTCTTAAACGATGATCAATGTCATATCATGGGTGTTACATGGGAACACCTCTAAGATGACGTGGCTTGTTTTGCCACATGGCATCAGATAGATGCATTGTATATTACTAGGGAGAGAGTCTTAATTAATATGACTCTTGATGAGAAGAAGAACGGCCGCTCGGGCGTGGTTGGGAGGAGAGCTGAGTCTCTGTGAGTAGGGCGAGAGTTGTTCCGTCCGCGTACGATGATCATCGTTTAAGTAAGGCAAAAGGTCTGGCAATGTATCATTAAATGTCATATCATGGGTGTTACATGGGAACACCTCTAAGATGACGTGGCTTGTTTTGCCACATGGCATCAGATAGATGCATTGTATATTACTAGGGAGAGAGTCTTAATTAATATGATTCTTGATGAGAAGAAGAACGGCCGCTCGAGCGTGGTTGGGAGGAGAGCTGAGTCTCTGTGAGTAGGGCGAGAGTTGTTCCGTCCGCGTACGATGATCATCGTTTAAGTAAGGCAAAAGGTCTGGCAATGTATCAATTAACAACACTACAAGTAGTGGAGTTGGAAAACAGGTAACCAACTACTTTGATGAAATAAGGAGAAATCTATTTCTTGAGGCATTGGAGAGAAAAATTCCCACTCAATTATGTCATTAGGCTTATCAAAGTTGATCTTACAGAAGCAAATTTCCCCTTAATAGAGGCATAATTGGGAAAATATGTTCTTGTTAGTTACCACAATTTTTACTATCCAACAAGGACCCATCACCTCATATTTAACTATTTTAGAGCATTTGAGCATTGAATATGATTAGTATGTATCAATGGTTTCTTATCCATTTTCATCCTCGTACCATATTGATAAAAACAATAACAATGAATTCTCATTATCCTAGAAATAAATATACATTTATCAATTCAATCTAATAAATATAAAAAATATATTCATATAAAAAGTTAGCACACTTACATTTTGTGAGTATATTGAACATTATTTTCACAGTAAAAGGTCAGACAAGTTATCATGATTGATTGTTTGGAGGTTTTTAAAAGAACTATAATACAAGATCATGCAAGTTATCATGATTGATTGTTTAGAGGTTTTTAAAAGAACCATTGTTTATGGTAATATTCATTAGGTAGGATCCATCCATTTTAGATACCTTGCCATGGAAATGGCATCAATGATTTCTCATTTTGAATTTGTAAAACTAGGTACATGGAACATTGCATTTGTAAAACTAGGTCTAATTGTTACATAGAACATTCTTAATTTACACAAGTCTTAATTACACCTATCATACAAGAAATAGCTACTTTTATCAGGAATTTTTTTTTATAATAAATTTACACCACAACATGTATAAGGGTCCTATGTTTACGTGTTAATGGTCCTCTTTATGTTTCCAAATACATAACTTAGGGTAGTCCATCTATATAATCAAGAATCATCACTTTACATGTCTAGGATCCCAATAGGATTATCAAACATTTCAAAACTTTCTACATATACTTGGTGTGGACAAACATATTTGTTGTAAATATATTTCATGAATCATCTTCATTAGTGATTACAATTTATGTGCATGATAAAAATCCCAAAACAAATCCTTGAGAGGTCCCTAGAAACTATGATTCACAAATCCCATGTAATATATAAATTTCAAGAGCTTTACATAAATTTCTTTCTCTTCAAGAATTTTTCTTCGAATTTTGATTTTGGTATTCTCGATGGGGAAAACACAAAAAGGTAGAAAGCATGTGTTTTCCTCCTTCCCGGGGTCATTGATTTTGGACAATGTATCCAATTTATTATTTACAACTTTTGAGGGTAAGTGATTATTTGTGATCTAAAGTACCATCATTAAACCATGGTCAATTTATGTTCTCTTTAAATCTGTATCGTTCTTTAAATTTACTTTGATCAACGTTGTGGACATATCATGAATTTAGGAATTAAAAAAGCGAGTGAGAGAGAGAGAGAGAGATGATCCAAAATGGTATGGACTTATCCTACTTTCTCGTGGTTTTTGATGCAGGGTTGGCGACAATATATACCTTGCTTAAGTTAAAAACATAGTGTATGGTATATAAATGCTTTGAAACTTATGTCACAATAATGAAGTACGGCCTCTCCATTGTATCACATTACTGAAAAAAATCATTTCTTGATATCCCACCATTATTCATTGTAAATTCCCAAAAGTATTCATACAATTCATATGATTATCTCGGATTCTCTAATTTTTAACTTTACATGCATTCATAAGTGATTGATATCCTTGATCACAGAATCCTTGATCACAAATTATAGTATGCTCTTAAAGGAATTTGTCTAAATTTTAACAATATCTAATGGTGATCCTCTACGTATTAACTTTGTTGAAATCTAATAAACTAAAGATTTTCAATGCATAAATAGCAAGTTATAACACAATATTCTATACACAAACACTAACCAATTTACATATGCACATATTCTATACACAAAACACTAACCAATTTACCTATACACATACATATGCACATTCTGATACACAAAAACATGTATGCACATACACTTAAGAATGCATGTGCATGTAGATATACATGTACACATAGACATACACATACACACATACACATACATGTACTTGTACACATATTTGTACATGTACACATACACATACATGTACACATGCACATACACATACACATACACATATTCACTTGGTGCTTCATGTTAATTCTTTGTTTTTAACACTTGTAATCATCATTCTGTCCAAAGCTTTTGTAAGCATAACAGAAACTTCATTTTTGCTTCCTACACAAATTACCAAAACCTCCTTTGGAAACCTATTTTCCCTTATTGAATGATAAACCAATTCAATGTGATGAATGCTACTCATATTCTCACAAACAATATTGGATATGTATCAAACTACATGTTTAGCCACATATATAACTTGTTAAGCCAAATCATTTCACATGTGAGTTTAAAAATTTAATGCACTCTGCCTCTATGGAGTAAAATTTCTCTATGGGTTGCTTCTTTGAAGATCCATGTCATCACGTTGATACCTAACATGATCAATCTACATCATGATAATCTTCCTATCTTCTTTGGTTCTACATAATGTTTATCATATTAAGCTTTGACTTGCATATAATCATCAAAATATTATAAAAAATGTTCTTTTATGGTATCCTTAAGTTACCCTAACATTCTTCTTGTAGCTTAGAAGTACATAGCCCTTAGACTATGCATGAATTGGAATGACATCCCGATTGCATATGTTTATTGTGCCTCATACTAAAATTGATTGCATCTTCTATAATGTTCTCAAAATTTGGCGTTCTGATTGCGTATGCTATAATGTTCCTAAAATTGATCTTTATAATTTGACATCCTCTATGACATCTTAACCTTTGCTTGTTGCCATAGAAATGAGTTTCCTAATTATGTTCATCTTGGTCAATCCTTTAGTCACCAATCTTGTGGTGAACGTATAGGAAGACCAATATGATGTCCTCTTAATCTTATAGACCCATATGTTTCCAATTATGTTCACCTCCTCTTTCTTGATGATAAGAATCCATTTTTGGAGTTTCTCAAGAGCTTCTATCTCCTCTTCCATTGCTCCCTTCCACTTTGCATGCATAATAATATCTTCTTAACATGTAGGTTCATATTATTCAACTCACTATTTTATATATGCATAGCGAATGGCCATCAATGAATCATAAATAAGTATTTTTACTAAATACTTAGCCCAAGATTACTTAGATTCTTCATCTTTGGGAGATGTGAACCTCTTTTTCATTAGTTTATGCTTTGGATCTTGATATTTCTCTCTATGTTCCTCATTTTCAATTTCATTTGCATCTACATCAAGTTGTACAATATTTGCTTTGCCTTTGTTTGAAGTACTCCCTTCTTCTTGAACCCATGGTGAATAGTGATGAAGTGTTGATGTCCACTTAGTTCTATGTTATTATACACCATCTTCTCAAAATGTGACTTGCCATTCCCCTTCATGATCCACCATAAAATCACACTTTTCTTGTGCCAAAGAAATAGCTTATTAAAAGTTACATGAAGAGACATCAATAAATCCATAAATCCTTAGTGTTAGAGTAAAACATTTATATCCTTTTACAAAACCTAGATATGTTAGAAACGTATATTTCTAGTGCTTGTGCTACATTTTGTCCCTTAGTGCATAACAACATGTACAAAAAAAGTGCATCCAAAAACCTTCAAGTGGGAGAGCCACTAATGTAGGCACTCTTCTTAAAGGAATCTTAGTCTAAGTTCCCATTTGCATGATTCACAAAGATGAGCCATAGCTTGACCTTGGTAGTTTGGCAACCAACCTCTTGTACTACATTTCTTTTTTTGTTTGTATGTTTATGTGACTTAATCTCTTGGGTATTAAATCCATTTCTAAAATCTACTTGTCTCACATATGTAAAATAAACATGTTGGGTGAGACTAAATTTTACCTCTACTATGAAGGAAATTCCTTGCTTCTTGCCTCTTCTTACTCACAGTAGGCAAATGTAGGATGTCTTTGAGGCATCTTCCTTGATCTTTTTCATTCAATCAATATCTTTAATGTGAGATGTCCCATATGATGTATTACTTGTTTCTACATCCTTTACCTTCGGAAGCTTATAGATTTTTTATCATAAATAATTCAAATCAATTGGTTGTTGTATCCATTTACCAATGTACCATGTATGACCGATTTTACTTGAATTACCATTCGTGTGAATCATAAGAATATTACCATTATCAGATATTGTAGAGATATAGTTACATTGAACTTTTTAGGATGAATATTGATTGTATTTACCTTTTCTACCTTCTTGGTAGCACTCTCTTGGAGAGTGGCCATACTTGCCACTTATGCACCAAATATTGCCATCTTGACGTATAGTTTGTTGATGTTTACTTCCTCTAGCTCTTGGCCTTTGTCTAGTTCTTTGTGAAGAGTTATCTTGATCATGAAATTAATTGATATGGTTGGATTCTCTTCCCCAACATCCACCTCTACCCCTGCATTGACCTTCTCTACCTTTGTCTCTTTGATAATTTGCAAGACTTTCACGTGCATCCTTGCTTTTGGATTATCATCCTTGTATGTTTATTTTCTCAATTACCATAGCAGAAAACTATTGCTCAAGATTTTGTAGATTATCAACTCCGCTATTCATCGCCCCTTAAGTAACGGAAGGTATATGCCACTAGATAATCATTATCTATGTGGCTTCCAACTAATGTCAAGGCATTTGCTAGTTCTTTGATTTTGAGGATATAGTCATTGAAACTACTTCTAGATCTTTTTCTAAGATTAAAAATCTCATCCTTCAATTATGTTTTCCTTTATTTGGTTCTATTTGAATAGAGATGTTTTAGTATTTAACATATCTTCATGCTTAAATCCATGTCTTCGATATGGCTTGTCATGATATTTATTATGTTTTGATAAAGGATGAAGATGAACTTTTGTTGGGAGAAGTATCAAATCATCCCCAGTGCAACATGAAGCATGAATGGCCTCACATGTAAATTAACTCACACCTCTACAAATGAAAACTTTTCTTTCTCTAAGATAGAATGGATTGAATCACAAAGCTTTTTCATTCTAATTAAACCCAATGATGGTTTCAATGCAAATTATTTTAATCAAAATACTTACTCATAACTAATCCCAACAAGTTAGGCTACTTAATTGTCTAAAAGAGGAAGATATATATGGCTACCTAAAGTCACCTGGAAGTAGGCAAGGGATTTGCTTGTTTCTATTATTCCAATGACTAACACACTCAAACACACATGAGAGTCTACAAATTTGATTCAATCGTGAATATATAAAGTCTAAAAAATCCCTATTTCTTAGGAACCCTTTTCCAAGTCTCTATTCTCATTACATCTAAGTGTCATTGGTGAGATTGATTGGTCAAAACATGTACTCTATTCTTTCCATAATAAGTCTCCACTTGGCACCAATTATTGAGCAATTAAAGCTCCCAAGGTTGGAGCTTGATTTCCAACACCCTACCTCAAGCTTCAACCTTTACCCTAGCTCCACCATTCAAATATTTTTCTCGAACTTTGATAGGTTGGTGATGTCCAAAAATTTTGTGAGCATGTCAACAAATTGATCCTTGCTACTTATATGTTGAACTTGAACCTCCTTTTGTTCAACACTTTCTCTCTAATATATTGATCTTTTACCTCTGTGTGTTTGATCCTAGCATGGAACATATGATTGGAAGATAGGTACACACTACTCAGATTGTCATGATGAATGGGGAATTTTTGGACTTGCATACTCAAGTCACACATAAGCATTGCACTTGATCTATCGATTTATATTCAGCTTCAATTGATGAAAAAGAAAATATGGATTACTTCTTGGAAGACCAAGAGATGGGTTTTCTTACCATCAAGATTGCATATCCACATGTACTCCTCCCATCTTCTTTTGGTCTATCCTAATCAGCACTTGTGTATGCTTGAACCTACAAATTATCTTCACACAGATGTTATAGACCTTAATCAATTGTAACCTTTAGGTACCCAAAGATAGGAAACTCTAAGAACTTGCATGAACTGAGAGAGAATTTCCATTGCATATGGTAATTTAGGCCTAGTAATGGTTGCATATATCAAGGACCCAACTATTGATCTATGTAATGTGACATTATTCATTTTTCAAACTTTCATTGAAGTAAATTTGACATTGGTTTCCATTTCTATCAATGTTATGATGGTGGTTATCTTCAGAATATGGATAAAGGTCTCTTCAAATTCAATATCACATGTATGAGAAAATACTTTTATCCACAAGCCTTGCCTTGTACCTAAAAATGATACCATTTGAGTGTCTCTTTACCTTAAAAACCCATTCATTTCCATTACATTCATACCTTCCTTCCTTGACACTAATGTCCAAGTCTTTTTTCTTCAATGCCTTCGCTTCCTTTGCCATAGCTTCTTGCCATTTCCTCAACTTTTTTGCACCTTTAAAACATGTGGGCACTTGTACTTCTACTATCTTTTTCATGTATCCATAATGCCTAGTCATAAAAGAATCATAGATAAGTCTTTCAACAAGATACCTTTCCCTTTTTTACTTTGTTTCTTTTTTTTTGTTGGAGATGAGCCTCCTTTTACTATTGTAATTGATCATTAACTTTGATCTTTTCCCTTTCTTCTAATGTTTCCCACTACTCTGTACACCATATAGGTCTATTCATATTTCATCATCATCTTCATTTTTTCTAATTGTTTCTTTATGTTTATGCCTTGCATCACTAATTTGACTTGACTTAGGGTTTCCTTCACTCCATGGTGAGTTTTTTCTCATGCTTGATCCACTTGATTGTTGAGTTCCACTAAGATCCATGCTTAGTGGTTCTTCATCTTTACTATATGTTCCATCTAGTCACCTTCATTGTCCTGCATAAATATGTTTGATGCATACCATGGAAAAAACTCAACAAAGTTCATATACCTTGTTAAATCATACTCCTTGAGTATCATAACCTACGAATACATATTTCTTGGTCCTGTCATCTAGTTTGATTCTTAATTCACTTGGTACGAGCACACATTATGTGCATTCGAATACTTTGACATGTCAAGCAATTGGTTTCCTTTTCTACCAAGCTTCATAGGATGTGGAAGACTGTATACTTACTATAAGGGATTTGTTCATAATATGTATTGCAATGGTAGTTGCACCTATCCAGTAGCTATTGGAAATCCCCATTTGCTTCATCATGGCCCTAGCACATTCAAAAATCTATGTGTTCTTCCTTTGTACTAACCCATTTTTTTGGGGTGGATACCTATAAGTATACTACCTCTTGATGTTGTAGATTTGGAGAAAATTAGAGAATCCATGAGAGAAATGTTCTCTCTCTCTCTCTCTATCTCTATCTCTCTCTCTCTGTCTGCCTATCTCTATCTCTTTAATCTTAAACATTAATGTGCCTTCTAGTTTCCCTTTCAATTAGGGTTTTGAACTTCTTGAAATAATAAAACACATGTGATTTATGTCTCGTACAAAATATTCATTTCATCCTTGTACAATCATCAATGAACTTTACAAAATATCTATTACCTCTATTTGATCTTTTCTTTTATGGCCCCATACATCTTTGTGTATCAAGTCTAGGATGTGGTGGCTTATGTAGCTGCTTTTCTTGAATGCCAACTTTGTTTGCTTAAAAAATTGGTAAGGTTTACATAAGCGCTTCAACCCTTTGCTATGGAAGCATGGTTATCCATTCATTAACCATCTCTTCTCCATATCCTTGAATCTTTGTACATTGATCCATCCAAACGTGTTATGCTAGCACAACAACCTTTATCTTTCCAAAAGTGAAATAGATTGTGTGGTTAAGATTGGACCTAACTTCGAATGTGAAGAGTATCTCCTTCTTGTTTCATCTAACTGCAGCTTATATCCATCCTTTGGATTCTCCACAAAGCATTCTTTCTCATTTAATCTAACCTACAAACCTCTCTCAACCATTTTCCCTTTAGAAACTAAATTTTTAATGATAGTGCGAATATGAAGCTTATCTCTCAAACATTTAGCCTTCTGAGCTCCATCTAAAATCACATAATCAATGTGGGTGATAGCATACACTATGTCATTACCTATTTCCACATGCCCTTTGGTGGATGGTACCTACGTGTTTGAAAATAGATCTTTGTTGTATCTCATATAAGTATTGCAACCACCATCTACATAACATATGTTGTCTCCTTGAGCTTTGTTATCTTTCATCTACATCATCACTAACATATTTTTATTCTCACGTGTTGAGGAGGAAAACTCAAAGTTACCTTGACATTTATATGTTGAATTGCTCTTCTTGCTTTGGTAGCAATCCATTATCTTGATTTGAATCACCTTCCTTGGTCTCTTCTTCCTCTACACTTGCCTTGTCCTCTTCCTTTACCTACATAGAATACATGGGACTCAATGCCCTTTCCCTTGCAACCTCCAATGTTCATTTGTTTTATGAAGATGAAGGCCAATTTAAGAGATATCAAATAAAGGAATGCAAGATAGCCATTCAAATTCCCAAGAGATAGGACAGAGGTAGGATAGAATATGATAACAAAATATAATCCAAGAATGTGTTAGTGATAAGAGAAGAAGATGAAGAAAGATACACTTTCATAGGTAAGGATGTATAAAAAAAAAGAACAATAATTGATAGAAATTGTTGATAAGAAATGCACCCTAAGATGTGCTCTCATGGAATACCAATAGCCACAAAAACAAATACCATACGTATACTCGGCAAGGATAGAAAAGGAGATAGAAAACTCACTTGCTATGGGATTCATTTCAAGAAAGATAATCTCTTCTTATCACCAATAATTTGGTGGAAGGGGTAGTGGGCAAATTGGAGCTTCCTTGATGGCTTTTAAGGGTATAACCACATTGCAATTGCTCTAGAGGACCAACATAAGATGGCCTTTGGTGCCGAGTTCATAATTTATGCCTTCAAAGCCATGCCCTTGGATTGGATTATGTGCCATACAATTTTTTATGATTAATGTGTCATATCCTCAAAAGTTCTTTCAAAAGAGTATGAAAGTATATTACGTAGACAATCTATGTGCGTGCTCTTCAATAAGTGAATCTCATATTCCAAAACTTCAAAAAATCTTTGCTAAGTGTAAACCTAATCGAGTGTCCTTGAACCTAGAAAAGTATGTATTCATGATTAGAAAAGAGAACTTTCTAGGTCACATCATCTCAAAAAATGGAATCTCAATAGATAACGGTAAAATTAAGGTGACCTTGGACCTTCCTAGATCAAAGAATGTGAAGAATGTGCAAGCATTTATGGGCCACTATGTGTCACGTGTGTATCCACATGTAAGAAAACATATCAAAATCACTATATGACCTATTAGATAACTTTGAATGGAAAGATGATTGCAAAATGCATTCGTTTAATTAAATAAATGGTTTATCTCAACTACCATTCTAAAGGTGTTTGATTCGAATAAACCATTCCACATTCATGTGGAAGCTTCCAATTTTTCAACCTCATGTATTCTTGAACAACGAGTAGTTGAAGAACAAACATCATTATTCAATTGCCTATGCAAATAGGAAACTCAATAATGCAAAAACAAATTATATAGCTACCAAGAGAGAGGGCTAAGAATGGCCTACGTAGTGAAGAAGTTTAGACATTACCTCCTATGTAATAAAGTCAAGTTTTTCATGGACGTCCAAGCAATTTTATACCTATTGAAAAAACCATATAACATTGTTACATTGGTTAGATGATTTTTACTACTAATTGGTTTTGACTTCAAAGTAATAGTAAAAAGGGAAACAATATATGTGTGTCAATCATCAATTAAGAATGATGAATGGTGGACCACCTACTAGAATAGTTCATGAACTCCTAGACACATACCTTTCATACCTAGGGTTGGTTCCATCTTAGGTTGAAAAGGTAGTATCCATTTCAACTCATGATCACAATCATAGAATCAACCAAAGATGCAAGCAAGAGGTGTTGAAAGCAAGGAACTACCAAATTTTAGGTAGTTTATATTTCATATTGGAGTTAGGTGTCTGCGGAATCACGCGAACAACACAAGAAAGAAGAAGAAGCTTGGAGCACAACACACAATACTCAATGTATTACCGCTAGAATGTACAAAGATAAGTAGCCCGTTAGGGCAATAGGGATATATACAAGCTGAGGGAAAAAACCTCCTAAAGAGGGAAAAAAGTTCCCCGGTAGTCCTAGAGTGTTCATTGATACTTCCATTGAGTTTTCTTTGCAGGATGGTGACAAAGAATGTGTGTTAAAATATGTATTTTAAATGTCTATATTTATATTTGCATTTTTTAATTTAATTTCAAGATTTTGATGAGGTTCTTATCGTACAATGATAAGAATATAAACCAAGACATTCTTAGATTTTTTTAGGTCCTTTATTTCATACATTCATTCATTTTTATTTGCAGGAGTGACTTGATGACTTAAATTATTCCCCTTCATCTAAACTCATATTGGCATTTTTTTGTTTAATCTTAACATTCTGATGAGGTTCCGGCTAAGAAATAATTATACATGAACTTGGATAAGTAAATTTTAGATGAACAAGAGATCTAGAATTCAATATCTAGTTTCAATTAAATTATTTGAGTCTATCAAAGGTGCACATTAGTTTCAATTAAATTATTTGATTCTATCCATCTTTTTTGTTCTCAAGTTATGCAAGAGAAAGTATCATGGTGCACATAACAAGTAATATAAGAGAGGGTGGAGAACCTGGTGCAAATTCCAATCCAAGGTTTGATATTTCAAAATATGAAGAGCATGACTTAATTCATAAAATAGAGGAGACGAGATTAGAGAAGATGGCCGATTCAAGCAACTAGCGCAATCTGAACTTGTCGGATCGCCCTTATTGCTTAGATCGGTCGTGTTAGCAAACTACTGGGAGAGACTTCAAAAAGTGACTTTGCGTAAAGGTTTGACTCATGACTATAAAAACAACTTGCAACAACTCATCTCATGCAAGGTTGCTTAAAGGGGATGCTATGTTGAAATGGATAAAACGACCGATGCAAGCGATAGCGGCAATCCAAAATTCTTTGATTCCCCATATCACTTGTATCGGTCGTGTCCTCTTTCTTCTTTATGTTCTTCTCTATCTTCTCCAATTTAGACTTTCCAATAGAATGAAGTAAGAAACCCACAATGCAGCCATATTTGTAACACGACCAAATTTAATTGGACCATGCAATGAATTTTTTTTTAACTCTCAAGAGGTTCAATACAACTGTATATTTCTCAAGGCATATAAATATTGTTAAGGCAAATAAATATGGTTACAATGACCATCTTCCAGATGAAGATTGGCATAAGTACATACAATTTGTACATAAATAAATCTTCCAACCTATGTTGGTTTTACAATAGATTTCAATCTTAAACTCAAAAATGATTCAACCCTTTCTATCGTTTTTGGAGCCCTCTTTTCTCTGATGCTTGTGGCCCTTTTTGGAGCTTTCACCATGACTCATTTTCTTGGTCCCATGCTTCAATGGTGAGTGAAGAGGATGCCCTTTCTTTTATTCTTGAGACTTCTTTTTATCACATGGAGGGGGTGGAGGTGAGTCTGGATCATTGGGGCAGATTGCATGTTTCATAATGCCATTTATTGCTCTCTCTCTGATCAAGATGATCCATGCATCTGGATAGTCTGATAAATTTAATTCATGACTATAAAACCTTCTTTCCAAGAATCTTACAGCATTTGTAATCACTCTACAGCCACATGACGTGTCTTTCTGCAATGGCACATGAATTTGTATGTATTCAAATTGCTTTTGTTCATTCAATTTAGCAATTCTAGGAAAATTTTGATCAATATGCATCTTGAAAAGCTTTGCAGCACTGCATTGTAAAGTGAAAATCAGAATGGATGGCATGGCTCTTAAATAGAGAACAAAATGTATAGCAACTTAAACTTTGCAATTCCCATGTTGTGATTTAAGAGAATTGAGGAAAAGATCTTGATATACATTGAAGTCAACAATAATAAGACTCCAATGACCCCTCTCAATGAGTTGCATGTAAATATACTTTTTTTATTGAAACAAATATCTTTTCAAAATGATGAATACTTACTTTTCAATATATGGGTAGATAACACATTCTACCTCTTCTGTAAAATTTTGTAGAAAGGACTTAGCATCTCCATGTTTATGAAAAAAACACTGTGTCACCAGAGGATCTATGATAAATACTTTTCTTTGAACCGCTTCCTCACATTGTTGAAGAAGAACCCTACAAATCAAGAAATAAAAATTCAGTTAAGGAACTAGAAAATTAAGCAATACAAGAGCACTTTATGGCCTCTAGATAATACCTGAGTGAAATGTTGACCACACTATCTGATATTTCAACATGAAACTCCCACAACATTTTGTTGTCTTCAGGTCTAATGTCAAGGAACCATTCATTCTGCCATGCCATTGCAACATTAACTATTATCTGCCCATCTCCTTTCTTAAGGAGCTCTTTATTTGCTTTCTGTAACTTTTGAATCTGGTTTAAGATGACACTTTCCTCTGTAAATAATCCCTGCTTTTTCCTCTCCTCCTCACTATTTGTTGCAGTTCTAGTTTCATGATCATGAGTGACCTGAGGGTTGATCTCTTCAATGACAACTGTTGTTTTGGGTGCTCGGGTTGGAGGTATATTTAAAATATCGAAGAATTTTTTATCATGGTGATCAATAGGAACTAGAGATTTATCAAATTTATATCTTATTCTTGATACAATAACATAATCCTTCACCATTAGTGTTACCCTGTGAGAATGAGCAGCACATAAATAGGCATCATTCATAAAATCAATAGCAAAGTCCTCTACAGCTTCTTGCAGGCATAGCAGTGCTTGAGTTTGCCACCTCACATTGATAAAGGATGAGGTCTTCATCAAAGAACAGAGGTTGGCTGTGATCTGCTTGACAACTCTCATAAATGGAAGTCTAGGGATCAACAGTCCCACAGACATTTGAGCTTTTCTAATTTCCCTCAAGGACTTTACATGGTACTTGACCCTTTTCTTTGAAGGCTTCTCTGATACATTTCCTTGACCCTTCTTGGGATTTTGCTCCTGGACATTTTGCTCTTGGGCATTTTGTTCCTGGGCATTTTGGTCCTGACCCTCAGGGTACAACTTCCTTGCTGTCTTTTTGGTCCTAGCCATATTCTGCACAAAATGAGAGTCTTTAGGCAAGGAAGTGGAAAGGAAAGGCAACTTACTCTCAAAAACTTTGATCAAGGACTCTTTCCACTGTCAAAGACACGACCGATCCAAGCGATAAGAGTCATCCAAAAATGCCCGGATGTCCCTTATCGCTTGCATCGGTCGTGCTTTTAATCGTGAAGAAACATCAGTGAATACCATTTCCCTTGGAATGCATTACAGCTAATTCTTAACCAAATAAAATGTTACTTCAAAGCTTTGATCAAGGATGCCATTTAAGAAGCACGACCGATCCAAGCGATTAGGATCATCCGAAAATCCCCGGATGTCCCTAATCGCTTGCATCGGTCGTCCTTGAATTCATCATGAAATATCAATCAATACTATTTCGAATATAGCTTACAATGCATAATACTCAAGCATCATTGAGCAAAACATAATTTGCAAGCTATGATCAAGGACTCGATGCCATTTAAGAAACATGAACGATCCAAGCGATTAGGGTTATCCACAAATCTCGGATGTACCCTTATCTCTTGGATCGGTCGTGTCCATATTACCTAACGCAGAGAGCGTTCTCTATATTAAGAAGGAGCCAAAAAACTTGGTGGCAATGGAACCTCGACGCTTGGAAAGTGTTGAGAAAAAAATGAGAGAAATGAATAGGGAAGCTTAAATAGGTCTCAAAACTGAGTTGACTGTTGGTGCCACACATGGTTGGTCCACATCATATAGCCATTGTGAACGTTCTTTGTCACGTGGCACGATTTGATTGGGCCACATCATCTATCCATTGCGATTCCCAATGTACCTTTGCCACGTGGCACTCACTGATTGGTCCACATCATTTGACTGTTAGTTCCTCCCTCCTTGCCTATAAATAAAAACTCCCTTCACCAATTTAAATTTTGAACCTTCATAGAATTTGTCTCATTTCCGTGCATATTTTTCTTTCATCCCCGACACGACCGATACAAGTGATTTTCCCTGTTTGACCCATGTTGGCTAGCTTTAGTCGCTTGCATCGGTTGTGTTCTCCTCTAGGACATACAAGAGAAGCTGCAGCTAAGATGGAGGGAATGAATGAGATCCTTAGTGTCTCTCCATCAGAGAAACTACTTGATTTCATGGTTCAAGAGGGTTTAACTGTAGATTACTATTGGAGTTAGACATCTACGGAAGCACATGAACAGCACGAGGAAGAAGAAGAAGCTTGGATCACAACACAAAATACTGAATGTATTACTAGAGAATGTACAAAGATAAGTAGCCCATTAGGGCAATAGGCGTATATGTAAGCCAGGGAAAAAAACCTCCTAAAGAGGGAAAAAAGTGCCCCGGCGGTCCTAGTGTTTTCACACACATCACTAACTAAATATATCAACAAATCCCCCCTGGGAGTGATGCGGTGAACAAGGAGCTGGCACTCATGTATAAGGAAGTGCCAAGCTATGTGGAAATCACTCCACAAAAGGAAGTAAGCCCAAAGCTTTGTCTCAAAGAACTTGTAGTTAGTCCAGATTTTACTGACGAACCTTTGATCAAATTATTTGACTTGTGATTTCTGAGAAGCTTCAAACTTCTCCCTAGGCAGAGCCCTTGTGAAAAGGTCTGCAATGTTCTCCTGCATGGGCACATATGCCAAGCTGATCTCACCAGCAGAGAACCTCTCCCTGACATAGTGATAATGCACCTCAATGTGCTTAGTGCGAGCATGGAACACAGGGTTCCTCGCAACTGCCAATGCGCTCTGACTGTCAGTGAAGATGGTGGTGGTAGAAGACTACCAACACCCAAATCAGCCATAAGGCATCTGAGCCACACACACTCAACAATAGCTGTGAAAGTTGTCCTATACTTAGCCTCACAACTGGAAGTGGCCATAGTAGGTTGCTTCTTGCTCAACCAAGATATACATGAGCTACAAAGCATGAAGCAAAAGCCACTAGTGGACACACAAGTGTCATAGCAACCAGCCCAATCAGAGTCAGAAAAAGCATGCAAATCTGGCGGTAGTGATCCCCCCTTATGATAAAACAACCCAAGTAGCCGAGTACCACTCAAGTAGCGAAAGATACGCTTAACCGCCTGCCAATGCTTGACTCCTGGGCAATGCATAAACCTGCTCATCTGTGAGACAGCAAACTGAATATCTGGCTGAGTAATGCATAAGTAAATTAAGCATCCAACAGCCTGCTAATAGAGAACAACATCAAATGCATCTCCAGCATCATGAAGACTCAATTGTAAACCTGTCTCCATAGGAGTGGCAATAGGCTTACAGTCTTCAAGGCCAAAACGCTGCAATAATGTGTCAATATATTTCTTTTGACACAAAAGTCATTCCACCATCAACCTGCATAAACTGAATGCCCAAATGGTGATGCAAATGCCCCAAATCAGACATCTCAAATGAGGCATGCAAATCAGCCTTAAAATCAGCAATATGCTTCTCAATAGGACTAGTGAGCAGCATGTCGTCAACATAGACAACAATAATCAGAAGCACATCATTAGCACGCTTAACATATAAGGTGCTTTCAGTTGGACTGTTCTCAAAACCATGTGCAATCAGATAGGCATGTATCTTCTCATACCAAGCACGTGGTGCTTGCTTTAAACCATATAATGCCTTCTTTAACCGCACACCTGGTTTTCATGCCCTTTCTACACAAAGCCATGAGGCTAAAAAACATACACTTTCTTCATGCAAGTCACCATTCAGAAATGTTGTTTTAATTTCCAACTGATGTACATTCCAACCATGATGGGCTACAAGTGCACAAATACTCCGAACAGTAGTCATACGGCATGTAGGTGCAAAGGTCTCATCAAAATCAATGCCTCTTTCCTGTGCATAACCCTTTGCAAAAAGCCTAGCCTTATACCTGTCAACTGTACCATCAGGTTTACGCTTTAGCTTGTATACCCACTTAGTGCCAATGGCCTTCTTGCCAGGTGGCAAGTCACATAAAGACCAAGTACCATTCTTCATTATTGCAGCATATTCAGATTGCATAGCAGCCATCCAATTTTCTGAATTTTGTGCTTCATCAAACGAAACAGGCCCATTCTCATCATAAAGACTAGATGCAGCCATAGCATAGCAATCTGATGCAAAAGACGCACTATGAGAGCCTGATCGAGTACGATATGACAGAGGTGCATCTAATTTGCTGTCACGCAAGGTCTGCACCATCCATTTTGGCATAGTTCTTGCCTACTTAATATCAGCTCTCTCATCAATAAGTGCATCATGTACATCTGCATCAGAATTGGAATTATCAGCATCATCACATGAAACCTGCAAAGGCTGACAAGTTGCCTCATTAGGACCAGCACTAGACTGTCCACCTGTAAAAAGAGGCAGCAAAGTATCATACATGTCTTTGGAGCTACTTTCATAATTGTGCCCAACAAAAATACATTTTACTGCTTTATCATCCAATTTTCTACGATGTTGTTCAGGCACTAATGCATATGTCAAACAACCAAAAGCCAGTAGATGAGCAACAAATGGCTTGCAGTCATGCCAAGCCTCATATGGAGTGATAGACTGCAGCGCTTTAGTGGGACACCTGTTCAGTACATATGTTGCACACATGACAGCCTCAAGCCAGAAACTATGTGGTAAAGCCTGACTCTTGACCATACACCTCGCCATCTCCATGAGTGACTTGTTCTTTCATTCAGCAACTCCATTCTGTTGAGGTGTATACGGCACTGTACACTTGTGTTTTATCCCACGTTCAGCCAAAAATGCATTAAAATCAGAAGACATATATTCCCCCCCTCGATCAGAACGGAGGGTGCCAATTTTACATGCTGCCAGATTTTCAGCCAAAACCAAAAATTGTTTGAAGCACATGAACACTTCGAACTTTTCCTTCAATGGATATGCCCATGCATGCCTGGAAAATTCATCGATGAAAGTCGCAAAGTAAAGATAATTCTCAAAAGAAGGTCTCTGCATAGGACCACAGATATCACTATGTACAAGCTGCAATTTTCGAGTAGCCCGAACTAAACAATCTTTTGGAAAGGATGAACGCTGCATTTTTCCCAAAATACAGCCTTCACAAACATGTTTTCTAGGTGCCTCAAGTTTGGGCAAAGAGGACACCATTTCAGATTTTTGCAGGCGTAGCAAACTAGCAAAATTCAGATGACCAAAGCGTGCATGCCAAAGCTTTGCATCTGGCATAGCCTGAGAATCATTTACTACACATGGCAAATTATTTACAGATCTTTCATAGTCTATGAGCTTATACAGCCCACGACATAAAATGCCAAAAGCAATAATCACATCGCCATTCGACAGATCATGAACTGTACACCTGTCATCAACAAATTTCACAACCAAGCCAATCTTGGCTAATGCAGAAACTGATAACAGGTTCTTCTTGATCCCTAGCACAAATAAAGCATCTGACAAAGTGAAAGAACTACCATCAGCAGTAGTCAAAATGATCTTACCAACTCCCATAACAGGATAAGAGGAGTTGTTGGCGCATGTAACAGTATTCCCTGTAGGGGCAGGCTCGAGTGAAGAGAAGAAACTGTGCTGCGGGGTAATATGTTTGGTCGCCCCACTATCAAAATACCAAACATCTGAGTCTACTGCAGACATGCATTGCTCATGAGAAGATGGGTCAAAACTCCAAACAGTAGTAAATGCCCATTCTTCTTCTTGCACAAGATTAGCAGACTCTGTTTTTGGTGTAGAGGCCTCTGCAACAACCATTCCAGCCTCTTTCTTCTTTGCCTCTTTAGCAGCCAGTTTTGGACAGTTCTTTATAATATGATCATTCCCTTTACAGTACTTACAAAACAATTTCTGCTTTTCTAATTTTTTCTCAGCTTTATCTTGGTTCTTCGAATGTGCAGCATTTGCAGATTTCTGCTTACTAGTAGAAGAGCTCCATTTTCCTTTGCCCTTCTGACTAGCCAAGAAAGCTTGATCTGCAACACACATAATGGACCTATTGTGCCTGGACTGGTCCTCCTGCAACAGAACAGAGACTAACTCCTTAAATGACAAGGCATTTGGATTGCCTTTCATCATCAACCGAAGAGTAGAAGCAAAACTCTGATATGAATCAGGAAGACCATTCAGAACGGTCTGCAGAAGTGAGCTATCTGGTATAACTTCATCAACAGAAATCAATTGTTCCTTCAAGTCTTTGATCTTTGTTAGAAAATTGTCCATGGAAGCACCTTCATTCATGTGCTCACTCTCCAACTGTTTTCGGAGGTAAGCAACAGGAGCCTCATTCCTAGCTTGGTACAATGTGGTAAGAGTATCCCAAGCATCCTTAGCTGTTCTGCAAGAGCGTATGTGAGGAATGATGGCACGTTTGACAGACAAAGCTATCAATGCATGTGATTGGGCATCTCTGTCATCCCAACAAATCTGCTCTGCAGTAGGTGCAGTAGAAATCGTAGCACGAGCAGGAATATGCAGAATATCATCATCTTCGACACCTTCTGCATCAGCTTCATTACCTGCAGTTGTAACAGTTGCAGGTGTGATAGGACGTTTTTCAACACCCTGCACAATGTTCCACAGTCCTTTTGCAACCAATACATGTCGCATCATATAAGCCCACAACGGGTAGTTGCGAAATCCAACTTATCCTCAACAGCCAACATACGGAATACATCACTGCTTTCAGCCATGGTCGGTGACTAAAATACCTTGATGCAGAAAATTGATTGTATCTCAAAAAATTGAACGAACTGCCCAGAGGAGTTCTGCTAAACCAGTAGTAGACTTTGAGACTCTTATATTGGAGAACAAAAATTGGTGTATACCTTTGGCACAAAAAGATGAAATAGCCTACACAAGCACTGCGATAGTGCGTTCGGAGGCCGAAACGAACTCAGATCGCGATTTCGGCACCACAAAGTGAAGCAGTTTTGATCTCAGAAACACGCTGAGTATGCTCACCAAATTTTGTGGAATTCTGAGACTGCAAACGGAGGAGTGTCGATGGCATCCTAGATGATGCGACGACCTGCTCTGATACCAATTGTTGCAGTTAGACGTCTACGGAAGCACGCGAACAGCACGAGGAAGCTTGGAGCACAACACAGAATACTGAATGTATTACTAGAGAATGTACAAAGATAAGTAGCCCATTAGGGCAATAGGCATATATACAAGCCGAGGGAAAAAAAACCTCCTAAAGAGGGAAAAAAGTGCCCCGGCGGTCCTAGTGTGTTCACACACATCACTGACTAAATATATCAACAATTACTTTCCTGATGCAATGACGATATTGCACCCCAATATTGATTTTGAAAAACTCCTAGAGAAATCAAAAAGTTTTCTTAAGGATGAGTGGGAGAACTTCTTGGGGTTGATCAATGGAAAGATTCTTTCTATTTCTCAGAAAACCTATGTCCATCCTCACATCTTTGGGAAGGATCCAATAGATAGGGCAAAAATCACAAGAAAATGCAAAAGGATATCCCCTTTGCCAGGGAAGCTAGATTTATGCCCAGAGCATGAAAAGGACTGCTGCTTGCTCCCTTTAAACATTGCTTTCTTGATATGGCTTGATCACATCTCAGTTGAAAAGGAGGAAAGTGTTCATGTTGAAGACGAGCCTTTCTTAGAGCTGACACTTGAGGGACTATGAAAGGTATCATGGAGATTGTTGAGGAGATCAATCTCCAAGCAGAAGAAGAGCAGGTCAAAGGTTTTGATGTGGACACTTTTAAAGCAGAGACTGCAATAAGGGAGCCAACTGAAGAAGTTCAAGTGTCTGAGAAGTCCCTACTTCTCCCAAATCTACCATTTTACTTTATCTCTGAGAAGGAGTTTATCCCTCTATTTTACATTCAGGACTTTTCAATCTTAGGGAGGGCTATTGCCTTGCAGCTATAGCTGAGTCAGAAGAAGTTGCAAGGATATTCATCAATGAGAAAGGAGAAAGAAAAGAAGAATTTTTGCATCTTGATTTGGATTTGTCAAATGAAGAATTCAAAGATTCATCACAAGCTCTTTCAAAATGCTTTGAGAAAGCTATCTCAGAGAAGCCAACACTTGCTGATGAAGAGTTTGATGAGCATCAAAAGCAACTTGGAATATAAATCGTTTGGGCGCAGCTATTCATTCTTAGATGTTGTTGAGGACAAAGGAGCAATATGTATTGACTCAAAAGAGCTCATTGAGGAGGAAGATGAGTTCAAGGTATGTTGTTTAATATATTCTCATGAATTTTAGGGTTAGGAAATGAGATGTGATCGATGCAACATCTTTAGCTTGTATCCATTTTGTCCAAGATCTCTATTTATAAAGTGAGAAATCGACCACGATCGATGCAAGTGTGTGTAAGGCCCATCGAATATTTTCCGTTGGGCCTTATCACTTGCATTGGTCGTGTTCGGAATTGAGGAGGAAGATGAGGTCAAGGTATGTAGTTAAATATATTCTCATGAATTTTAGGCTTAGGAAATGAGATGTGACTAATGCAACATCTTTAGCTTGTATCGGTTTTGTCCAAGATCTCCATTTAAAGTGTGAGAAATCAATCACGACCGATGCAAGCGATAAGGCCCATCAGATATTTTCCGTTGGGCCTTATCGCTTGCATCGATCATGTTTGGACTTGAGGAGGAAGATGACGTCAAGGTATGTAGTTAAATATATTCTCATGAATTTTAGGCTTAGGAAATGAGATGCGACCGATGCAACATCTTTAGCTTGTATCGGTTTTGTCCAAGATCTCCATTTAAAGTGTGAGAAATCGATCACGATCGATGCAAGCGATAAGGCCCATCAGATATTTTCCGTTGGGCCTTGTTGCTTGCATCGGTCATGTTTGGACTTGCATGGTGCAATGATAGGTAAAGTTTTATCATGTGAAAAACATTGTTTTCTGCGTATAGTTTATGTTCCGACAGATGCAAGCGATGAGGCCCATCAATTATTTCTTGATGTGCCTTATCGCTTGTATCGGTCATGTCTAGGAGTTGCATACAGCATTGATAATAGACATCTAGCTATGTAAGAATTCACCTTCTTCAGCAAATATAACATGTTTCTAGGTAGTTTGCAAAGAGATATTGATAACGACCTATGCAAGCGATAATGACCATCTAAATTTCTCTAAAGGCCCTAATTGCTTGCATCAGTTGGGTCTCTTGCTTTTTGTCTGTTTGTTTCAAGTTACTTTTCATGACTCCTTAAGTGTGCTTGCACTTCATCTGACCTTGTTTTTCATTTTTACCACAGTTAACTATATTGGATGAAGACAACTACCTTGGCAGGGGCAAGGGAACAAGAAAAACCATAGAAGAGAAAGGAAAAGCAAAGGTGGATATTCATTCAATTATCCACTATCTTCCAAAATTGAACCCAGACACTTTTTGTGTTATTCACAAGCACTATAGTGAGGAGCCAGACTTTGCATTGTTCTCCTTGAGGACTCTATCAAAATACATGGGTTTTACTGCTACTTGAAAGAGAAGCTGCATTCAGAATTTTTGGATATGCCCCAAGACTCAATGCTTCAAGGGCAGGGTACCTTCTTTGTTATTCAAGCTATGCAATGGTTGCAGGGGTGTCAGATTTAAAAAGCATTGCTGGATACAAGAGAAAAGAGTTCCTCAAATATAGAGGTGATTTGCTAGATCCAAGCTCTTTAAAGAGACTCAAGGAATGACTTCATTTTTTCAAATTCTATTACTCATCAAATGTACATATACAGAAATTGCCCAATGTGATATAAGACATTGCAAATTTTTTTGGTGTAATTGATCCATGTCCTAATATTAATTGTTATTGATCCATGATCTGTTCTCTGGTCAAAGTCATCTGATGGTTATAGACATATTTCTTTTCAAAGCTTAATACATCATGAAATGTACATACATGACATCTTTATTTCTCAAAGAAATAAAAGACATTGCAAATATTAAAGCTCTGTTTGAAATGTAGTCTTTTTCATTTTGTGATATTGATACATGATGATTTTGTCTGGTGATAGTCATATTCTTCTTATTATATTTGGCATGAGGTCCTTTGTAATTGTCTTCTAAAGAACCAATCAAAAAGCTCTCTGAAGGCATTGCCCTTTATTACTCCTCCTCCTTTCCTTGTGCACCTAAAGAAGCTTGTCCTTGCTTGATAATGAGATTTTTCCATGCCTTGGGTGTTCCATATGGCAAGTGGTTCTTTTTCTGCAAAGATTGCACCATGCACAAGAACAATATGCTAGAAGAGCAGAAGAATCTCATCATATCTTTATTTCAATTAAAAATAAATAAATTGAATAAATTATCTTTGGAACTTACCAAGTAGTATGTTATCTCTTTGGCACCCCATGCCTCTATGATGGTTTCTATAAGCTCTGTGGTCGCCTTTCTGAAATCTATCACATAATTTTTTTATGTTACCTGTTGCCTCATGATCTTCAAAAAATTATCTAGTTTGATCCACACCTCCATTCTCTTTTTTGCTATTTCTGGTTTGCTTTTTACATTAGTCATGACCTCACAAAATTTTTTCCAACAATTCCACATGGCATTTAGTTGCTTGTCATCATGCTTGCTGAAGAATCTCCTTGCTTTTGCACCTCCCATTGAGACATCATGTAGTACATCACTTGTATTTTGTGAAAGCTTTGGATCTTTTCTTAGATGAACATCACCACCATGAAATCCCATTTCTGAAAGAAGACATTCACATTTTTTAATGCACTCATCTGCAAGAGTTGTAGGGTTGATAGGATATGCATAATCCAAGTGAAGACGAACCAACTTTTCAATGATTCTTAACTCTGCATGTAGTGTACATATGTGTACATTTGTCAATGCCATTGGAAGTACGGGATCCAAAATCATTGAAGAAGATGAGTAGTTATGAAGAATAACATTTTGTCTGGAAGGAGCCTCTTCAGCCTCAGCTCTAGCAATCCATGCATTTGTGCCTAGGCTTTGCATGCAGTACAAGCAAGGGTACTTAGAATTTGCTCCCCCACTTATACCAAACATGCATTTGAGCATCTTTAGGTCTCCACTCAAATGCCACTCAACTTGAAAGTTCCCGTAGTCTTTGACGTTCAACAATTCTCCTGCATGATGCCTTTGGATAACATTTGGAATGTTTGTCTATGACAATAACCATTTAAGTGTTTTATTGCTCTCAGATGGAACTTGAGCACAGCCAACCCACCATAACTCCATTTCTGATTGTACTTTGAGAGATGGAGTATCCAATTTCCCAAGGCTATAGTCCAAACATTTGTTCATCAGTGCAATACTTATTCTCTCCATCTTTTGATGTTTTTTAAGCTCAGCTTCATCAAGTTTGATTACAAATTTCAATAGACCAAAACATTCATGTTCTTTGATATTATAGAACTGAACCATGTATGTTTGAAGTTTTATAATATCTATCCATATGTTCTTAAATGCATCGTAAGTGAAATGTAACTTTTGTTTTCCTACTTCGTAAGGCATGCTACTGTGAATATGTTTATATTCACCAAATATTGATGTGATCTTTTTATTCAAGCAGAGCCGAAACTTTCCTACATGATGGGGTCTAGGAAATCCAAAACTTTTAACTTTGTTAAATTCTAAAAATTCACACCAAACTTTTGAAATTGCTCTATAACCTTTCCTACTCACTCCAACCCTATCACAAATCTTCTGAATTTGAGATGGTTCTAGTAACAGATTGATTTCTGTCATGAGTTTTTGAAAAACAAAGCATTTCAAGCATGTATTTTCATTCAGTTTCAATAGTCTTAAAACATCATTTTGAATCATAATTTCATTATAGAAATGTACATGCTCAAAACTACTCAACATATTGAAACCTAGCACATTTGTCACATGATCTCTTACAATTTTCATTATTTTCTTTTTCTGGCCAGATTTTTCAGTCAAATCTAAAAAAGGTTTTACTCGTTTTGATCGCATTCTCAAACCTACAGGAGTTTCTTTCATTTTTTTAAAAGACTCAAACTGAGAAGATAAAGTGGATAATTTGCTTTCTAGCTCCCTCATATGTAAATCCTTCTTATGTAGTGTGTTTTGTAGATAGTTTATGTATTGTACATAATTCCTTGAAATATCCCAGAGCCTTGAACAATAGCCTCATAATTCATCCTCACCATCTACTACAAATCTAATCATATCATGAAGATTATGAAAAGGGGGATACCTTCCAGTTTGTGGATCAATTGGATAAACAGATCCATCTGTCCATATGTCGATATGTTTCTTGCCTTCCTTTCGCAATCCATCCACTTCAGGAGGATGAAGAGCCCTTCGGAATACTTTTCTTGTCGTCGCATACTCATGACTAACTGCAATGTTGATATGGAACTTTTCACAATGATTTCGATTGTTTGAAAGCTCAGCAAGAGTATTTGGGTTAAGGTTCTCCATGGTCTGCTATGAAAAGTGACTGGCAAGTGTCTAAAATGACGTGAAAGAGAGAAACAGGCCTGCTATGAAAAGTAGAGTAGAAAAGCGCAAAACGTCATCAGCACACATTATATAGGTCCGTGAACAAGAGGAAAATTTGAATTTTGATCAGTGCACGATGAGCACAAACTTCGAGGCGTAAGATATCACACAAACTTTTCATGATTATCACACGAGTTTCTCTCTCTTCAAAATTTGCATAAAATACTTTTTGGGCCATTTTTCGCCCTAATGAACTCGAAGTGGCCATAGTAGGCTGCTTCTTGCTCAACCAAGATATACATGAGCTACCAAGCATGAAGCAAAAACCATTGGTGGACACATGAGTGTCACAACAACCAGCCCAATCACTATTAGAAAAAGCATGCAAATTTGATGGTAGTGATCCCCCCTTGGGATAAAACAATCCAAGTAGCCGAGTACCACGCAAGTAGCAAAAGATGCGCTTAACCGCCTGGCAATGCTTGACATCTGGGCAATGCATAAGCATGCTCATCTATGAGACAAAAAACTGAATATCTGGTCGAGTAATGCATAAGTAAATCAAGCATCCAATAGCCTACTGATAGAGAACAACATCAAATGCATCTCTAGCATCATGAAGACTCAATCATAAACATGTCTCCATAGGAGTGGCAATAGGCTTACAGTCTTCAAGGCCAAAATGCTGCAATAATATCTCAATATATTTTGTTTGACACAAAGCCATTCCACCATCAACTTGCATAAATTGAATGCCCAAATAGTGATGCAAATGCCCCAAATAAGACATCTCAAATGAGGCATGCAAATCAGCCTTAAAATCAGCAATATGCTTCTCATGAGGACCAGTGAGTAGCATGTCATTAACATACACCACAATGATCAGAAGCATATCATTAGCACACTTAACATATAAGGTGCTTTCAGTTGGACTATTCTTAAAACCATGTGCAATCAAATAGGCATTTATCTTTTCATACCAAGCACATGGTGCTTGCTTTAAACCATATAATGCCTTGTTTAACTTGCACACCTGGTTTTCATGCCCTTTCTGCACAAAGCCACAGGGCTGAAAAAAATACACTTCTTCATGCAAGTCACCATTCAAAAATGTTGTTTTAATGTCCAACTGATGTACATTCCAACCATGATGAGCTACAAGTGAACATATGCTACGAATAGTAGTCATTCGGTAAGTAGGAGCAAAGGTTTCATCAAAATCAATGCCTCTTTCCTGTGCATAACCCTTTGCAACAAGCCTAGCCTTATACATGTCAACTGTTCCATCAGGTTTACACTTGAGCTTGTATACCCACTTAGTTCCAATGGCCTTCTTACCAGGAGGCAAGTGACATAAAGACCAGGTACCATTTTTTATGATAGCATCATATTCAGATTGCATTACAGCCATCCAATGTTCAGAATTTTGTGCTTCATCAAACAAAACAGGTTTAGTCTCATCACACAGACTAGAGGTAGCCATAGCATACCAATCTGATGCAAAAGAGGCACTATGAGAGCCTGAATGAGTACGATATGATAGAGGTGCATCTAATTTAATGTCATGCAAAGTTTGCACCAACCATTTTGGCATAGTTTTTGCCTGCTCAATATCATCTCTCTCGTCAACAAGTGCATCATGTAAATCTACATCAGAAATGGAATGATCTACATCATCACATGAAACCTGCAAAGGTTGAGAAGCTGCCTCATTAGGACCAGCACTAGATTGTCCACCTGTAAAAAGAGATAGCAAAGTATCATACATGTCTTTGGAGCTAACAGATGTCTCCTTCGTACATGAAAGTAAGGGCTGAATAGCATCTTCCACAAAAACATCACGACTAACCAGAACGTGTTTAGCCTATGGATGATATTGAGGATAGCCTTTGCTTTCAAAATTGTACCCAACAAAAATACATTTTATTGCTTTATCATCCAATTTTCTATGATGTTGTTCAGGCACTAATGTATATGCTAAACAACCAAAAACACACAAATGAGGAACAGATGGCTTGCGATCATGTGAAGCCTCATATGGAGTGATAGACTGCAGCGCTTTAATGGGACACCTATTAAGTACATATGCTACACACATGAGAGCCTCAAGCCAGAAACTATGTGGTAAAGCCTTACTCTTGACCATACACCTCACCATCTCCATGAGTGACATGTTCTTTTGTTCAGCAACTCCATTCTCTTGAGGTGTATATGGCATTGTACACTGATGTTTTATCCCACGTTCAACCAAAAATGCATTAAAGTCAGAAGACATATATTCCCCCCCTCGATTAGAATGAAGGGTGCCCATTTTACATGCTGACAGATTTTCAGCCAAAACCAAAAACTTTTTGAAGCACATAAACACTTCAAACTTTGCCTTCAATGGATATACCCAAGCATGCTTGGAAAAATCATCGACGAAATTCATTGAAGTAAAGATAGTCCCAAAAGAAGGTGTCTGCATAGGACCACAGACATCACTATGTACAAGCTGCAATTTCTGAGTAGCCCAAACTAAACCATCTTTTGGAAAGGAGGAATGTTTCATTTTGCCCAAAATATAGCCTTCACAAACATGTTTTTCGGGTGCCTCAAGCTTGGGCAAAGAGGACACCGTTTCAGATTTCTATAGCCATAGCAAACTAGCAAAATTTAGATGACCAAAGCGTGTATGCCAAAGCTTTGCATCTGATATAGCCTGAGAATCATGTACTGCACATGCCGAATCATTTACAGATCTTTCATAGTCTATGAGCTTATACAACCCACGACATAAAATGTGGGAAGTAATAATGATATCACCATTTGACAAATCATGAATTGTACGTGTGTCATCAACAAATTTCACAACCAAGCCAATCTTGACTAATGGAGAAATTGATAACAATTTTTTATTGATCCCTAGCACAAACAAAGCATCTGACAAAGTGAAAGAACTACCATCAATAGTATTCAAAATGATCATACCAACTCCCATAACAGGATAAGAGGAGTTTCTGGTGCATGTAATAGTATTCCCTATAGGGTCAGACTTGAGTGAAGAGAAGAAACTATGCTGTGAGGTAATATGTTTGGTCTCCCCACTATCAAAGTACCAAACATCTGAGTCTACTACAAACATCCACTACTCATGAGAAGATGGGTCAAAACTGCAAACAATAGTAAACACCCATTCTTCATCCTACACAAGATTAGCAGACTCTGTTTTTGGTGTAGAGGCCTTGCAACAACCATTCCGGCCTCTTTCTTCTTTGCCTCTTTAGTAGCCAGTTTTGGTCAATTCTTAATGACATGATCATTTGCTTTACACTATTTGCAAAACAATTTCTTCTCTTTTATTTCTTCTAATCTTTGTCTTCCTTCTTCGATTGTGCAGAATTAGCAGATTGTTGCTTACTAGTTGAAGAGCTCCATTTTCCTTTGCCCTTCTGACTAGCCAAGAAAGCTTGATCTGCAGCACGCATAATAGACCTGTTCTACCTAGGATGATCTTCTTGCAACAGAACAGGAACTAACTCTTCAAATGTTAAGGCATTTGGATTGTCTTTCATCATCAAACTAAGAGTAGAAGCAAAACTCTGATATGAGTCAAGAAGACCATTCAGAATAGTCTGCACAAGTGAATTGTCAGGAAGGACTTCATTAGCAGAAATCAATTGTTCCTTCAAATCCTTGATTTTTGTCAAAAAAATTTTCCACAAAATCACCTTCACACATGTGCTCACTCTCCAACTGTTTTTGGAGGTAAGCAACATGAGCCTCATTCCTAGCCTGGTACAATGTGGTAAGTGTATCCCAAGCATCCTTAGTTGTTCTGCAAGAGCGAATGTGAGGAATAATGGCACATTTGACAGACAAAGCTATCAATGCATGTGCTTGGGCATCCCTTCCATCCCAACAAATTTTCTCTATAGTAGATGCAGTAGAAACCACAGCACGAGCAGGAATCTGCATAATATCACCATCTTTGACACCATCTGCATCAGCTTCAGTGCTACAGTTGTAACAGTTGCAGGTGTGATAGGACGTTTTTTAACACCCTACACAATGTTCCATAGTCCTTGTGCAACCAATACATGTCGCAACATATAAGCCCATAATGGATAGTTGGTACCGTCCAACTTATCCTCAACAGCCAACATACGGAATACATCACTGCTTTCAGCCATGGCCACTAACTAAAATACCGTGATGCAGTAAAATGACTACATCTGAAAAAGCTGAACAGAATTACCCTGACGAGTTCTAGTAAACCTGTAGCAGACTTCGAGACGCTTATATTAGCGAACCAAAACTGGTATGTATCTTTGGCACAAAAAGATGAAATAGCATGCACAAGTGTTGCGATGGTGTGTTCTGAGGCCAAAATGAGCTCAAAAACACCCTGAGTATGCTCACTAGAATTCATGTGATTCTAAGACTGCAACCGAAGAGGTGTTGATGATGCCCTAGGTGAAGCGGCGACATGCTCTAATACCAATTGTTGGATTTAGATGTCTATGGAAGCATGTGAATAACACAAGGAAGAAGAAGAAGCTTGGAGCACAACACACAATACTAAAGTATTACCACTACAATGTACAAAGATAAGTAGCCCATTAGGGCAATAGGCATATATACAAGCCATGGGAAAAAAACCTCCTAAAGAGGGAAAAAAGTGTCCTGGTGGTCCTAGAGCGTTCACACACATCACTACCTAAATATATCAACACTTCAAAGACTCAAATGGTGTGTTGCTGAGATGTGTAGAAGATGATAAGAGGATGAATGTAATCTAGCAAGCTCATGAAAATGTCTAGTGAAAACATGAAGAGAATTCTACAATTTTATAGAAGTTTTATTGACTTGGGTTGTATTGGCCAGACACACAAAAGGAAGTACATGAGCATGTGAACTTCATTAATCAAGTGGGTTCTCCTATCCCTCATAATTTTGATTGATAGCCCAAAGCATGTGAATACTTTTTCTAATAAGAATCTTGCAATTGTTTGAGTGTCACTCTTTCTTATTGTTATGGCTTCTATCCACTTGTTAAGATAATCAATCACCATGATGATATATTTAGCAAGAGAACATCTTGTAGACGGGTTAGAGAACCTCTTGTAGACGGGTTAATGGATGCAATAAGTCTATGACCCTCTTTGTGGAGGCTCTCCCACTAACCATTGGTCCAAAGTGAATCCCATCTCTTCTAATTGGATACTTCATCCTTTGATAATTATTGCAAGTCTTAACATATGCTTATACATTCATGTGAAGCATTGGCCACCATAGCCCTACAAATAGAATCATCTTCATAGTTCTCTAAGTAGTAAAGTGACAAGTTGCCTCACATGTAGTCACATTAGCTATAACAAATAGAAAAACTACAAGGAATGCTTCTAGAAGTGGTTCCAAGGATATATACAGCCAAACATAGAGAAAAAAGTGTATTATGATGCACATATAAAGGAAAAGGGTTTGGAAAACGGAGACTTGGTGCTTGTGTATACATTAAAGCAACATGCTAAGAATCTCTAGAAAATTTGTTATGGAGCTCTGTTAGTCAATAGAATCTTCTTGAGAGGAGTTATAACTCTAGCTACATTGGATGGGACCATTTTACGCAAATACGTTAGTGGGTGTAGAGTAAAACTCCATAGGAAACCTCTTACTTAAAAGATGCTAGATTGCTTAATACAAGCCCAAAATCATAAACATGAAGAAGTTCATGACGAGTTATAAGTGTAGCTACATTGGATTGGACCATTTTACACAACTATATTAGTGGAAGTAGAGTAAAACTCTATAGGGAACCTCTTACTGAATAGATGTTGAATTGCTTATTACAAGAACAAAATCATGAACAAGAGAAGAGGCACGATAGGAGGCCCTATAATGAATTAGAAGGAAAAATGAATGAATGTAGAAAAGGGATAAAAGATAAGTAAGATATGAACAACCAATCTTGATGGTAAACTATCAAGGTGGATATCCCAAAAGAAGTCTTTCATAGATAGAAGTCCCTATTTGAAACTAGGCATCAGTAAAGGTGATTATCCTAGTCAATTCATTAATAGAAATGGGAGTCTTAAGTATCATTAGAGCCTCACTAGTGGAAATGCTTGCATTAACACATTTGCTTGTGGAAGCCTACATGATCGATATGGGTGGTAATTAGATTACGTGTAAAGGAGAGTGTGTGTCCCCACTCATTTATGAAATTTGACTATGACACATACTCACCAAGTGTGTGAATTGGATCTATAAATATTCAATCACATTGAATATAGAAAAAGGCACAATATCTACAACTATCTAAGGAAGAGAACTTTGTAGCTTCCTAGAGGAGAAGAAGATGTCTAGGATAGGATTTGAAAACAGATTTTGCAAGCTACATAATTTCTTGCACCAAACCATTCTTCTAAAGTGATCCAGTAAACTTCCAACATTTGTTCCTCTTTCCATTTCCTACATCCAATGTAGACAATACCTTTCAAACACCAATGCTTGAACCTCTTATTGTTCAAACTCTTAATCATAATCCAAGAATACCTATTGAGAGCCGTGATGAGGTAGAAAAATCTAGAGAGGTGAGAATTTAGAATAAACTATAGACACATAGGGCATCATAAGCAATAGCTTCTTCCTCCAAACAACTTAGAAATGTTAGACAAATCTATGCAGCTAAGAATGAACCTCAAATTCATTCTAAACCAAAGACACTTCCCATCAAACATTGGTATCAAGCACTAGAGTTTTATGAACCAATTATTTGCTTCCCAAAGAATAAATTTACTAAGTTCAAGCAAATCTAGACTCCAAAGAAGCTGCTAGAATCTCAATGACAATGTCAATAGAAATGGACACCCAAATACCTTCTCAAAAGTTAGGTCAAGGAGAAAAAAATGAAGAAAACATGCCTAAAGGAGCATCCCATCAGTCCAAAGATCATATAAATTCTCAACAAAAAACCATTCAAGGATTCTGGTAATGTTTAATTCAAATGCAAAAGGCTTGAATTTCAATTTTGCAAATGTTTGAAACATCAAAGATAGTAATTATTGATATATTTCCATGGTAATGTGTGTGAACACACTAGGACCACCGGGTCACTTTTTTCCCTCTTTAGGAGTTTTTTTTCCGTCGATTTGTATATACCCCTATAACCCTAATGGTTCACTTATCTTTGTACATTCACTTGGTATTACATTCAGTATTGTGTGTTGTGCTCCAAGCTTCGTCTTCTTACTTGTGTTGTTTGCGTGCTTCTATAGACCTCAAACTCCAACAACTAGTTCAAAATAGACCGCTACTTCATCTAGGGCCTTGTGGACACCCCTCCAGTCACAATCTTATAATTGCATAAAAATTGGTGAGCATACTCAAGGCAATTAGGAGTTCAAACTGGCTTTGCCTCCGGTATCAAAATCACGATCTAAGCTCGTTTTAGCCTCTGAATGTACTATCGGATCACTTATGTAGGCAATTTTGTCCTTTTGTGCCAAACATATATATAGGTTTCGGTTTGCCAGTATAAGCATCTCAAAGTCTGCTACAGATCTAGTAGAGCTCAACAAGGTAGTTTAGTTCAGCTTTTCAAGATACAATCATTTTTCGTGATCATGGTATTTTAGTCAGTGGCCATGGTTGAAAGCAGTGATGTATTTCGTATGTTGGTTGTTGAGGATAGATTGGATGGTACTAATTACCCATTATGGGCATATATGATGCATTATGTATTGGATGCAAAAGGACTCTGGAATATTGTGCAACGTGTTGAAAAAGGACCTACAATATCTGTGAATATAGCTATTGAAGGTGATGCAGATTGCATTGCAGATGAAGATCTTCAAATTCTTATTCGTGTTGTGGTTCCTGTTGCACCTACTATAGAGCAGCTTTGATGGGATGGCAAAGATGCTCAGGCACATGCATTGATATCTTTGTTTGTCAAACATGCCATTATCCCTCACATTCACTCTTGCAAAATAGCAAAGGATGCTTGGGAGAAACTTAACACTTTATACCAGGCAAAAAATGAGTCTCGTGTTGTTTACCACCGAAGATACTAAGAGAGTGAGCATCTGAATGAAGGAGATTCTCTAGATAGTTTTTGACAAAGATCAAAGATTCAAAAGAGCAATTGATTTCTACAGATGAAGTCTACCAAATAGTTCACTTGTGTAGACCGCTCTTAATGGTCTTCCTTATTCATATTAGATTTTCGCTTCTACTCTTTGGTTGATGATGAAAGGCAATCCAAATGCCATAATATTTGAGGAGTTAGTCTCTATTTTGTTGCAGGAAGATCTTGTCGATATATTTTAGCTAGTGATGTGTGTGAACACACTAGGACCGCCAGGGCACTTTTTTCCCTCTTTAGGAGGTTTTTTCCCCCCGGCTTGTATATACGCCTATTGCCCTAATGGGCTACTTATCTTTGTACATTCTCTAGTAATACATTCAGTATTGTGTGTTGGGCGCCAAGCTTCTTCTTCTTCCTTGTGTTGTTCATGTGCTTCCGCAGACGTCTATCTCCAACAATTGGTATCAGAGCAGGTCGTCGCTTCATCTAGGGTGCCATCGACACTCCTCCGTTTGCAGTCTCAGATTTTCACGAAATTTGGTGAGCATACTCAGGGTGTTTCAAAGATCAAAACAGCATCGTTTTGAAGTGCCGAAATCGCGATCTGAGCTTGTTTCAGCCTCCGAACGCATTATCACAGTGCTTGTGTAGGCTATTTCATCTTTTTGTGCCAAAGGTATATACCAGTTTCTGTTCGCCAGTATAAGCGTCTCAAAGTCTGCTACAGGTCTAGCAGAATTAGTTGGGGCAGTTCGGTTCAACTTTTTGAGATACAATCAATTTTCTGCATCAAGGTATTTTAGTCACTGGCTATGGCTGAAAGCAGTGATGTATTCCGTATGTTGGCTGTTGACGATAAGTTGGATGGTACCAACCACCCATTATGGGCTTATATGATGTGACATGTATTGGTTGCAAAAGGATTGTGGAACATTGTGTACGGTGTTGAAAGACGTCCTGTTACACCTCTGACTACAGGTACTGCAAATACAGGTGCTAGAGCTGATGAAGATGGTGTCGAAGATGATATTCTGCAGATTCTTGTTCGTGCTGTTGTTTCTACTGCACCTACTGCAGAGCAGATTTGTTGGGATGGCAAAGATGCTCAGGCACATGCATTGATAGCTTTGTCTGTCAAACGTGACATTATTCCTCATATTCGCTCTTGCAAAACAGCTAAGGATGCTTGGGATACACTTACCACATTGTACCAAGCTAGGAATGAGGCTCGTGTTGCTTACCTCCGAAAACAGTTGGAGAGTGAGCACATGAATGAAGGTGATTCTATGGACAATTTCCTAACAAAGATCAAAGACTTGAAGGAGCACTTGATTTCTGTTGATGAGGTTATACCAGATAGCTCACTTGTGCAGACCGTTCTGAATGGTCTTCCTGATTCATATCAGAGTTTTGCTTCTACTCTTCGGTTGATGATGAAAGGCAATCCAAATGCCTTGTCATTTGAGGAGTTAGTCTCTGTTCTGTTGCAGGAAGATCAGTCTAGGCAAAACACGTCCATTATGCGAGTTGCAGATCAAGCTTTCCTAGCTAGTCAGAAGGGCAAAGGAAAATGGAGCTTTTCAACTAGTAAGCAGAAATCTGCTAATTCTGCATATTCGAAGAAGGAAGATAAAGATGAGAAGAAATCAGAAAAGCAGAAATTGTTTTGTAAGTACTATAAAGGGAATGATCATATCATAAAGAACTATCCAAAACTGGCTGCTAAAGAGGCAAAGAAGAAAGAGGCTAGAATGGTTGTTGCAGAGGCCTCTACACCAAAAACAGAGTCTGCAAATCTTGTGCAGGAAGAAGAATGGGCGTTTACTACTGTCTGTAGTTTTAACCCATCTTCTCATGATCAATGCATGTCTGCAGTAGACTCAGATGTTTGGTACTTTGACAGTGGGGCAACCAAACATATTACCTCGCAGCGCAGTTTCTTCTCTTCACTTGAGCCTGCCCCTACAGGGAATACTATTACATGTGCCAACAACTCCTCTTATCCTGTTATGGGAGTTGGTAAGATCATTTTGACTACTGTTGATGGTAGTTCTTTCACTTTGTCAGATGCTTTATTTGTGCCAGGGATCAAGAAGAATCTGTTATCAGTTTTTGCATTAGCCAAGATTGGCTTGGTTGTGAAATTTGTTGATGATAGATGTACAGTTCATGATATGTCAAATGGCGATGTTATTATTGCTTCTGGAATTTTATGTTGTGGGCTGTATAAGCTCATAGACTATGAAAGATCTGAAAATGATTTGGCATGTGCAGTAAATGATTCTCAAGCTATGTCAGATGCAAAGCTTTGGCATGCACGCTTTGGTCATCTGAATTTTGCTAGTTTGCTACGCCTGCAAAAATTTGAAATGGTGTCCTCTTTGCCCAAACTTGAGGCACCTGGAAAACATGTTTGTGAAGGCTTTATTTTGGGCAAAATGCAGCGTTCCTCCTTTCCAAAAGATAGTTCAGTTTGGGCTACACAGAAATTGCAGCTTGTACATAGTGATGTCTGTGGTCCTATGCAGACACCCTCTTTTGGAAATTACCTTTACTTCGTGACTTTCATTGATGATTTCTCCAGGCATGCATGGGTATATCCACTCAAAGTAAAGTCCGAAGTGTTCATGTGCTTTAAACAGTTTTTGGTTTTGGCTGAAAATCTGTCAGCATGTAAAATGGGCACCCTCCGTTCTGATCGAGGGGGGGAATATATGTCTTCTGATTTTAATGCATTTCTGGTTGAACGTGGGATAAAACACCAGTGTACAGTGCCGTATACACCTCAACAGAATGGACTTGCTGAACGAAAGAACAGGTCACTCATGGAGATGGCGAGGTGCATGGTCAAGAGTCAAGCTTTACCACATAGTTTCTAGCTTGAGGTTGTCATGTGTGCAGCATATGTACTGAACACGTGTCCCACTAAAGCGCTACAGTCTATCACTCCATATGAGGCTTGGCATGACCGCAAGCCATCTGTTGCTCATCTGCATGTTTTTGGTTGTTTGGCATATGCACTAGTGCCTGAACAACATCGCAAAAAATTGGATGATAAGGCAGTAAAATGTATTTTTGTTGGGTACAGTTATGAAAGTAAAGGCTATCGTCTGTATCATCCACAGACTAAACGCATTCTGGTTAGCCGTGATGTTGTCTTTGTGGAAGATGCTATTCAGCCATTGCTTTCATGTACTAAGGAGACATCTGTTAGCTCCAAAGACATGTATGATACTTTGATGCCTCTTTTTATAGGTGGACAGTCTAGTGTTGGTCCTAATGAGGCAACTTCTCAGCCTTTGCAGGTTTCATATGATGATGCAGATCATTCCATTTCTGATGCAGATTTACATGATGCACTTATTGATGAGAGAGCTAATATTGAGCAGGCAAAAACTACGCCAAAATGGCTGGTGCAGACTTTGCGTGATAGCAAATTAGATGCACCTTTGTCATATCATACTCGTTCAGGCTCTCATAGTGCCTCCTTTGCATCAGATTGCTATGCTATGGCTTCATCTAGTCCCTATGATGAGAATGAGCCTGTTTCTTTTGATGAAGCACAGAATTCAGAAAATTAGATGGCTGCTATGCAATCTGAATATGATGCTATAATGAAGAATGGTACATGGTCTTTATGTGACTTGCCTCCTGGCAAGAAGGCCATTGGCACTAAATGGGTATACAAACTGAAGCATAAACCTGATGGTACAATTGACAGGTATAAGGCTAGGCTTGTTGCAAAGGGTTATGCACAGGAAAGAGGCATTGATTTTGATGAGACCTTTGCACCTACATGCCGTATGCCTACTGTTCGGAGCATTTGTGCACTTGTAGCCCATCATGGTTGGAATGTACATCAGTTGGACATTAAAATAGCATTTCTGAATGGTGACTTGCATGAAGAAGTGTATGTTTTTTAGCCCCGTGGCTTTGTGCAGAAAGGGCATCAAAACCAAGTGTGCAGGTTAAAGAAAAGTAGGCTTTCTGTCGCCGTTTAGCAGCATAAATGCCTACTACTGCTTGTAACCTAGTTTCGTGAAGCTTTTCTATTTGATCCGATTGAGCTGATAGTTCATGTCCCGTCCACTCGTAAGTGGTTGCTACTCTGAGAGTGGGAATTAAGAAATCAATTGGCAAAATAGCATTTTGTCCATACACTAAGTTAAAAGGAGTAGTGCCTATGGCGGTTTTGTAGGCTACTCGAAATGCCCATAAAGCATGATGTAATTGCTTATCCCAATCAGATCTACCATTGTTAACAATTTTTGTGAGAACTGTACACAAGATTTTATTCAAACTTTCGGCTTGTCCATTGGCTTGTGGGTGATAAGGAGCTGATTTCTTATGAATTACCAAGAATTCATTCAGTAAGGCTTCTATAACTTCATTCACAAAGTGCATACCTCTATCACTCACAATTTCTATCGGTAGTCCAAATCTAGTGAAAACGTTCTCAAAGAGAAACTTGGCCGTAGTTCTTGCGTCATTTTTCTTGGTTGCTTTGGCTTCAACCCATTTGGTCAGGTAGTCGGTTGCTACAATTATGCACTCGGCATGGGATCCCTTCGCTGGTGGGCTAATAGGTCCTATGAAGTCTATTCCCCATTTAGTGAAAGCTCTTGCACTCATCATGGGTCTCAGTGGCATCTCATCTCTTCTAATTGGATATTTTGTTCGTTGACAAGTATCACATCGTTGCACATATGTTACGGCATCTTGATGTAGAGTTGGCCACCACATTCCAGCAAAGAGGATTATTTTTGCTGTTTTATCTGCAGAGAAATGTCTTCCTGCAGCTCTTGTATGTGCCATCTCTAAAACAGCAAGATATTCGTCTTCATGAATGCACAATCGTAATTGATTATCTCTCCCTCGCTTGAAAAGTTGTTTTCCTATAATGGCATAATCCTTACTCTGTTCTACAAGTGCACGTTTCCTTGCTGAAGTGGCTCCTTCTGGGTATTCTTGGGTCTTTAAGAATTTTACCAGAGGCATGCTCCATCTCGGTGCTACTGTGGAGTAGCATAGAGTGGAGTTCTCTTCTGGATTTTGTTCTTGACAGGTTTGGCAGGCTGATACATAGTTATGCGCATCCCTCTACATGGTTGGCCAATATATGCCTAATCTCCTCAGGGTTTGCCATGTTCCGTTTGCATTCAAATGAGTTTTCCATTGATTTACATGTGCTTTTTGAAGCCACATTTCCTGTTCCTCCTCTTCAACGCATCTCATTAGTAATCCACTTGAATCTTGGTGATACAAACTTCCTGCAATGATATGAAGGTTTTTAGTCTTCCAAAGGTCTTGGGTTCAGTTTGGTGTGATCCCATCTTTAGGTCCATGCGTGAGTATAGGGATCAACTTTTCTGCCCATTGGGGACATACTTCTAGGTTAAAAAGGTACGTATCTGGCAGATCATCTGGTACTCCTATGGGTGGTTCTCCATGGGTCATTCTTGATAAGTGATCTGCTCTTATGTGGGTATTTCCTTTCTTGACTACTACTTCAAAATCAAATTCCATCAACAATAGAAACCATCGTACCAGTCATCCTGTATTACAAGGCTTATTGACTAAGTACAGTAGGGCTTGATAAATAAAGAATTTGAATTTGTTTGCCAACAGGCAATGTCTGAACTTTTTCACTGCGTACACCATCCCTAGGCCTTCTCTCAGTTGTGGTATAATTGTGCTCTGCTTGATTTAATTGTCTACTGGCATAGGCTATAGGGTGGTCTAGCTTTCCTGTATCTGCAGGTTGAGCTAAGATGCAACCAATGGCAAACTTGGAAGCATCCACATGAATGTGAAATGGCTTATTCCAATTAGGTACTCGAAGGATTGGTGTTGAACTCAATCGATTCTTTAACTCATTAAAGGCTTTCTCACATTCTTCGGTCCAATTAAATTGAGACAAGAGTGCATAGAGAGGTCTAGCAATTATGGCATACATATGTATAAATCTTCGGTAGTATCCACAATGTCCCATAAATGCTTGAACTTCTTTAGCCGTCTTTGGTCTTGGTAACTCCAGAATTACTTTGATTTTGTCTTCATCAGTTGAAATTCCATTTTTAGAGACAATATGTCCTAATATTTTTCCTTGTCGAACCATGAAGACACATTTTTCTGGGTTGAGGCATACTCGATATTGTCGACATTTGGCAAAGATCTTTTCTAGTTCAGGGATGTGCTCTGATCGTATAGCTGAATAAGTACATAGATCATCCACGTATACCTCCATACTTTTTCTCAGGAACTCTTTGAATACATGGCACATCAATCCTTGGAAGGTGGCTGGGGCATTAGTTAGACCAAAAGGCATGACTCTAAAGGTGTATACTCCCCATTCAGTTGCAAAAGCGGTTTTATCTTGGTCCTTAGGAGCAATGGCTACCTGATTATACCCTGAAAAGCCGTCCAAAAAACTATAAACTTCCTTCCCTGCCACTCTTTCCAACAGATGATCCGTAATGGGTAATGGGTAACTATCCCTTATGGTCGCGGCATTTACTTTCTTCAGATTGATGCACACTCTTAACTTCCCATTCTTTTTCGGTACAACCACCAAAGGTGATACCCATTCCGTGTGTTCGATCTCGTAAATGAATCCAGCATCTAACAACTTATCTATCTCTTCCTTTATCTTTGCTGAATACACATCATTGTATGTATACGGTCTTTGTTTAGAAGGTTTGGCTTCGGATGTCATGGGGATTCTATGGGCACATATAGATGGATCTACTCCTTTCAAGTCCTTATAGGTCCAAGCAAAGACATCCCGGTATTCCCTTATGAGGCGTATTAACTCTTGTTCTTCCTCCACTGAGACATCTTGTCCTATGAAAGTACATCATTCCTCTCCTTCTTCTAACGTTACTACTATCTTCTTGGTTTGCTCTTTGTTTTCGTATGCTATTCTCGGCTGTGCTTCTCTTTTAGGCATTTGAATAGCAATTTTTCTCTCTTCTACTTCATATTTTTTGAAGTGGGCTGGCACTTCAAACTGATCTTGTGGCTTGTTTTCTTCACCTTCTGGTTCTTTATCTAACTCCAGCTCTTCTTCCTGTGTAGGTTCCTGGTTGTTTTCGTTAGCTGTGACACCTATTTTTTGATTTTCATCCTCTGGTTCCATTGGTTCTTGCTCCATCTCAATGCTCTCATAGTCCTCCTTCCATTCTTTCCCTATCACTTCTCCTTCTTCAACCTCCTGAAGGACTACCACATATAGACTAACGTCATATCCTTCCTCATCAATACATTCATTCATAGTTATTACTTCTTCGTTCACACATACATCGAGGGTCGCTAAAATCTCCATCCAATCGTGAGGTTCAAACTCTTCATCCAAAAAGACTTGAGGCATGTAAGCTGGATCTGTACAGACCTAGCTACTCCTTGCCTTTGCTGCCATCCCTTTCTCCTATCCTCTTCCTTTTTTGCAGTTTGGCATATCCATACATGAGTGTCCTCGTTCATCCAAGATTGGTCACTAGAACCTATGTTGTGAATTGACTGATCGTCTTCCTCCTTATGAATTTGATTCCATTGTAAGGGGGGAACATCTTGATATGTATATGTGTGGAGATTTATTCTCGTGGTGGTTCCTTCATGCTATAGGTATACCGCATCTTTTCCCCAATCTTGCACAACCTTTAGCTGTCTCATGAAAGGTCTCCCAAGTATCATTTCATAATTGCTCGCCCTTTCAAATTGACATATTGCTAAGGTGTGTTCAAATTCAACTCCGCATGTGGTAAAAACTACTCATTCCAATAATCCCAAGGGTCTTTCTGTGTGTCCGTCTGCCATTTGTATCTTCATGCGCGTTGGTCTTAAAGCTGGTTTTCCCCATTTCTCCCAGATTTCTCTAGTAGCAATGCCTACACCAGCTCCGAAATCTAAGATGGCTTTGGTGGCATAACCCTTATAAGTAATTGGAAGGCAAGTGTTTCCTTCATCTCCCTCACTAAAATCTCCTACCTTATCCACTTGGATCTTTACTGTGTTTACTTCATCAGATATCTCTTTTTCTTCCGTCTTGATCTCCAATTGACTGGTCAATTTCTCCTTCAAATGTGGTTTAACCTTCAACAGTTCTTCTAATGTTAGGGTACAAGGGATTTTTACCTTTCTAAGGTGTTGTATGATATCCGATGTTTGGACTGATGGGTTCGGTTCTTTTTTCCTTATTGAGGGAATGCAATACAATTATGAATTATGTTCGTACTCTCCTATGTAATTTGGCAAAACCTTTACACTATCATTTTCTTCGTTACTCGGATCAATTGGTAATATTTCATTTGATTTCAACTCAGGTATTGAATCCTCTATTCCATCTTCTGCTTCTAGCTCTTCAAAGGGCGGTTCAATTCCTTCCACTTTCTTCCACCTGTCTTCTTGGACTCTTGCGCACAAGTCTTTAGGCCATTCCCCTTCTACTTCGAAAACAATGGATCCTTCCCTTTTATCCTCACAATAATTGCCATTCTGTGTCTTACTTGCTTCGGGCTTTTCGTGATCATTAGTGATGACGCACTCTTGGAATTCTCTTTCAAAAATTCGGGTATTGGCTAATGGCAACGCAGGTTTTTCTAAGGTCTGTTGAGCAACTTCTATTAATTTTTTGCAGATCTTCAACCTCTCTTTCTCTAGGTCACCTCTAGGATATTCTCTTTCATGTTGTTCTATGGTAGGTCCTGCTCTTATTCGTGCCTTGTATGCTTGAATCCACATGGCTAATTCTTCAGGCATGGGATCTGCTAAAACCGATCCTATCTCATCCTTTTTATGCCTTTCATTCTTATTTCCTTCTTCCAGGTTCATTTTTTCTTTTTGAGTTTGTTCATTCTTTTCATTTTTCTTCTTTTGTTGTAGTTTCCTTTCCTTTATTCTATCTCTTCGGATCTTCCATCTTTGTGTTCGTTTGCTTACAACACTTTTCTCAGGATCTTCCGAATCTTCAACTATTTGAGGTGCAGGCGTATTCGTCTCTAGGACACTTTGATTGTGTTTTTCAGGTTTTTTTGGGGTCTCTCTAGCTTTTGCTCTTGTTATCGCCTTCAATGGCACAGTGTATTCCTTATCACTCCCTGATGATTCTATTACTTCTATCACATTGATTTGCACATTGGAGGTAACCTTGTTGGGATTCTTGGGGCAATCTCTGAAAAGATGGTCCTTACCACAGTCACTACAGTAGCCTTCCCAGACTCGTGGTGGTGGTGGGTTTGGCAATGTACATTCTCTGATATAGTGATCACCTCCACATCTGTAGCATGGTCCTCTGGGCACAGGCGGTCTGTTCATGGGTCGGGGTGGTATGGTTGCTCTCGGAGCTGTGTACATCATTGGCACATAATCCTGCTCATATCCATAAGAGTTATCTTGTGGTTCCAAGTCATAAACATATGGGTCGTACGTTTGTCCATACTCTATCATGGAGCTTTCATAAGAGGGATAGCCTCCTTGACTAGAGTCATAAGATGAGTCATATGATTCATTACCAATCAAAGGTGTAGCTGGTACTATTGCTCTCTCTAGGTTTTCTTCAGGACGAGCCACTTTCACTGAGACAACCTTCTGAGGATGGGGCGGTGGTTGTCCTAGTACTGGTTGTGGTTGGGTGTATCCTTGATAAGCATATGGTCGTGGCACTGGTGCCTGCTGCTGATAAGTGGGGTACCTCAATGCTTCACCTCCTTGCTCTCTCTGAGGGTATCCATAAGGTCTCATATATGGCTGTGCTGGTCTCGATTGCCTATTGTAAGGGCAATTTTCTGTACTGCGATTTGTATATTTTTATTCTACACTGCAATATTGTAGAGGTCCTGGGACGGTGGGTCTATTATAAGCATAAGCAGGTGGTGGGACTACTCCCCTAGTGCACAAGTGAGAAGGATGATCACCTCCGCACTACATACATCTTCTAAGCATGGGCACTCTTATAGGGTTATTGGGGTAGTTCCTCTGTCCTTGAACGTTCAGTTTCTTTGCTACTAAGTCGGCTATTTCTTCTACATTGTTTTTAGGGTTTGATGTGCTGCTGGCCGAGTCTTCACTTTTCAAGCTACCTTGAGGTATTTTCAAATCCTCTGCAAGATTGTCTTCTAAATCAATACATTCCTTCGTGCATTCTTGCAAAGTTTGAACTCTCTTTACATACACCAGAGATCTTAATGATCCGTTCAATAATCCTTCCAAAAATAATGACAGCATTTTATTTTGGGTAGGTCTCTCTTCCACTGGGCATCTGTCCACATACTGCTTGAATCTTCTTGCTGCCAATCTCACTGATTCTGTAGGGGCTTGCTTAAAGCTATGGATCAATGATGACGAGTTGTTTTTAATTCCAGACTTAGTGAATTCCTCAATCATTTCTTGATAGACTTGTTCCATGTTTTGAAAATTATTAGGATCTAATGGTTGGAACCATGCTAACGCTGTGTCTGTCAAAGTTAGACCAAAAGATTCATATTGGATCAAAAACTCTTCCACTTGTTCGGCTCTGATTACTTGCTTAAATTCAGCTATATGATTGTAAGGTTCACTAGAGCCATCATAGTGATTTCTCATGCATTTGGCCACTTGAATTGGCCTTAATCTTCTTCCTATTTCATGCGGTCTAGGCATCACTGGAAAAATTGGTCTCCCTATGGGTATACCCTGTCCTCTAGGTATAGGTGGTCTAACTGGGGTAGGAATTCCATGTCTTGAGTCAACAGGTGGTTGAGGCTGGTAATTAGGGTTATTTGCAGGCATTGCAAACTGCACATGTGGTCTAACCGGGATTTGAGTTTGTTGTGTTTGTCCTGACTATTGAAATGAATTATTCTGAGAGGTTCCATGTGGGTTTTGTGACGTAGTGGCTTGATCCCTCGGGGGAAACACTGGAATGTTCTGATATCTCAACCCGGCTCTCTCTGAATCTGTTAGGGGCCAATACCTTCTCTGGTTTTTGTCCAAATATATGATAATTGTGGGAAAATCAGGATCTTGCAACTCATAGACAGTAACTGGATTAGGGGTTGCTTCCCATATTGAAGAGTGGGCTCTAAGGAGATGCTCCATTCCATTAATCAAATACACATACATTAAGGAGTCATCTTGGGGAATCAGGTCTCCTCTCCAACCCCTAACAACAGTAGATCTCCCTCTAGGTGTGGTCACTTGCTCTTCATTTCCCTCACCATTAGGGTTATGAGCATTGTTTTCTTCCCCAAGTTCATTAATGTTTTCAGGGTGTTCCGTGACAACATACTGGATATCTCTTTTGTCCATGTAAAATCCTCCTGCATACTTGACTACTGGCCTAGGCACTATGTAAGCCTCTGAAGCCTTCTTTAGTTTGGCCACTGATCGGTTCAGACCATCCAAGTATATGGGTATCTCATGTTGGTTGGCGGTCACATATTCTAAAGAGGTCCGGTACTCTCCCTCAAAAATTGACATCATGCCAATCATTGGTACAGTGTTCTGCATATCCTCTGAAGCCATGGGAATTTCTTCCTCTGACTCACTAGAGGTCTCCGAGTAATGTGAACGGCTACTTGGCTCGGCTACACTACCTACAGAAGAGATTACATTTCTTCGGCTTCCTAGGGTTCTTCCAGATCTCAGGTTCATCCACTTAACAGCTCTGATCAGCCCTTGCTAACCTCTATCTTCTAGATTTCTTTACTATGGGTCAGAATTCTAGAGGAATTTGGCTGGAAAAATGATTGAAAGAGAAACTTTCAGGTCACGATACTTGACTCCAAAATTTCACGATACATGACCTTTGGCCAAAAACGATACACGATACTTAAAGAAAACGATACACGATATCTGACTCTCACGATACTCGATACCAGTGTGGAAATGATACTTGATACACGACACTTAATAAGTATCACGATCGACACCAAACGATACTCGATACCTCAGCAATCACGATACACGATATCTGAGTATGTGATACTCGATATCTGGACACAAACGATACACGATACACAATCTCTAGTGAGTATCGTGATCGATGAAAAATGATACACGATACACGATCTCTGGTGAGTATCGCGATTGATGAAAAACGATACACGATACACGATCTCTGGTGAGTATCGCGATCGATGAAAAACGATACACGATCTCTGGTGAGTATCGCGATCGATGAAAAACAATACATGATACATGATCTCTGGTGAGTATCGCGATCGATGAAAAACGATACACGATCTCTCGTGAGTATCGCGATCGATGAAAAACTATACACGATACACGATCCGAGGGAAATATCGCGATACTCAACCACAGGAGATCACGATACTTGTCAGGTATCGCGATACTCGACTGCGGGAGAACACGATACTTGACCCTTTTTTTTCAAATTTTTGCTAGATTTTTTGCTTTTGATTCAAGACAGTGGTTTTCCTGGTTTTTCTACCCTCTCCTCACCCTCTGTATCACCCAAAACACACTTTCTACCCCCTGTAAATCCTCCACGATACCTAACGTAGATCATTTTTCTCTAGAAACTTGATTTACAGGTAAGTAATCACAACAAAACAGTAATGTGCTCACCTTGGAAACTTTTTCAACTCTTTTATCACTCCCCCTTGCTCTGCGCAGCTCCCAAACTCCTCTCTCGCTGAAAACGACACTCGCTGAAATCTGCTCACGATACTTGCTCAAAAACAAATGACTTGGACAACTCGATTTTTGGCTTTTATACTTTAGAACTTTCCTACTCACTAAAAAATCAAAGGAACAAAGACTGAAAAGCTACTCTACTTACTCAACCTACTCCCTTACTCCTCCTACTCTTACTCACTCCACTCACTTCCTAGACTAATAACTCACTACACACACTCCAAGAATGAGAAGTAGTAAGTGCGGCTGAAAATGACTTACCAAAGAAGAGAAAATCACCACTCCTCCTCTCGCTTCAATGCAAAAAGCTACTTACCATCACACGAATGCCTCGGTTTGATTCGACACTCCCCGGCAACGGCGCCAAAAAACGTGTTGACCTAAGAACCAACTTAGGGACTTGTGGAGAAAGAGACTATACCTCAATCCCCCTCAAGTGCATATAGTGGGGATTCACGCTTTAATTATCAATCTAATGAGTATACAAACCTAGCCGAGTGTATGAGGACATGCATTAAAATGATGATCAATGCGAATGAACTACTCAAAGAGTGCAAACAAGGTAAAGATTGATCCAAACAAGCTTCAACTGTCAGTTATGGTGTCACGATACTTGGAACAGCAGCCAACAATAAATTGAGCTTTTCTCTCAGCTCCGAACTCCAAATATAGCAAATACATATGTACTTCGAAGCTCTCAAGAAGACGCATCCAATGGCAGTGGTTTCACTCAATTCTGACACTCCTACTTCCAAGTTATGAGCAAAATACTGAGTCGTGGGAAAATCTTCCTACACTTCAGCACTTCCTACACTTCGCACACACCTTAACAACAGCAAACAAACACTTTCATGGATAGACAACACTTCCTAACACTCTTTCCAAGCAATACACATGCACACAAGCTCACAAAGAAGAAGATACAGAGAGGAGAAGACACAAATTCGAATTTCTGTGCTCTTGATTCTCACAATGGCAAAAAGTCTTTACAAAGAGTCACAAATTGACTTATATACTTGTGCCCTAAAAATGGTCCTTTCACACAAGAGACCGGCACTTTATTAACTAAAGACTAATTTCCTACTAATTTACATGGGTAAGCTTCTAATCTTCTGTGGGGATGCATCTAGAGGACTCCTCTGGTGCATTTACATCGGAAAATATATTACAAGAATGATTATAATACAAAAATTGGGTGTCCAAATCGGAAAAATTTTGGGGCCCGTCTTTTTCTCTGCCTTGTGCTCTCTTTAGCTCTGCAACACCAGTATAAAAAGCTCAAAGTCTACTACATTGTTTAGTAGTAGCTGACAGGGTAGTTATGCTCAACTTTTTGAGATAAAGTCATTTTTCTGCATCACGGTATTTTAGTCAATGGCCATGGCTGAAAGCAGCAATGTATTCTATATGTTGGTTGTTGAGGATAAGTTAGATCGTATGTATGACCCATTATGGGCTTATATGATGCATCATGTATTGGTTGCAAAAGGATTGTGGAATATTGTGCAGGGTGTCAAAAAATGTCCTATTACACCTGCAAAAACAATTGGTGAAGGTGATGCAGATGATGTTGAAGATGATGATATTCTTTAGGTTCTTGTTTGTGTTACGGTTCCTACTGCACCTACTATAGAGCAACTTCATGGGATGGCACATTCATTCATAGCCTTGTCTATCAAGCGTGCCATTATTCCTCACATTCACTCTTGTAGAACAATAAAGGATGCTTGGGATACACTTATCACTTTATACCAAATAAGGAATAAGGCACATATTCCTTACCTTTGAAAACAGTTGGAGAGTGAGCACATGAATGAAGGAGATCCCATGGATAGTTTTTTGACAAAGATCAAAGATTTGAAGGAGCAGTTGATTTCTACTGATGAAATCTTTCCTGATAGTTCACTTGTGCAAACTATTTTGAATGGTCTTTCAGATTGATATAAGAGTTTTGCTTCTACTCTTTGATTGATGATGAAAGGCAATTTAGATGCCTTATCATTCGAGGATTAGTCTTCGTTCTGTTGCAGGAAGATCAGTCTACGCAGAACATGCCCATTATGCATGTTGCAGATCAAGCTTTCCTAGCTAGTTAGAATGGCAAAGGTAAATGGAGTTCATCTACAAGTAAGTAGAGATCTGCTAATTTTGCATAATCAAAGAAGGATGATAAAGATGAGAATAAAATAGAAAAGCATAAACTAATTTGCAAATACCGCAAAGGAAATGATCATGTCATAAAAAGTTTCTCAAAACTAGCTACAAAAGAGGCAAAGAAAAAAGAGGCTAGAATGGTTGTTGTAGAGGCCTCTATACCCAAAACAGAGTTCGCTAATCTTAAGCAAAATCAAGAATGGGCATTTACTACAATTTGCATTTATGACCTTTCTTCTCATGAACAGTGTATATCTGTAGTAGTCTCGGATGTTTGATACTTTGATAGTGGAGCAACCAAACATATTACCACGTAGTGCAGTTTTTTCACTTCACTTGAGCTTGCCCCTATTGTGAATACTATCACACGTGCCAACAACTCATCTTATCCTATCTTGGGAGTTGGTAAGATCATTTTGACTACTGGTGATGGTAGTTCTTTTACATTGTCAAATGCTTTATTTGTGATAGGGATCAAGAAAAATATTTTATCTATTTCAGCATTAGCCAAGATCAGCTGGGTTGTGAAATTTGTTGATGATAGATGTACAGTTCATGATCTGTCAAATGGGGATGTCATTATTGCTTCTGACATTTTATGTCATGGGCTATATAAGCTCATAGACTATGAAAAATTAGTGAATGATTCAACATGTGCAATACATGATTCTCAGGCTATGTTAGATGCAAAGCTTTGGCATGCACACTTTGGTCATCTGAATTTTGCTAGTTTATTATGCCTCCAAAAAAATTTGAAATGGTGTCCTCTTTGCCCAAACTTGAGGCACTTGGTAAACATGTCTATGAAGGCTGTATTTTGGGCAAAGTATAGTGTTCCTCCTTCCCAAAATATGGTTTAGTTTGAGCTACTCAGAAAATTGCAACTTGCACACAGTGATTTATGTGGTCCTATGCAAACAACTTCCTTTGGGAATTATCTTTACTTCGTGAATTTCATTGATGATTTTTCCAAGCATGTATGGGTATATCCATTAAAAGCAAAGTCTGAAGTGTTTATGTGCTTCAATTAGTTTTTGGTTTTGGCTCAAATTCTATCATCGTGTAAAATGAGCACCATCCGTTTTGATCGAGAGGGGGGGATATATGTCTGCTAACTTTAATGCATTTTTGGTTGAACATGGGATAAAACATTAGTGTACACTGTCGTATACACCTCAACAAAATGAAGTTGTTGAAAGCAAGAACAAGTCACTCATGGAGATCGAGTGGTGTTGGTCAAGAGTCAAGCATTACAACATAATTTATGGCTTGAGGTTGTTATGTGTGCAACATATGTACTTAGTAGGTGTCCCACTAAAGCATTGCAGTCTATCACTCCATATGAGGTTTGGCATGGTAGAAATCCATCTCTTTCTCACCTGCATGTCTTTGGTTGTCTAGCATATGCATTAGTGCCTGAACAATCAATGGAGGAAATTGGATATAAAAGAGTGAAATGTATTTTTGTGGGGTACAATTCTTAAAGCAAAGGCTATGGTTTGTATCATCCACAGATTAAAGACATTTTGGTTAGTAATGATGTTGTTTTTATGGAAGATGCTATTTAGACATTACTTTCATGTACTAAGGAGACATGAGTTAGCTCCAAAGATATGTATGGCACTTTGCTGCCTCTTTTTACATGTGGATAATCTAGTGCTAGTCCAAATGAAGCAATTTCTTAGCCTTTAAAGGTTTCATGTGATGATGCAGATCATTCCATTTTTTATGCAGGTTTACTTGATGTACTTGTTGATGAGAGAGTTGAAATTGAGGAGGTAAAAGCTATGCCAAAATGGCTAGTTCAGACTTTGCAAAATAGCAAATTCGATGTACCTCTGCCATATTATACTCATTTCGGAATAGTGCTTCTTTTGCATCAGATTGCTAGGCTATGGTTGCCTCTAATCTTATGATGAGAATGTGTCTGTTTCATTTGATGAAGCACAAAATTCTAAAATTCTGATGGCTGATATGCAATCAGAATATGATGTTATCATGAAAAATGGTAACTGATCTTTATGTGAATTGCATCCTCGCAAGAAGGCCATTGGCACTAATTGGGTATACAAGTTAAAGCATAAGCTTGATGGAGCAATTGAGAGGTATAAGGCGGTATTGATTTTGATGAGACCTTTGATCCTACATGCCGAATGACTATTGTTTGTAGCATTTGTGCACTTACAACTCATCATGGTTGGAATGTACATTAGTTGGATATTAAAAGTGCATTTCCGAATGGTGACTTGCATGAACAAGTGTATCTTTTTAGCCCCGTGGCTTTGTGCAAAAAGGGCATGAAAACCAAGTGTGCAGCTTGAAAAAGGCATTATATGGTTTGAAGAAAGCACCACGTGCTTGGTATGAAAAGATACATGCCTATCTAATTGCACATGGTTTTGAGAACAATCCAACTGAGAGCGCCTTAGATGTTAAGCATGCAAATGATGTGCTTCTGATCATTGTGGTGGATGTTGATGACATGCTGCTCACTGCTCCTCATGAGAAGCATATTGCTGATTTTAAGGCTGACTTGCATGCCTCATTTGAGATGTCAGATTTGGGGCACTTGCATCATTATTTGGGCATTCAATTTATGCAAGTTGATGGTGGAATAACTTTCTATCAAACAAAATATATTGACACATGATTGTAGCATTTTGACCTTCAGGAGTGTAAACCTATTGCCACTCCTATGGAGACAGGTTTACGGTTGAGTATTCATGATGTTGGAGATGCATTTGATGTTATTCTCTATCAGCAAGGTGTTGGATGCTTGATTTACTTATGGATTACTCTGCTAGATATTCACTTTGTTGTCTCACAAATGAGCAAGTTTATGCATTTCCCATGTTTCAAGCATCGACAGGAGGCTAAGCACATCTTTCGCTACTTGAGTGGTACCCGGTTACTTGGATTGTTTTATCCCTAGGGGGGATCAGTACCATCAGATTTACATGCTTTCTTTGACTCTGGCGGGGTTGGTTGCTATGACACTTGTATGTCCACTAGTGGATTTTGCTTCATGCTTGGTAGCTCATGTATATCTTGGTTGAGCAAGAAGGATCCTATTGTGGCCACTTCCTGTTATGAGGCTGAGTATAGGGAAGCTCTCACAGTGACTCTTGTGTATGTGTGGCTCAGACGCCTTATGGCTTATTTGGGTGTTGGTCAATCTTTTGCCACCATCTTCACTGACAAGCATAGTGCATTGGCAGTTGCAAGGAACCCTATGTTCCATGCTCACACTAAGACATTGAGGTGCACTATCATTATGTCAGGGAGAGATTATGTACTAGAGAGATCAATTTGGCATATGTGCCCACACAAGAGAACATTGCATACCTTTTCACAAAGGCTCTACTTAGGGAGACGTTTGAAGCTTTTCACAAAGCTTTGGGCTTACTTCCTTTGGTGGATTGATTCCACATAGCTTGGCACTTCCTTATACATGAGTGTCAGCTCCTTGTTCAATGCATCACTCCTAGGGGGATTTGTTGTGATATTTAGGTAGTGATGTGTGTGAACACACTAGGACTGCCAGGGCACTTTTTTCCCTCTTTAGGAGGTTTTTTCCCCTCAGCTTGTATGTATGCCTATAACCCTAATGGGTCACTTATCTTTGTACATTCTCTTGGTAATACATTTATTATTGTGTGTTGTGCTTCAAGCTTCTTCTTCTTCCTTGCACTATTCATGTGCTTCCGCATACCTCAAACTCTAACACCTTCTATACATATTCTTCCTTCTCTCTTTCCTTATTCTCTGGATCTCTTTTCGTGTTTTGCACAGGATTGTGTGGGTATGTTTGACAGTGTTGATCCAAATATTATTTGGATACTTTAGGAACCCCCAAGCTCCAAGATCATATCCTAATGCCACACAACACAAGTAGCTTTTGAGAAGATCTCTTCACTATGGTGAGGATCATCCTATGAACATTTATTCATGAGCAATGACACCACTATTTACATGTGAAAGACCTCAACCTGAGCAAAGATATTATGCAATTCTGTATAAGAGAGTAAAAATGGACTCATTGTGTCACAAAAGATTGCTTTTACAATAGGTAGCATGTCAAAACAACCCACATATCAACCTCAAGCTTAGGTCTTATCAATATCAAATTCCATAATATCAATCATGGTATCAAACATATATCCCTTCACAATGCTATTACCACACATCTAGACCTGAACCTCAAGAAGATCAAGTTGCTAGAAATAAAGCTCCAAATTTAGCATCACTTTGGATAAATTTCATTGGGTACAAGTGGAGCACTTCGGATAAATTTTATTGGCCACAATTGAATCAATAAAGGAGAAAATATTTCCACATGAACCTTCCACCTAAAAGTTATTGGAGCCCCCTTGATTAATATCATCAATTTCTAGCCCCACTTAGCAGTGATTCTTAATTCTTAGGGAAAGTACATCTAACTTTTCAAACATGTATGTATATGTCACTTGGATCCCATATGGGTAAATATCCTTATTTTTAGCTTGAATAGGTCACTATTATAGTTCTCTAGTGTAAGAAAGCAAGTCCCTTGCTTTCTTTCATGTTAATAAGGGATATAGGTGCTACAATCCAAAGACCAATGATCTCAAGATCAAAATGGCTTTCAGTTTTCATGAAGTCTTACCATGATATGTGCCTTCTAAAGATATCCAGGTTGATGGTGAAATTGAAGCTAGAAGGGGTCATGAAAAGGCATATGCACAAACATACAAAGAGCTAGCGATCCTTAAGATTCAAGTACGGATGATTTCTCATTAAGATAATCACCTTGGATGATAGGCTTAAAGTTAAAGACAAGGTCTTTGAATAACATGAGTCTCATATGTCCAAGGAAAAGAAGGTTCATCCCAACCAAAGGAGAAGAAAAAAAATAAAAAAGGCCAAGGTACCTAGTAGAGAAGCTTACATATGATTCTATTATTGTAAATAATTATGCATACACATGCAAAAAGTCATAGAAAATCAAGAACCCCATGTTATAAAGATGCAAGAAATTCTAGGGAATGGAAAGAGGTCATGAAGGAGGAAATTCAAGCCTTGAAGTAAAATGATACACTGGACCTTAGTATCAAGAACCAAGGACATGAAGGTAAATGGCAACAAATGGGTGTTCAACATCAAAAGGACATCATATGGAAGCATAGATAAGTACAAGAAAGGTTAGTTGCTAAGGGTTTTGCTCAAACATATGAGATTGAATTTGAGAAAACCTTCAATCATGTGAATAAGATGGCAACAATCTAAAATTTGATTGCTTTGATAGCAAGTAAGTTTTTGAACATCTTTAAATTAGATGTTAATAATTATGTTTGGTGATCCCTACTAATGGAAAATTTCACGCCTAACAGATAATGAAAAAATTCTTTGTATGAAAAATACCATTTCCAAGGCTTCTCTCTCACTTGTACTATGGTTCTTCTCGGCCTTATTGAGGATTTGACTTGCATATTGGATCGGCTTGTCCAATTTTTGCAACTCACTATCTTCTATGAAAACTACACCCACTGCATAGGTACTCATATTCACATGGACATGAAAATCTTTAGACCAATTAGGAGTAACTAGGATCAGTTCTAGTAGAAGCTTTGATCTCAAGACTTGATAAGCCTTTTCCTCTTCTGCATCCCACTTGAATGGAACATCTTTAACCTGCAAGCCTTGCAGGTGGTCGAGCTATGTATGCATACATTTTGATAAACCTTCTATAGTACCTAGTATGACCTAAAAACTTTGTATTTATTTCAAAGTGCTAGGCTTGTGTAGCTTGAATATAGATGTAATTTTATCCCGATATGAGGCCATACCTTTGGCAGACAACACATGTCCAAGAAGGGTACCCTCTATCACTAGAAAGTGGCACTTGTTTGGATTCAACTTCAGCTTGGTTTCCCTACATCTATTGAAGCCCATTGCAATTGGGCAAGATGATCATCGAAGAATTCCACAGAAGTACTAGTACAAGTACTTGAGAAGGAGGAAAAATCATCCATGAAGATTCAAAGGGCATCCAAAAGCATAGGTCCAAAGATAAGATACTATTCTATTGAAATTTGCAAGGATATTTCTAAGCCAAAAGGAATTTTCACATAAACATGGGTACCCCATGGTGTGGTGAAGGATACCTAGTTGTACCCACTAAATCCATCTGTAAAGCTATATAGTGTATGTCCACCAACTTCTTCAATAATGTGCTCTACAAAGGGCATGGGGAACCCATTCGAAACTATTACCTTAATAAGTGCTATGAAGCCCACACATATCGAAACTTTATTAATGATATTTTTGGGCACAATGTCCATGGGAGAAAGCCGTTCTAAATGCTCCACCTGAATGATAGTTGCATCGTCCTCCATTTTTTGGATCTCTTGCTAGAGAGTTTTAGCATATTGTGGATTCAATTTGTAGCTTTTAGCTTATATTGGTTTGGATCCTTCTATTTATGGAATCCTATGTTCCCCAAAACTTACAGGTTTTCCTTACAAATCCTTATAATGCCATTCAAATACATTAGCATAAGCATTCATAAAAGAAGTTACCTTTGAAAGCAACTCTGGATAGTTCCATAAGCATGTGGGTACTAGTATAAGACAAGAACTATCTTTGTTTCCTAGCTCAATTTCTTTGACTTGATTTCCATCCATGAATGTGTCTTGAGGCTCTCCTTCATCTTGGAATCTTCTATCACTTTTCCCCACATATTCCTACTTTCGTATTCAAGAGCACTTTGAATATAGATTTCTTCTTCCTTTTTTTCCACCACCCTACATGAGTTTCATGAATTGGTTCCTTTATCTTGCAGGTAGGTTCCTTTACTATATAGCTTCCTTCACCTTGCAGGTAGTTTCCTTTCTAGCATTTGAATATGTTTATTTTTACCTTGTAGGTTCCTTTACCTTGCAAGTAGTCTCATTCCAAGCATTTGAATATGCTTCATCTATGTTGCACTTAAGGGGTGTTTTCCTCCCTCTTCTATGACTTGTCATGCACTCACCAGATCCAACAACTTGTATGGTCTCGTCTCTTTCTACATGAACTTCTATACTTTTCTTATCAAGAAAAAATCCATAGCAAGGAAACAACTTACCTATTTCTAGTTAGGCCAAAATGTCCTCTTCCATAATGATATCTAATCCTCATCTTTCCATCGCATCATGTTCCATACAAATGCCAACAATTCACATCATGTTGGTTTGTTCGTGGTTGTGTTATACTTCTTCTAGATGGATTTGATTGAGCTCCTTTCCTTCATGCTTTACTCACATTGTATCATTACCCCAATTGTGCAAAACACTAGCATGGCACAACTAGGGACTCCCAATCAATAAAGGAAAGCCCCCATTCACCTGTGGAAATCTTAATATAATGAATTCCAAATTAAACACGTTACCTTGTACCTCAATTGGAACTCAATAAACACTCCCAAGGGATTTTCCCTGCTCTCCTGAGCCAATGTTAATGTGACTTGGTTGGTTTTGATTCTTGAAACCCAAGCTTCTCCATAGTGTACTCACACATTAATCTTATGACTAAGCCATCATACATTATAAACTCCTTGCAGATGATGTCCTCTTATAGTAATAGTGAGTATTGGGTTCCTATAAGTAGTAAGGGGGGCCTCCCCTACCACCCTTCCTTCACAAAAAGTGTTACTCTTTGCAACTAAACTCAACGTAGACACTTCGTCTATGATCTCAAAAACTTTTGAGATGAGTCTTGCATCCATTTTCAATAGATCAAAGACACTGACCTCCTTCTTTATTGATTTCAATTGGCTCAAAGCCTCTGATTCCAAAGGGGCTTAGGCAATGTGCAAGTCCTCGTGCTCTTTTTGGGCCCTATTGTATGCTTGTTTAATTTTTTCACTTATGTTTGTAAGATCTTCTTTTGGTTGGATATCTTTATTGGGAGTATGCATGTCCCTTACTATCTCTTTGTCCTTGGTCACTCCATGCATAGTGAACTCCTGAATAGGTTCTTCCTAAGGGTGCTTCCCTGTGCTCTTTGTCTGCATAAACATAGATTCGGTTTATTATAAATGTACTACCCTAGGAGCTAGTGATGGCATATTGATTTCATCTATAACTTCTTCTTTATCCATAGAAATCATATGTATATGTGTTACTGATGTGGATGCTTTATTCTTTGGGCAAGACATGGTGTAGTGGCTCTTTCTTCTAAGCAATTTCTACATGGAGCATGGAGGAGACTCCTCTCATAAAGGACAATTTTTTTGGTAATGTCCACACTCTCTACACTTGAAGCAAATGATTGGCCTTCTAGGCCCATTTCCAAAGTTTCCTCGATGATGTAGGTTGTGATTATTATCTTGACTTGGTGCAATAGCCATTACATTTGGTGCTAGGAAAAGCCCTGTATAAGCTCCTCCTTGTCCTCAATATCCTTGTGCAGAAATCCCTTGTGAGTGGCACTCTTGGGCTTCATGGCCAAGTCTCCTGCATAACTGGCAACTTACATTTAATCGAGGTTCATGTACCACATGTCCTTGTTTGCTACACATAGTACACCAAAACCCACTCTTAACTTCATTTCATGCACGAAGTTTCTGTAGCTCTTGATGGAGTAGTGCCATCTCTTCCGCCCAGACCTTCTCTTCTTTTGTAATTTTAAGGCTTCAATTTCACGTCATAGTTGAGAAGAGATGACTCCATATTGCTGCCAAATTCACTCCATACTTGTAGTTGTGTAATCAAATCATCAATGGTTGCCATAGGGAGCACCAATTCCTTTATCTTGCATTGGGTGGACAATGGAAGTGGCTAAGCTAGCCACTTTTTGACAAAAGAGTTATGGGGTGAATCTCGTAGTTTGGTCATTAGGGCTGTCGCTTTTGCATTATGTAACTTCTTCACTTTTGACCTTCAATTCTTCACCCTTTTTTAGTAATAACTAAAATATAAGAAAAATTTTGAAAATAAATTTTGAAAATCCAAAAAATTTTGAAAAATCCCCTTAGTTTTTGGAAATTATTACACATCCCAAAAAGATATTTTTTCTACTCAAACCACTAGAGAACTTCCATTTTCTCATTATAAATTCTTAAGAGAAAAGTGGAGAAAAGTGGCAAGAACAAGGAGAGGAACAATGGAGTTCTTTGCATTAGTCAAAAAGTCTCTTACACAAGCTCAAATCACTAACAATCTAACCCCCAAAAATGAGCACTATAGCTCTTTTTATAGTTTTTTTTACTAGCTTTGGCCTTATCCAGACCTAGTGTCCAGCCTAGTTAAAAATTAGGTTCTAGAGCTTATTTGAGGGCTCAAACAAAATCTAAAAATTATGAAAATTGGTATGTATCTAGTTCTAATACTCTTCAAGATTGAGGACTCCTCAGCTTGAACAAAATGGAGTCTATTCTACCAAAAACATGATTTACAACATTTGTGTAGTGATGAAAATCACTCAAGTTGGAAATAGTTTATGGGAAAAATGATTAGGCCTTGTTGCCGGATTGTGCATGACTGCTCCTTTGTGCTTGTCTGCTCTTCTTATCACTTGTAAGCCAATAACCCCATTTCTCAAAAGGCTGACATGCAGTGGAGACAACCAATGGATGTTGTCTCTACTTGGTGGGCTTCTATCCACAATTTTGACAAGCATCACATGCCTTACCTCTTTCTTCTCCATCTCTGAACAAGATTGGCCACCATAATCCAACATCTAGGATTATTTGAATCACAATATGGCCAGGGAGGTTCCCACAACTCCAGGGAGATGATTAGCCATAACATTTACTTTACCTAGTCTATGCACTCGAATAAAATTGAATTCTTAGAGCAATAGGAGCCACCTCTAGGCCCTAGATTTTGCTTGTGGCTTATTCAATAAATGCCTTAAATGTTTGGTAATCCATAATGATGAAAAATTTCACCCCTAAATGATGATGGTAGAATTTTTGTATTGCATATACCATTTCCAAGGCTTCTCTCTCATTGCTCTTGTAGTTCTTTTGGGCCTTAGTTAGAATTTTGCTTGCATATTGGATGTGCCTATCCAATTTTCGTTCCTCACTATGTTGTGTGAGAAATGCCCCCATTGCATAGGCACTGGCATCCACATGGACATGAAAATCTTTAGAACAATTAGGACTAATAGGGTATGGTGGTTCCACAAGCTTTGATATCAAAACCTAATAAGTCTTTCCATTATCTTCATCGCACTTGAATGGGCCATGTTTACCTATAAGTCTTGCAAGTGATCGAGCTATGTGTGCATACATTTTGATAAACCTTCTATGGTACCCATTATCACCATAAAAAACTTTGAATTTCTCTTGGTATCCTAGACCTAGGTAACTTCAAATATAATTATAATTTATCCCATAGAGAGGCCATACCTTTGATAGACACATGTCCAAGAAGGCTAACCCCTATCTCTAGAAAGTGACACTTGTTTGGATTCAAGTTCAACTTGGTTTCCTTGCATCTATTGAAGACCTATCGTAATCAAGATAGATGATCATCTAAGCATTCCATAATAGTACTAGAACAAGTACTTGAAAAGGAGTAAAAATCATCCATGAAGATTCAAAGGGTATCCAAAAATAGGAGTCCAAAGATAAGATTCACTGTTCTATTGAAAGTTGTGGGGGCATTTCTGAGTCTGAAAGGCATTTTCACAAAAACATAGGTTCCCCATGGTGCGATGAAGGTTGTATTGTCTTGATCCTTATGATGGATCAATATCTAGTTATACCCACTAAATCCATCCATGAAGCTATATAGTGTATGCCCGACAACTGCTTCAATAATGTGTTCTACAAGGGGCATACAGACCATCAAGAATTGTTACCTTGTTGAGTGCTCTGAATTCCACACATATATAGATTTGATTTGTGTTCTTTCTAGGCATAATGACCATGGGAGAAAGCCATTTTGAACACTCCACCAAAATGATAATTCTAGCATCCTCCATTTTCTAGATCTCTTAGTAGATATCTTGAGCATACTTTGGATTCGATCTATAGCTTGTATTCCTTACTGTTTTGGCTTCTTCTATCAATGGAATCCTCTATTTCTTGAAACTTGTAGGCACTCCTTCCGAACCCTTATAATGACATACTGTTATGGTCAGCCAATGTTACTTTGAAATTGTTTGGTCTTGATGATTGAAACCCAAGCTTCTCCATAGTGTACTCTAGTATTAGGTTTATGCCTTAGGCACCATCCACTATAACTTCTTGCATATTGTGTCCCCTTATAGTGACAATGAGCCATGGACTCTTATAATCAGTAAGCGAAGCTTCCATTACTATCCTTCCTTCACATAGAGTACTAGCCTTTGCAGCTAAAGTGGATGTGGATACTTCATCTATGACCTAGAAGACATTTGACCTAAATCTTGCATTCTTTATCAATATATCAAAGATACTAGCCTCCTACTTTATTGATTTCAACAATCTTGAAGCCTTTGATTCCATAGGGGCATGGGCAATGTGCAAGTTCTAAATCTCTTTTTGGGCCCTCTTGTGTGCTTGTCCACTTGCTTCACTTGTTTTTGTAAGATCTTTTTTTTTGTTGAATATCTTCATAGGGAGTACTCTTACTATCTCTTTTTCCTTGGTCATTCCATGTGTAATGAACTCCTGACTAGGTTCTTCCTGAGGGAGCTTCCCCTTGCTCCTTGTCTGCATAACCATAGATTCAATGTCTTCTTAATGTACTACCCTAGCAGCTCGTGATGGCATATTGGTTTCATCTACAACTTCTTCCTTATCCACAAAAATTATATGTATATGTGGTCTTGATTTGGATGCCTTATTCTTTAAGCAACACATGGTGTAATGGTCTTTAGATTCTGGGGAATTTCTAAACAAAGGAGAGTCCTCTCAAAGAGGATATTTTTTTTTCTAATGGCCACACTCTCCACATCCAAATCAAATGATTAGCCTTCGGTTGGCAGCAGCCAGGGCAGTCAAGGTGGCTTCAAGACAAGGAAGCCATCAGAGAGAATTAGAACAAAGGGAGATTCAAGCAGGACTAAGCAGACAGAGAAGTCAACAAAGGCTTGGCAATTAGGCCCACATAATTTTTCAAAGGAAAATCTTTTACAATAGTGATATTAATCACTACACACCATTGTAAATATTGTTTTTAATTATTCTTACTCCATTTTGTGCAAGTCGAGAAGTCCTCAATCTTGAGGAGTATTCGATCTAAGTACGTACCAATTTTCATTTTTTTTAGAGCTCTTTTGAGCCTCCAAATTATCCTAGGAACCTATTTTTTTAGCTAGCCCAGACACTAGGTCCGAACAGGGCCCTAGCTAGTCAAAAACTATAAAAGGGGCTAGAGAGCTCATTTTTCAAGAGAGCAAATTGGGAATTGAAGTGAACAAAAGAGCTTGTAATCTTGTAGCGATAGATAGGTATCCCCAAAAATTTCAAAAAAAAAGTTGGTCCCACTTAAGGCTCAACTTCAAATTACTCTAGAGCTCAAAAAATGAATTTTTTATGAAAACATTATGTTAGTTTAGGGTTTTGGGGGTTGAAACAGGCAAGCAGGACTTCTTGAAATATTTTCTTAGGGCTTATAATGCTCAATAACTTGAAATTTTTGAACAAAACTAGCTAAAAATTAAAAACCCTAAAATTTGGTCGAATTTGTTTGTTAATCATGATGGACAGAGCTATTCGTCATGGCTTATCTATCATGTTGTCAATTGCGATGGACATATCTATCACAATGGACACCTGTCTGTCATAATGGATGAGTCAATCACAATGGATACCTGTCTATCACGATGGATTGGTAGTCTGTCATGGTGTGTGTGTCGTGATGGACAATGTCTATCGTGATGGATGCTATTCGTTGTGATGGATACCTATCTATCGCTATGGACATGTAGTCCATCATGGTCTATCTATCGCGATGGACAATGTCGATTGTGATGGATAGTGTCAATCACGATGGATGGTGTCAATCACGATGGATAGTGTCAATTGCAATGGACTGAAAAAATGCAACTTTTTTTTGAAATTTTTGTGGATATGTGATGGATAGTGTCAATTGCAATGGACTGAAAAAAACCAAGGGATCTCTAGAGAATTTTTTTATCAATAGAAAGGGGGAAAAGAGGTCTTTAAAAATACCTGAATCAAAATTGTATGTCAATTAAAGTTACAGTGTTATCTAACTATGGGACTTTTATAGGCCCATTGAGAGCATCGAAGGGTGGCTAGAGCAAGAGTGGGCTTCAAGCTTGAGAACAAGTGCCTTGAGCACTCAAGTGAGATCCAAGGGATAAGCAACTTGAGGTTGGAGCATTCTCAACCCCCTCAGTCAATTCCTAGATTGGGCTAAGTACGATTAGTGTTATTGATTAATTAGGGCCATGTTAGGCATGATACAAGTACAAGAACCCTAGTTACTCAGGTGCAAGCATAAATAAGTTAGTTTTTTTATAAAATCTAAAGTAAAAGGACATAAATCAAGTGAACAAAGTTCAAGTGTGATAAAACTCAAGTAATCCTAATGACATTGTATTGGACAAGACTTTCTACATAAGAGAGAAGTAAAAAGAACAAGTGACTAATACCAAAGAATATCCAAGCCTTATGAACCTTAAGTGAGGAAGATATCTATGATCTGATAGAAAAAGCATCAGATCTTCTAAAGCTAGTATCAATCATATAGCGAGGTCATGGGCCTAGCAATTGAGTGATTACCCATACATTCTAAGTTTGGAAATGAGTGACTCTGAGGTGTCCTATAGAACGGAGAGACCAATAGGTAGCTTAGGAGTATGATACCTAGAAAAACCACAAGGACCATACAAGACTCAATTGGAATATATCAAGACCAACCCATAAGGTGCACGCATCTATGAGGAGTACTATCTGAGAAGATATGTTGTCCAAATTAAAAACCTAGATTAGCTTGCTGGAATAGAACACCTAGTAGTCAAATTTGAAGATGGTTCATATATTGATAAAGAAGGAACCATATATGTAGTCACCAACCAACCAGATAGAGCTGATGGATTTGGCAATGTAATTCCATAGACTGAAATAGGTGACATAGAGAAAGGGAATTTGGGCAGAGAGCCAAGAACCCCTAGATGTAAATTGGTCTTAACTAGGATCCTCACACGAGAATGGATTTCCCAGGATAACAAAAGTGTAGAATTGTTTTGGAATAGGAAGACACATGAAGCCTTTCACAGTTTAAGACAATCAACCTAGCGAAGTAGGAAATGTGATGACATATGAATTTAAAGATCTGGATCCCCAGGCAAAGTGATCTACTTAGACAGCACGTCGAAGAGAGTGTTCGTGGTGATGGAACTTGGTAGGCATGCCTACAATTAGAAGGGGGAATTTGTTTTTCCCCAACCAAGATCCAATGTCTCTTATTGTCACCAAGAAGCTGGAACATCCCAAGCTCATGGAACCTAGAGGGACAAGAGTAGAGATAGACCCAAGGTAAGCTTTGCTAACCCAATGCGAAGGGAAAGAATGGGAAAATAAATGGATATAATGGAAAATGAGAGGCATAGATGTCCAAGGAATCAAAGAAATGCACATGAATTCCCCCTACCAAGACCTAGAGAACACCCTAGGATCTTGAGGCCTACACAACTAGTTAAGTCCATGAAGAACTATCTCAATGGTATAGGAGACCCGTAAGATCATGTGGCAAAATTTAGGCAAGTCCTGAGAGCTCAGAAAGTTGATGAATTGTTCACGCAATACAACAATTTTGATCTAACACTCAAGAACAAAGCTCTTATGTGGTTTTGACCACTACATCAGAGGCAATTCATAAACATAGACCAATTTCTAGAGGCCTTCATCACGGAGTTTTCTCAGAGTGGCATGAGGCACAACACTTCATCATTGATTCATAGCTTTAAACAAAAACCGCAAGCGATACTCAGACTAGTGAGAAGAAGATTTAGGCGACTAGGCAAGAGCATACATATCCCCACATTTGAACCTGAAGCAACCATATAACCAATGGCTACTTCAATAGCCACAATAGATCTTATTGCAGAGAACTTTGTACAAACTTTGCCTATCTCACCTTAGTACCCCCGACCTTCGCCACCCACCACTTTAGAAACCACTATAATCTCAACAACCACTACCCACACCCCTACCTCAACCACCTCTTTCTCCTTCTGTGAACTAATGTCTCAAGCAAGCCTTTTTTCTTCCATCACCAATCCACTTGCAGTTCAAGATTCCCAGGCTAGGTCAAATGCAAAGCTTTGGCATGCACACTTTGGTCATCTGAATTTTGCTAGTTTGATACAAATATAGAAATTTGAAATGGTGTGGTCTTTGCCCAAACTTGAGGCATTGTGTAAACATGTATTGGGCAAAATGCAGTGTTCCTACTTCCCAAAATAAGGTTCACTTTGAACTACCAAAAAATTATAGCTTGCTCATAATGATGTTTGTGGTCCTATTCAGACACCCTCTTTTGGAATCTATCTTTACTTTGTGACTTGATTGATGATTTTTCCAGGCATGCATGGGTATATCCATTGAAAGCAAAGTCCGAACTATGTATGTGCTCCAAACAATTTCTGCTTTTGGTTGAGAATCTATCAGCATGTAAAATGGGCACCCTCCATTCTAATCGAGGGGGGAATATATGTCTTCAAATTTTAATGCATTTTTGGTTGAACATGGGATAAAACATCAGTGTACAGTATCGTATACATCTCAATAGAATGGAGTTGTTGAACGGAAGAGTCAAGTTTACCACATAGTTTCTGGCCTAAGGTCTATTATGTGTGCAACATATGTACTTAACAGGTATCCCACTAATGCATTGTAGTCTATCACTCCATATAAGGCTTTGCATGGTTGCAATCCATTTGCTGCTCACCTGTGTGTTTTTGGTTGTCTGGCATATGTGTTAATGCCTGAACAACAGCGCAGGAAATTGGATGATAAAGGAGTGAAATGTATTTTTGTTGGGTACAATTCTAAAAGCAAATGCTATCATCTATATCATCCACATGCTAAATGCATTTTGGTTAGCCATGATGTTGTTTTTGTGGAAGATGCTATTCAGACATTACTTTCATGTGTGACGTTACTTTCATGTACTAAGGAGACATAAGTTAGTTCCAAAGACATGAATGGCACTTTGCTTCCTAATGAGGACAATGTAGTGGACAATGTAGTGCTAGTCCTAATGAGGAAACTTCTCAGCCTTTATGGGTTTCATGTGATGATCCAGATCATTCCATTTTTGCAGATTTACATGATGCACTTATTGATGAGAGAGTTGATATTGAGGAGGCAAAAACTATGCCAAAATGGCTGGCGCAGACTTTGGGTGATAGCAAATTAGATGCACCACTATCATATTGTACTATTTCACGCTCTCATAGTGCTTCTTTTGCATCAAATTTCTATGCTATGGCTACACTAAGTCTTTGTGATGAGAATCAGTCAAAATTCAAAAAATTGGATGGCAGTTATGCAATTAGAATCTGATGCTATCATGAAAATGGTACTGGTCTTTATGTGACTTGCCTCCTGGAAAGAAGGCCATTGGTACTAAGTGGGTATACAAGATGAAGTGTAAGCCTAATGGAACAATTCACAGATATAAGTCTAGCCTTGTTGCAAAGGGTTATGCTCAGGAAAGAAGCATTTATTTTGATAAAACATTTGCTCCCGCATGCCAAATGACTATTGTTCATAGCATTTGTGCACTTGCAACTCATCATGGTTGGAATGTATATCACTTGGACATTAAAACTACATTTCTGGATGGTGACTTGCATGAAGAAGTGTATGTTTTTTAGCCCCATGGCTTTGTGCAGAAAGGGCATGAAAACCAAGTGTGCAAGTTGAAAAAGGCATTATATGGTTTGAAGCAACCACCATGTGCTTGGTATGAAAAGATACCTGCCTACCTGATTGCACCTGGTTTTGAGAATAGTCCAACTAAGAGCACCTCAAATGTTAAGCACGCAAATGATGTGTTTTTTATCATTGTTGTGTAGGTTGATGACATGATGCTCCTCTTGATCTTCCTCTTCCTCTATCATTGTTTTCTTCATTGGAGCCTCCTTGTTATATGCTTGATTTCCCTCCTCATGAGAAGCATATTGCTGATTTTAAGGCTAATCTACATGCCTCATTTGAGATGTTAGATTTGGGGCATTTGCATCATTATTTGGGCATTCAGTTTATGTAAGTTGATGGTGGAATACTTTGTGTCAAACAAAATATATTGACACATTATTGTAGCCTTTTGGCCTTGAAGACTGTAAACCCAATACCACTCCTATGGAGACAGGTTTATGGTTGAGTGTTCATGATGTTCGAGATGCATTTGATGATGTTCTATTATTAGGCTATTGGATGCGTGATTTACTTATGCATTACTCGGCCATATATTCAATTTGTTGTCTCACATATGAGCAAGTTTATGCATTGTCTAGGTGTCAAGCAATCGTAGGCAGTTAAGTGCGTCTTTTGCTATTTGAGTGGTACCCAGCTACTTGGATTGTTTTATCCCAAGGGGGGATCGCTACTTCCAGATTTACATGCTTTTTTTTTATCTAATTGAGTTGGTTGCTATGACACTCGTGTGTGCACTAGTGGCTTTTGCTTCATGCTTGGTAGCTCATGTATATTTGGTTAAGCAAGAAGTAGCCTACTGTGGACACTTCTAGTTGTGGGGCTAAGTATAGGGTAGCTTTCATAGCAATTGTTGAGTGTGTGTGGCTCAGATGCCTTATGGCTGATTTGGGTGTTGCTCAGTCTTCTGCCACCACCATCTTCACTGACCATCAAAGTGCATTGGCAGCCGCGAGGAATCTTGTGTTCCATGCTCGCACTAAGCACATTGAGGTGCAATATCATTATGTTAGGGAGAGGTTCTCTGTTCAAGAGATAAGTTTGGCATATGCACCCACACAAGAGAACATTGCATACATTTTCACAAAGGCTCTGGCTAGGGAGAATTTTGAAGCTTTTCACAAAGTTTTGAGCTTATTTCCTTTTGTGGATTGATTCCACATAGCTTGACACTTCCTTATACATGAGTGCAATCGCCTTGTTCACCGCATCACTCCCAAGGGGGGATTTGTTGATATATTATTGGAGTCAATATCATATGGTCCAAAAATCCTCAATAACTTGAGCATATGATGATTATGCTTGAAGCCATGAACGGCGACGTGGATAGAACATCATTCTTCCAAAGAACCAACCAGGGTTCGAATCCTAGTGGGAGCATATCGCGGTAGCTTTAGATTTTGTGAAAAGCACAGATGGTGCCGTGTTGATTTGGCAAAAGATTTACGATTAAGTGATCAAAATTGATCGTAGAATTTTTTGATTTGATTCTACGATAATAGCTTTTAGATGTGATTTTCAATGGATACACAAACTATATAAGAGGTTCTTCGCTCATTGTTCACTCAATCACTCAAAGATCTCAAGCTAGAATTGAAGGTCTTCTTGAAGAGAGAGTGTTCACACACTCTTGAGGAGGTGGAGATTGGTGAAGGAGAGGCTACTCTCTTGGAGCAAGATGTCTTCTACAAGGTGGTGGTAACTATCTTTTGTGAGTTAATCTTATATTTTGTTTTTTGGGTTTCTCTACCCTAATCTCAAAATTAGGGTTGGTTGATTTACAATTTTTTTACACTATTTTGTGAGAATAAGGTTAGCTTTGTTGCTCATTCACTTCACACACTTAGATTATTTCAACATAATCTAAATTTTGTATCATCATCTTCTTGGATATTCTTCCATTAGAGAGTGCACCACTTTATATGGTTGAGTAGTACTACCATGTTGTAATTTGGACATCTATTTTTTCGTGAGTAAGCATCCAACTTACGTTCTCTATCCTTGTCTCAAGATCTCTATCCTTCTTGATCTCACTTATCATCTTGGTTAATTAAGTTGTGTATGCTCAAAAGGTTTTAGTTTGGAACGATCCTGGGGCCCCAAATTCCAACACTTGGTATCATAGCATAATTGACATACACACTTAGTTAAGATGAGTGCGATATGAATTGAGATTGAGGACAAGTTGGATGGATCTTCTAATTATCCCATGTGGAGTTTCATGATGATAAATATATTAGTGACAAAGGATTTATGGAGTATCGTCAATGGATCCTTAACAAGACCCAGACGAAAAGGCAAAGAAGGAGCCATAGCAGCTTCAAGAGGTACTGGAATTACTATTGCAGAACCAACTGAAGAAGAGGTAACCACTTTGACATCCAAAGTCAGAGGTAGGTCTTTACCTACAGTTCCTCCTACTGAAGATCAGGCAAGGTGGGATGCTAGAGATGCTTTACCACTCTCATTCATAGCAATGAGTGTCAAAAAGCATATTCTACCACAGATTAGATCCTCTTTCCTGTTCTTCAGGTAGAAGAGTTACTATTGCAGATGGCAATGATTTGGATGTTATGGGAATAGGTACAACAACACTAAAGTCAAGAGGAGGTGGTAATTTTCAGATTTTAGATATTCTATATGTACGTGAAATGAAGAAGAACCTGCTATCTATATCTGCATTTTTAGGTGATGGTTTTAAAATTGTATTTGAGAGAGATCTTTGTAAGATCTTATCACACAAAGACAACAAGTGTATTTTACAAGGTGAGCATAGAGGAGGGATCTTTGTTTTGTCAAAAATCAGTCAGGCATATGCGATCAAATCTTCATCACCGGTGGAAGATATGAAGCTATGGCATGAGAGATTTGGACATATAAGTTTTGGAGCTCTCAAGAATATCAAAGATAGAGGTATGGTTGAGAGTTTACCCTCATTCAAGCTACCAGATGATTTAGATATATGTGAAGGTTGTCTTGAAGGTAAGATGTATAAACTACCTTTCAAGAAACATGGTTGTATTACAGCTACCAAGAAATTGTAGATTATTCATTCAGATGTGAATGGACCTATGAGAGCAGACTCTATTTAGGGCTTTAGGTATTTTGTTCTATTTGTTGATGATTTTACGAGATACTCATGGATCTATGGTCTTAAGTTGAAGTCGGAAGTCTTTCCTATGTTCAAGAAGTTTGTAGCTATGGTTGAAAATGAAAATGAGGAAACTATCCAGATTCTCAGAAGTGATAGAGGTGGAGAATACTTGTCAAATGAGTTCCAAACATTTCTTGATCAGAAAGGTATTACTCAACACCTTACTATTGCTTATACTCCTCAATAGAATGGTGTTGCAGAAAGAAAGAATAGAGTACTTGTTGAGATGATGCGGAGCATGATGGCATTCAAAAAGCTTCCACCGAAATTCTGGTTTGATGCAGTACATATAGCTAGTCACATTTTGAACAGGTCATCTACAAAAGCTTTAAAGGTAATCACACCTTATGAAGTTTATTATGGTAGAAAACCTAATGTGAGTTACTTCAGAGTGTTTGGATCACTTTCTTATGTACATATTGAGAAAAAGGACCGAGGCAAACTAGATGTAAAGGCAAAGAAAGTTGTTTTTATTGGATATCATGTTAAGAGTAAGGGATATAGGTTTTATGTTCCAGAGACACGTGAAGTTATTCTTTCACATAATGCTATTGCTGAAAATAAGGTTTATGATAAAGAAGCAGAAATTCCAAAGTTCATTAGTGAAAATGACTATGGATTTTTTAGAAAGATTCTGGATGTACATGTTCAACCATATCAGGAGGGAGTTAAAATTCCTAGGATTCAAGACAAAGTTGAAGAAAGAATTTCACAACCTTCTACAGAATCAGTTCCACATGAGACTTTGATTCCAAAAATGAAAGAAGTCAGAGTTTCAGAAAGTCCTAGAACCTCGACAGGATAAGTTCCAAAACCTGTGGAAGATGAAAGCTCAGAAAGAGTCTCACCACTATTTAAGGATACACCTACGTGGTTATGTCAGACTTGGAAAGATAGTGGTATTGTTGGGGGATTCTTAGACAAGAAGGAGTTTTAGGGTTTGTAGGAGAAATGAAAAGACCAGAAGAGGAAATACACCTTGGAAGCTTCTGTCGATTGATTCCAGTAAGACAATTACAATGTTTGAAGCAAAATACAAGCCAATACTTCTGTGAACAATCACACAGAGTGCTCAATTACAAAATACCCAATATCCCAAAGTCTTCTTGCCACCGGCCTCCTCTGCACCAGACCTCCACCTGCTTCAAGCTTATCCTTGTGCACACCTTGCACCAAGCTTCCACAAAGGGGGAGGAGTGAATACCTTCTGTCGGCACGTGCACACTGCAATGAGACCTTGAGATCCTTGGGGGAGTATAGCTTAGCACTCTCTACACAAATCCTTAGTCACTCTCCATGCACCTTGCACTTCCACTTCTCTGCGTCGCACTCTTGTGACTCTTGTCCTTCTCTCTCTTGCTTCCCTTAGACTATGCTTCTCCTGCTTACTCTAAGATTGGTCCAAGAATAGACCTTGCCTTGATTTGAGTGTGTCGATCACGTACGCTCCTAACTGCAATGGTATCTTGGTGCTCACTTTGATGTCCCAACATTGTCTTCACAAGTGGTAGCCAACGACTCACTGTTTTGTCTTGTAGTGACTTTAGACTAAAACCCAAAATTTTAATGGGGGGGCCATACTTTCACCTGTGCGTACATTGCCGCTTCACATACCTTCACATTTCCTTTTAAGTCTTCACTTTTGCACCTAAGGGGGGGTTCACCTGAACCTTCCAAAACACTTTAAAACACACTTTGAACCTTAGGGAAATTAGAGAAAATACCTCTGCAACCTGCAACTCACTTTCTCCAATTTACCCTTTGTGGACAATTAATTGTGCACTACCTGTGCACTTTGACACCTGCATTTTAGCACTTTGACTTTGCACCTGTTGACTTTGACCTTGACCTTGTTGACTTTGACCAGTTGACTTTGACCTTTTGACTTTGACTGTAGTTGACTTTGACCAACATGACTTTTATGGGCTCAACAGTTGCCCACCACCTAATGTGCTCTCCGTCCCAGAGAGCTATAGCCAAAACTTTGAGCATAACAGACACCAGGAAAATAGAGCTTCAAAAAACTTGAATAGTACATCGGAGCAGCAACCAAGTCTACCAAAAGCAGAATAGAACAAGCACCAGAGAAGAACCAAAAACTGGATTTTGCCATGGAAAAGCAAAGGGTTGCAATGGGAGGGTAGAAAGGATGGGGAAGGAAGGGCTGATGGGGCTGATAGGGATAGGTTCGGGAGGGTTAAGGATGTGGCTGGGCAGGTGTGTAAAGGGAGGGATAGGGAGAAGGATGATGGGGCTGGAGAGGGGAAAAATGATCAAACATGAGAGCTACAGAGGGAGCATATGGGAAATATTGAAACATAGGGTGAGAGGAGGGGACAATAGATGATGTGACCAATGGAATGAGATAAAAACATGTGGTAATTGTGCGCAAAACATGAGGGTTTGAACCAAAAGTCAGAGAAAAAGTTGGAATTTGGAAAAATAAAGTCAAAAACTGAGTCCAGAGGTGCCAAAAAACATGAAAATGACTCCAATTTTATCAAAAACGGCCAACCGAGGCACAATCCCGAGCCAAAAGCTTTGAGCCAAAAAAAGTAAAAAAAAATATATATATATATATAAATAATATATATATATATATATATTGAAATGTGAACGCTGATGCAGAAAAAATAAAAAGAAAAATAAATAACAGAATAATAAAATAAAATAAAACTTAAAATAATAAAATTAAAAATTAAAAATAATAAATAAATAAGTAATAAAAAAAGAAAATAAACAAAAAATAAAAAATAAAAAATAAAAAGAGAAAAAATAAAAAATAAAATTTTTTGGGGGGGGAGGGGCTGGGGGGGGGGGGGGGGGGGGTGGTCGGTGGTGGTCGGTAGGGGGGGGGGGGTGGTCGGTGGTGGTCGGTAGGGGGGGGGGGGTGGGGGGGGGGGGGGGGGAGGGGGGGGGAGGGGGGGGGAGGGGGGGGGAGGGGGGGGGGGGGGGGGTGGTCGGTGGTGGTCGGTAGGGGGGGGGGGTGGTCGGTGGTGGTCGGTAGGGGGGGGGGGTGGGGGGGGGGGGGGAGGGGGGGGGAGGGGGGGGGGCGAGGGGGGTGGTCGGTGGGTTTTTTTTTTTATAATGCCTCAACCCGAAATTCCTGGGGGCCCCACTTTTTTTTTGGAAAATAACCCAAAAAATAGAAAAAATGAAGGAAAAATCCAAAAAAATGCCAAAAAATTGTGTAAAAATTCTCATGAAATTTTCTATAGGGCTAGGCCCCATTTCTTTCATCAAACCACAGAGAGCCTCCTTTTATTCCTCCTATTTGGCAAGAAAATGACATCGGAAAAGGATAAAAAATGCTATAAAAATGCTAGAAAAATTTCCAAAAAATACCCAAAAGTTTTTCGTTTGCAGAGGTTATGAAATGCCTTCTAGGTTTGCTAAAAACACCAGGAACAAGAATGAAATTGATAAAGAAAACTACTAAAACTGAGCAAAATGAGATGAGAAAGCTATGTACAACCTGGACAGATTTTGCAGTTCTAGGTGATCCATACTTCTTCAAGTTTGTTGATGATAGGCCTTGAGCCTTGATATGTTGACCAGTGGCAAGGCCTCTCCTTTCAGCGTCTCTAACTCCACAGCACCCCAATTTAGCATTGTTTTGACTTTATAAGGTCCTTCCCAATGTGGAAGCCATTTTCCTCTCAGTTGTGTATGAAGATGAGGTCTATGGAGAAGAACTAACATGCCTGCTTCAATGTTGTTGTTCCACAGATATCGATCATGTGCCTCCTTCCTCTTCATCTGAGTCTCTATCAATTGTTTTGTTGCTAGTAGACAAATCTCCTCCACTTTATGTAGTGCTCCGAGCCTCTGAGAGACATCACAATCCTTCTTGCCCTCCATGAATGCTATCTTAGGTGATCCATGTAAAAATTCAAAGGGCTCAATGGGCAATATGCCATAAACTAGTTGGAATGGAGAGTATCCCGTGGCCTCTTTGTAGGCTAACATGTATGCCCATAGGGTACCTTGATAAACAATGCCCCAGGAAGTGGGCTGTAACATACACTCCTTTCTTAACATTGAGATTAAAACCTTATTTGTCGATTCAGCCTGTCCATTGGCTCTTGGATAGTAAGCACAAGAGGTCCTATGTAGAATTCTATACCTGTTGAAAATTTCCTGCAGGACCTTATTGACAAAATGGGTACCTTGATCTGTACAAATTTCAAGTGGGCATCCAAACCTGCAAATGATGCTACTGTAAATGAAATCAGCAACAGTTTGGGCAGTGCAGTCGGGGGAGCCAATAGCTTCAGCCCACTTTGTTGCATAATCTGTAGCTATCAAGAGATATTTCTCTCTTTTTGGAATCGCGAGAGGGTAGATGGGCCCTACAAAATCGAGCCCCCACTTCTCAAATGGTTGCTAGGAAGTGGAAACAATCAAGGGGCTATGCCTCTGCTTTGTTGGCTTAGGTCCACACCTCTGGCAAACATCACATGCCTTTCCCCATTCATCTGCATCCTTAAATAGTGTAGGCCACCATAAACCAGCATCTAGTATCCTCTGGCTCATAATATGCCCTGGAAGGTGCCCACCACCTGTTCCTTCATGTGCAGAGTGAAGGACTTCCCTCACTTCTTCTTCTTCCAAACACTTCCTAAACCTGTCATCCTTGCCCTGTCTATATAATTTATCTTCAATGAAGGTATATGGTCTACTCTTGATTAGCAGTCTCTTCCTTTGCACAGCATTAGCTTTTTCTGGATACAAACCAGTTTTAATGAAATATTTGATATCATAATACCAACCTTGAGCTTGTACAACGAACAGATGGGCATCTGGAAAATCATCATTGATTCCACTAGCTTGATTCATCATATTGATTCTGGATAGGTGATCCGCCATAACATTTTCTTTACCTGGTCTGTGGACTACAAAAAAATCAAACTCTTGGAACAATAATAACCACCTCCATATTCTACCAATGGCTTGTGGTTTGTTGAACAAGTATTTTAGTGGTTGGTGATATGTTATAATAATAAATTTTACTCCCAGTAAGTAATGACGGAATTTTTGGACAGCAAAAACCATTGCTAGGGCTTCCCTTTCTGTAGTATTGTAATTCCTTTCAGCCTTGGTCAAGATTCTACTGGCATATTGAATTGGTCTGTCCACTTTAAATTCTTCACTAGGTTGGGTCAAAATTGCCCCCACTACATAGGCACTGGCATCTACATGTATATGAAAGATTTTTTACCACTCAGGTGTGATCAAAATAGGAGCAGACACTAACCTTGACTGTAATGGTTGATATGCTTTTTCCTCCTCTTCTTCCCATTTAAAAGGTACTTCCTTACCTGTAAGTCTAGCCAGTGGTCTGGCTATCTCTGCATACATTTTTATAAACCTTCTATGGTATCCAGTATGCCCCAAGAAACTCTGAATCTCTTTAGGAGATTTAGGTTTAGGCAACTTTAATATAGAAATGATTTTGTCAGGATCCGAGGCCATACCTTTAGCCGACACCACGTGTCCTAAGAGAGTTCCTTTTGTCACAAGGAAATGACATTTGTTTGGATTGAGCTTTAGCTTAGTCTCCCTACATCTCTTGAAAACATTCTGCAGCTGCCTCAAGTGATGGTCCAAACAATCTAGAGGAGTTTCTTTGTGAGAACCTGAAAACGAAGAGAAGTCATCCATGAAGATTCTAAGTGATTCCAGCAATAGGGGGCCAAAAATGAGATTGACCGTTCTGTTAAAGGTGGCTGGAGCATTTCTGAGCCCAAATGGCATTTTTACATACACATATGTTCCCCCAATGTGTGATAAAAGCTGTCTTTTCATGATCCTCTGGGTGTATTGATATTTGATTATAGCCACTAAATCCATCCATAAAGCTATATAATGCATGCCCCGCCACTTCTTCAATGACCTGTTCTGCAAAAGGCATTGTGAAACCATCTGGAATGGTCACCTTGTTGAGTGCTCTAAAGTCAACACAAATTCTGATTTTATTAGTATTCTTCTTTGGTACTATAACCATAGGTGAGAGCCACTCTAAGTGTTCTACAGGAATGATGATTCCTGCATCCTCCATCTTCTGGATTTCCACATAGACAGCTTCAGCATATTTTGGATTAAGTCTATAACTCTTCCCTCTTATGGGTTTGGCTCCATCAACCATAGGGATTCTCTGCTCTCCATAAGTTGCAGGCACTCCTTCTAAGTCTTTATAATGTCAGGCAAAAACATCTGTATAATGGTTCAAGAATGATTTTACCTTTTCAAGGAGCCCTGGGTGGTTCCACAACCAAGTGGCCACCAAAACTGGCCGATTATTGTCTTGAGTGCCTAATTGTATTTCTTGGACAGGATTTCTCTCTACCATATTATCTTCGTGCTCATCTTCTTCCTTGTCTTCTTCTACTAGCTTTTCGTGCATTGCTTCATAAGCAGGTGTATTTTGGACTTCAATGTGTTCCTCCTTGTCCTGCATCCATCCTGCAGGGATTTCTTGAATTGGGAAAGAACATTCTTCACTAGAATTTTTTACCTTGCCTTTAGCTTTAGTAACCTCTATTTGTGGTTGTCATATCCTCCTCCAAGTTGTATTTGAGGGGTGTCTTCCTGCCCCTTCTATGTTCTGTGATGGGCTCTCCCAATCCATCAACCTGGACTTTTTCCTTATCTTCATCATAACCTTCAGTCGTGCAAGAATTATTAAGAAAAATTCCAAAACAAGAGGAAGAGTTGCCTGCTTGGAGCCAATTTAGAATATCCTCTTCTTCCTCGAAATCTATTTGGGGTTGATCCTCCGATTCTGTTTCCATGCATATGCCAACTGTTTGCATCATGCTAGTGTTTCCTTGATTATCTGGGCCCTCTTCTAAATGAATCTGTGTCAGCTCTTGCCCTTTCTTTTGTACCCACATAGTGTCCTTGCCCCAATCATGAATGACACTTGCATGCCTTAGCCATGGTCGTCCAATTAAGAGAGGAAATCCTCCTTCAACCTGGGGTTAAAACCACAAAATCCAGAATGAATAGATTACCTTGTACTTCAAGTGGAACTTTTGGGATCACTCCCAAGGGCCTTACTTTGCTCTGATCTGCCAAAGTAACAGTGAAATTTGCAGGCCTTGAAGGGTGGAGTCCAATCTTTTCCATTGTATGTTCAGGCATCAAGTTAATGCCAGAACCACCATCCACAATAACTCCTTGAAATTCATGATCCTTGATAGATACTGTCAGTCGAGGACTTTTATAATCTGTAAGGGGTGCTTCCCCTACAATTTTTCCTTTATGTAAAATAGCAGTCTTTGCCACCAAACTTGTAGTGGAAGCTTCATCAATTATCTGCAATAACTCTGACCTGAATTTCCCATCCATCTTTATTAAATAAAAAATACTAACCTCCTTTTTCATGGACTTGAGTAGTTTTGAAGCCTCTGATTCCTTGAGAGCATGGGCTCCAGTTGACTTATCAAACTCCTCATGAGCCCTGTTGAAGGCATGCCCAATGGCATCACTGGTGCATATGAGATCTCCTTTTTGACTTGTATTTGCACCTATGGTGACTTTATCTTCAGATGGTTCTCTGTTTTGATTCCATTCCTTAATCTTTGACCCTTGTCCTATGTCTGCTTGAGCCTTCCCTTTGCTTCTTGTCTGCACAGTCAAAGATTCTATTTCTTCTAATTGCACCACCCTGGTAGATGGTGATGGCTCATTGACCAGATCACACACTTCTTCTTTGTGCACCGAAATCATTTGAATATAAGGCCCGGATGAAGAGGCTTGATTCTTAGGACAACAATTTGTATAATGGTCTCTTGCATCAGGGCAGTTCCTGCAAGGAGGGGCATTTTCTGGTAGGGTGCACCTACTTTGATAGTGCCCGCATTCTCCACATCTCAAACAGATGATTGGCCTCCTAGGCCCATTTCCAAAGTTATTCCTCTGTCTAGGATTATAGTTGTTACCTTGATTTGGTGCAGCAGCCATCACATTTGCTGGTGTTGGGGGTCCTCCTTGTGTCCAGTATGTCGTTGCAGGCATTCCTCTTGATTGGCATTCATGGGCCTCATGGCCAACTTTCCTGCATAATTGACAAGTCACACTTAACAGAGGACATTCACTTACTATGTGACCTTGCTTGCTGCACATGGAACACCAAAGTCCACTCTTGATGCCACCTCCTTTGAGCTCCTACAACTCCTGTCGCAGTTGAGCCAATTCCTCTGCCTAGGCCTCCTCCTCCTTTTGGAGCTTTAGTGCTTCAATCTCCCTTCTCAACTGAGCAACAACATTCTCCTCCTCTTTGTAGGGCTTATTTCTTTTTAAGCCCTCCAGTTGTTTCCTTAGCTGTATCACTGGATCCTCCATTTTTGTACCATATGTTGGTTGGGAAGAAGTTGCTCCATATTGGTACCTTATCTGCTCCAAGCGTGTGGCTGTGCTGATGAACTCCTCTATGGAGGCTGTAGGTAACACTAATTCGTTTATTTTGCATTGGGTGGCCACTGGTAGGGGCTTAGCCAACCATTTCTTAACAAAAAAATCATGTGGTGAATCTGGCAATTTAGCCATTAGTGCTTTGGCCCTAGTCACAAACTCTGGGAACTTTTCTCCTGGACCCAATCTCAAATTTTCCAGTTCTTCTATGATAATCTCCGCAGTGTTGCCATGCTAGAACTGTTTTTTAAAAGCATCTTTCATCACATCCCAAGTGGTAAAATGGTTTTCAGTAAACTGGCTGAACCACTTATCAGCTAATCCCTCTAATGTGGCAGGGAAGAGAATAAAAAAGGCATCCTCCCTACCCATAGGCCTCTAGTCTTACATAGTGCCAAGAACCTTCTAATGTGTTCATCCGGATCCTCCTGAGCTAGGCCTTTGAAAGAAGGAAACTTTATATTTAATCTAAAGAGTAAAGTTTCCAAGTCTACCTGACCCGCCATGCTCTTGACTGATGATGTTGAAGATAGTGGACTAGGGGACCTTCTAACAACCTTCCTTCTTGTCTGCTTGCAGGTGACCCTCAATGTTTGGGACCGGGTTGCAGTCATGAGCAGCTCATAGCCCACTGAATATGAGACACTTGATAAGAATATTTATCTTTTGTTTGATGAAGTAGCACTGTGGTTCTGTCGACACTTGATCTCTTCTATGCTTTGCACTTGGCTTCTCCTAAGCTCAAATCTCCTTGGAAGTCCCACCGGGCGTGCCAAATTTTGTTGGGGGATTCTGAGACAAGAAGGAGTTTGAGGGTTTGTAGGAGAAAATGAAAAGACCAGAAGAGGAAATACACCTTGGAAGCTTCTGTCGATTGATTACAGTAAGACAATTACAATGTTTGAAGCAAAATACAAGCCAATATTTCTGTGCACAATCACACAGAGTGCTCAATTACAAAATACCCAATATCCCAAAGTCTTCTTGCCACCGGCCTCCTCTGCACCAGACCTCCACCTCCTTCAAGCTTATCCTTGTGCACACCTTGCATCAAGCTTCCACAAAGGGGGAGGAGTGAATACCTTCTGTCGGCACGCGCACACTGCAATGAGACCTTGAGATCCTTGGGGGAGTATAGCTTAGCACTCTCTGCACAAATCCTTAGTCACTCTCCATGCACCTTGCACTTCCACTTCTCTCCATCGCACTCTTGTGACTCTTGTCCTTCTCTCTCTTGCTTCCCTTAGACTATGCTTCTCCTGCTTACTCTAAGATTGGTCCAAGAATAGACCTTGCCTTGATTTGAGTGTGTCGATCACGTGCGCTCCTAACTGCAATGGTATCTTGGTGCTCACTTTGATGTCCCAACATTGTCTTCACAAGTGGTAGCCAACGACTCACTGTTTTGTCTTGTAGTGACTTTAGACTAAAACCCAAAATTTTAATGGGGGGGCCATACTTTCACCTGTGCGTACATTGCCGCTTCACATACCTTCACATTTCCTTTTAAGTCTTCACTTTTGCACCTAAGGGGGGGTTCACCTGAACCCAAAACACTTTAACACACTTTGAACCTTAGGGAAATTAGAGAAAATACCTCTGCAACCTGCAACTCACTTTCTCCAATTTACCCTTTGTGGACAATTAATTGTGCACTACCTGTGCACTTTGACACCTGCATTTTAGCACTTTGACTTTGCACCTGTTGACTTTGACCATTTGACTTTGACTTTTAACTTTGATTGCAGTTGACTTTGACCAACATGACTTTTATGGGCTCAACAGGTATAAAGACTTTTACTAGAAGAACAAGGAGTCAGACTGGACAACAACAACAAGATCATATAAGAACAAGAAGTCAGACTAGACAACAACAACAAAGAGATCATGTAAGTTTTGCTGAAGACTTTGAGATTCATGATATTTTGGCACTTACGACTGTTGAAGATGAACCTGCATGTGTTAAAGATGCACTTAACATTCCTATTTAGAGAAAAGCTATGCAAGAAGAGATTGATTCTATTCATAAGAATCAAACTTGGCAGTTATGTGAGTTACTAGAGGGAAAGAAGGCTATAGGTGTAAAATGGATCTTCAAAATCAAAAGGAAATCAGATGGTACTATTGATTTTGGTTGGCATATATATCAACTTGACATTAAGACTGCTTTTCTTAATGGTGATTTACACAAGGATGTGTATATTCAGCAGCCAAAGGTTTTGAAGAGACAGGTAAAGAACACTTAGTGTGTAAGCTTATAAAAGCTTTGTATGGTTTGAAATAGGCACTAGAGCATGGTATGAAAAGATACATACATATCTTTTATCCATTGGTTTCCATGACTCAGATGCGGCTCCAACTCTTTATGTCAAAGCTAAAACAGGTATGATGATTATAGTAATCATTTATGTGGATGATATTATAGTCACAGGTCCTAGAGATGAAGATTTGCAAATGTTCAAAGAACAATTGAAGCAAACATTTGATGTGAATGATTTAGGCATTTTGCATTATTATCTTGGGATTCGGTTTCTGTTTTGAGATGAGTGTATCTATATGACACAGCAGAAGTACATTGAGAAACTTTCGGGGAGGTTTCAGATGGTTGATTCTAAACCTATGCAAACATCTATGGATCAGAATGCATCTTTACATATGGTAGAAGATGCAGAGTCGATTGATGCTACTTTATATAGTCAAGCAGTTGGTTGCTTGATATATCTTTGTAATACACGTCCTGATATACAGTTTGTAGTTTCTCAAGTATCAAGGTTCATGCAGAATCCGCAATGTTACATTGGAAAGTAGTAAAGCGGATATTTCGATATTTGAAGGGAACTTCAAATTATGCTATGGTATTTTCAAAATCTACACATTTGTTACTAAACGGGTTTTCAGATTCTGACTGGAAGGTGATAGAGACATAAGAAGAAGTACTAGTGGATACTTTTTTTATCTTGAAGATTGTCTTAACTCATGGCTTTCGAAGAGACAACCCACTATTCGCACTTCAGCGTGTGAAGCTGAATATCGTGCAGCATTTACAGCTACTCTAGAGTCAGTTTGGTTGCAGAAGATTTTCAGTTATCTTGATGTGAGAGTACATGAACCCATTCATATATTTTCAGATAGCCAGAGTGCTATAGCTATAGCAAAGAACCAGTGCATCATGCAAGGACAAAGCATATAGAGGTACACTACTACTATATTAGAGAGCAAATAGCTAAGAAGCACATTGAGCTGGTTTATGTTCCTTCTAGTGAGAATGTTGCAGATATATTTACCAAAGCAATGACTAGAGATAGTCATGAGAAGATTTGTAGGTTATTGAAGCTTGTACCATTGTGACATTGAAGGAGGGATTGTTGAAGTCAATATCATATGGTCCAAAAATCCTCAATAATTCCATCATATGATGATTATGCTTGAATAGTTCTTCAAGAAGCCACCATCGGCGACGTGGATGTAACATCACTCTTCCAAAGAACCAACTAGGGTTCGAATCCCAGCAGGAGCATATCACGGCAGTTTTAGATTTTGTGAAAAGCACGGACGACATCGTGTTGATTTGGCAAAAGATTTACGATTAAGCGATCAAAATTGATTGTAGGATTTTTTTATTTGATTTTACGATAATAGCTTTTAGATGTGCTTTTCAATGGATACACAAACTATATAAAGAGGTTCTTGGCTCATTGTTCACTCAATCACTCAAAGATTTCAAGCTAGAGTTTGAAGGTCTTCTTGAAGAGAGAGTGTTCACACACTCTTGAGGAGGTGGAGATTTGGTGAAGGAGAGGCTACTCTCTTGAAGCAATAAGTCTTCTACAAGGTGATGGTAACTATCTTTTGTGAGTTAACCTTATATTTTGTTTTTAGGGTTTCTCTACCCTAATCTCAAAATTAGGGTTGGTTGATTTACAATTTTGTTACACTATTTTGTGAGAATAAGGTTAGCGTCGTTGCTCATTCACTTCACACACTTAGATTATTTCAACATAATCTAAATTTTGTATCATCATCTTCTTGGATATTCTTCCATTAGTGAGTGCCCCACTTTATATGGTTGAGTAGTACTCCCATGTTGTAATTTGGACATCTATTTTTTAGTGAGTAAGCATCCACCTTACGTTCTCTATCCTTGTCTCAAGATCTCTATCCTTCTCTATCTCACTTATCATCTTGTTTAATTAAGTTGTGTATGCTCAAAAGGTTTTAGTTTGGAATGATCTTGGGGCCCCAAATTCCAACATATACTTAGGTAGTGATTTGTGTGAAGACAGTAGGACTGTCGGGGCACTTTTTTCCCTCTTTAGGAGGTTTTTTTCCCCCAGCTTGTATATATGCCTATTACCCTAATGGGCTACTTATCTTTGTACATTCTCTTGGTAATACATTCAGTATTGTGTGTTGTGCTCCAAGTTTCTTCTTCTTCTTCTTCTTCTTCTTCTTCTTCTTCTTCTTCTTCTTCTTCTTCTTCTTCTTCTTCTTCTTCCTTGTGCTATCCATGTGCTTCCCCAGACCTCAAACTTCAACAAAGCATTCCATAGGAGTATTAGTACAAGTACCTGAGAAGGAGGAAAAATCACCCATGAAGATTCAAAGGGCATCCAAAAGCAAGGGTCTAAAGGTGAGATTCACCATTCGATTGAAAGTTTTAGGGTCATTTCTGAGTCCGAAAGGCATTTTCACATAAACATTGGTTCCCCATGGTGTGATCAAGATTTTCTTGTCTTGATCCTTAGGGTGGATGGATATCTGGTTGTATCCACTAAAGCCATCCATGAAGCTAAATAGTGTATTTCCAACAACTTCTCAATAATGTGTTCTACAAAAGGTATGGAGAACCCATCAAGAATTGTCACCTTAATGAGCGCTCTAAAGTCCATACAGATTGGAATTTTATTAGTGTTGTTTTTGGGCACAATGACCAAATCCATTATGAGTTCTCCAATGGAATGATAATCAAGCATCCTAAATTTTATAGATCTCTTTATACATAGTTTTAGCATACTTTGGATTCAATTTGTAGCTTTTACCCCCTTATTGGTTTGGCTCCTTCTATCACTAGAACCCTATGTTCCCCAAAACTTGTAGGCATTCCTTCCAAATCCTTACAATGCCATACAAATACACCATCACAAGTGTTACATAAAAGGAAGTAACTATGTTCTAGACTTACTAGGTCCTATGCACTTGTGACAATGAGACTAGATAGCCCTCACATGTCCAATAAGTGCACAAAGTGGTGGTTTGATACACGCACATTAAATTATCAAACTGAGAGTATGAGCCAGTCAACTACATGGAAACGTGTGCTTTAGTGATGGTAGATGTGGGAAAGGATGAAGTAATCCATTCACAAGTGGATATCCACCTCACACAACACCTTCTACACACGAGTGTGTGTCATGATACTTTGTCTAGAAGAAGACACAAAACAAGTGATATCTCTTAGGTCAGATACTCAAATATGGTCAGATTCATTTCAAAGCTCTTGAAGAGATGCATCTAATGGTGGTATTTTTAGGTTGATCATACCACTATACTCCAAGTTATGCCTAAAAAACTAAGTGTCAAGAATATCTTATCTACACCTAACGACTCCCTACACTTCATACACGTAGGATACCAATGAAAAAAAAGGTGAGGAAGGGGTATTCAACACCTCCAAGCATAAATTCCATGCCTCAAACACACATATATGCTCATGAAGAAGAAGATACACAAGCAAGAAGAGAGAACTGACAAAACTACTTTGCCAACTCTTCATTCTTTAGTGCCTGTTCTTTTTTGTGTACACGTGATATCAGATCATGAGTTTTTCTCCAATGGTGTTCAAGTCACTCACCATTTCAAATAATGCTTTCCTCTACTACTCAACTACTTTTGTTTTATTAATCCCATCTATCTTGAGATATTTTGTATATGCAGATTCATAGGAAATCAATCAAGATTTCATTAATAATTATATTCTTCCAAAAATTTATGAATCCCTTTCAAAAAATCCATAGTCGAAAGAATCTTAAAAAATATGTACATAATGGCTACCCATAAATACTATTATATTGTAATATTCCATCAAACATATCCTATCTTTCTCTGATTTCACTTAGTTGAAAAATTGTAATGAATATGTTGGATAATAAATCCTATGAAGTTTAGGGTTCTAACATCAGTATCCATAAAATTTCTAAGCAGATTACTATAAGCTTCAAAATCATAAGTATTAATGTACATGTTGGATCATTGACATCGGCCAATTCTTTAATAATTTTTTTGTATGTAATTATCCTATTATGTTCGATTGGCCATGAACCCTTCTTTAGACCTACCAAATGTGGGAAATTCACCCATTTTTAGGGATTGATTCTTGTTTCCTCATCTGCCAAAATTTAGGCCGATCTCTTCTTCTTGCATTTTGATAGTAAGTTGGATTAATCTTCAAATTACTTGAAACTTCAAGCCAAATTTTCTTGCATTCTTTATTCTTGTGTAGGATTCCACTCCTCAAATAGTTCCTTTGCTACTACAATAAACTCGTCATATTTCAAAAACTCATTAGAAGCAACACCCACCCTTCAAGTATGATAGTTTGTAATACTCTCAAGCACCATGTAGAATGGATTTCCAAGTCCATATGTGGCCCATTGATGGTGAATAGAGTTAACTCCATTTCCCAATGCAAACTTTACTATCCTATCCCCATATTGATTATGGATCTTTCTGATATATTCTGTTCTAGTCTCCCTTTTATCAATAATATTTGAATAAACTCATCACTTTCTTCATATTTGTGTTCCTTTTCTCTATCTTTGTTATCTTATTCAATGATTGTTGACACTAATCTTTCTTGCTCTCTTTCCTCGTGTTCTTCTACCACTCTTTATGGTACTTTCTTTCTCTGACTGGCTTCTATCTTCCACTTCTCCATTTCCATCATTAGTTTTGTCCTTTCTTCCTACCATGCCATTTTTTCTTTTTCTATTTGAGAATTTAGATCAATGTATCCTCTCATTGCAAAGGTTGCATGTATTCTTGCCTATTTTTCCAATCCGTTTGCATCCGTGATCTCTTCCAACTTCTCTAGATCCTTCCTTATGTCTTCAATTTCTTCATTTGATGTCTCCATTTTGTTATCTTCTAGTTTTAGTGTTCCTTCTCTCTTTAATACTTGTTTTATTATATCATTGGCCTTTTTCAATGCATGATAGGAAGTCAAAAGAACCTTTCTTCTAAACTCCATTTGCTTTACAATACCTTCTAGTTTTTTTTATCATTTCTAGTTGCTTCTCACACTTCTCTTCCATCAATTTGACTTTTTTCTTGTATTGTAGTATTGTAGATTCGAATTTCATAGCCTTATCTTGCCACATCTCTATTGGATTCTTTTGCTCGCTCATTTTTGCTTGCATCTTTTCTTGATCTCCTTTATAGTCATTGATTATTTTATCTGACTTCATAATTTTTGCCTCTACTACTAGGCTAGCAAAAAATGCATTCTTACTTGCTAGTCTAAACTTCTCTGCTTTATCCATTACATGATCATACAAGGTTTTGATCCTCTGGGCTCTTTTCATTTTGATCACCTCTTGTTCCTTGGCAAGGTCCATGTCTTGAATCGCTACCCTTTCGCCTTCATCATCATGTGGCACATTAGCAACCACATTGCCTTCTCCATCATCCTCTTCTTGAGATTCCAATATAACTTTTCTTTTCTCTAGCACTTCATAGAACTATACCCATTTTTATCTTCATCAATGTCCATTTTTTCCGGCTCTTCCTCATAACCTTTTTTAATATATGACTAATGTCTACCCCTTATGATTGTATGTTGTTCTGCACATTTTTTAAGGCCCCCATTATGAGGAGAAGACAATTGTGCATTACCCAATTAATGGGAATCCCAAATTGCATGCTAGATGAAGGTCGAATTGTACCATCTAACATATTGTAAGGAAAGAGAGTTACTAAGGTCCCCAATTGTGGGGTCTAAAGTAATGGTGAGTATCCTTGACTAGGGGTCCCAAGAGGCAACAATCCGCCTAACAAGGATACAAGGATAGCATCCCTGATGCAATGGTAAAGTGAATTACTCAAAGATCCCAAGTGAAGAGCGCCAATGAAGGTTGAGTAGGATAGCATATTAAAGAATGAAACTTCAGAATCGGTTGATTTACCACAAAAGAAAAATATGATTAGAACTAAGTGGATTTGAAAAGCAAAATACAAAGTGGATGGTACTTTAAAGATGTACGAATCTTTGCTTGTTGCACAAGGATTCTCATAGGTAGAACGATTTGATGTCCAAGAGACATCTGCACCAACAACTTGAATGACTACAATTTGCATAGTACTTGCAGTTGTTGTATATAAAAGGTGGCCTATATTCCATATGGATGTAAAATCCTCATTCTTGAATGGATACCTCAAGGAGGAGTTATATGTATCTTAACCACTAGGTTTTGAGGTAACTCATTTAGAATACAAGGTTTGTAGACTTAAAAAGGCATTATATAGCCTCCAAGAGCTTGGTACCAATGAATTGATAGGCTTTTCCAAAACCTAGGCTTTCAAATTAGAAGTACTTCTTATGCAAATTTTCATGTTATGAGAAAAGATAATTGGCTAGCGATTGTCATCTTGTAGATGATTTGATCATTATGGACGATCATGTAGATTTTATCAAATAAACTTGTGCCAACTTGAGCAATGAGTTTGAGATGATGACTCTTGGGATACTCCATTATTGCCTTGGCATTGAAGTATGGAAAAAGGATGATTGGAATTTCATATCACAGCATGCAAGCATGCAAATTCTAAGTTACACTGTGTGAACCTTAGATTTTGGTACTCTATACCTTAAATTCTTTTGCTAATTGTTTCTTATTAACATTGCAAATGTAACATTATTGACTTTTCCTAATGTGCTCGAGGACATTGTGAAGTATAGAAATGTGACCTTGAGCAATAGAATCGACCATAGGAATATCAATTTGAGTGAGTGACATGGGAGTGTGAATCTTTTTACCATAAACAATGTCAAAAGGTGCATGGTCAGTAGTTGTATGTGTTGTGTCATTGTAAGAAAATTAAAGCAATGTCAATTTATCATCCTAGTTATCGGGACTATCTAATGAATAACAATGCAATAAAGCAATAATAATGATATTTGTACCTTCACTTTTCCCATTACTTTTTGGATGAAATGCAGAACTGAAGTCTATTTTTGAACCAAAATGTTGAAATAATGCAACCCAAAAACGACTGCAAAAAAAACATCACGATCACCAACATGACTTTTGGGAAACCATGATGTAGGAAAATACTTTTAATAAACAACTTAGTAGCCTGAGGTGCAGACAAGGTCTTTTCACATGGAATGAAATATGAATATTTACTAAACCTATCAACATTGTCCAAATCATGTCATTAATCGATGAAGTCATAGGAAGACCAATAATAAAATCCATGGAAATATGTTCCCATGGTTCATTATGAATGGGTAGCGGCATTAACAAAACAAATGCTTTACCATGATGATGTTTAATATGCTAACATACAATGCATTGGGAAACAAAATGTGGACTATCTTTTTCCATATGTAGCCAAAAGATGAAATTTTTGCAAGCATATGTTGTGCTTTATATGCCCCTATGTCCCATATAAGGTGATTCATGCATTTCCTTCAAAAAAAAAACTATAAAAGCTTGAGTGATTCATAATTTGTGCTGAAAATGCAAAAAGCCATTATGAAATGTATGATGTTCATCAGTTGCACATGCATAATTGCTGAAATCATTTCATGCATGTGAAAAATACAAGTCTAAATCATAAGTAGGAATCATGTCATGAAATGAATATGAGTGGTAGAAATATTATGGAGAAAAACGAAACATAACTATGATGATGGAAAATGACTAAGAGCATCTGCTACAATATTAGTTTTACAAGGTTTATGTTGAATCATAGGCTGAAAATTTTGAATAAAAGAAGCCCATTTGATATGTCTATCAAAATTTAATGGTTGATTTAATAAGTGTCTAATAGCTCGTTGGTATGTTTTTATTAGAACCTCACAACCCATAAGGTAGTGTTTCCAAATCCTTAAAGCATGCATAAGAGCTAAAAGTTTCTTATCATAAGTTTTAGAGGGATCAAGTTTCCTACTTTCAAATGCAATAAGATTATCATTTTGCATTAAAATTTGCACCTTTTCCTAAACCGCTAGCATCTATTGCTACATGAAAAGGTTATGAAAAATAAAGTAACTACAAAACAAGTTCATGTGAAAGTGAGTGTTTGAGTTTTTCAAAAGATTATTGTTGTGCTAACCCCCATGCAAATTTTACTTTCTTTTTCAATAATAAAGTAAGGGGAAGTGCTAAATAAGAAAAACTTCTAACAAATTTTCTATAGAAACTAGCCAACCCAAGAAAAGAACGTACATCATTGACTAATTTGTTGGAATTAGACGTCTACGGAAGCATGCGAACAACACAAGGAAGAAGAAGAAGCTTGGAGCACAACACACAATACTAAATGTATTACCACTAGAATGTACAAAGATAAGTAACCCGTTAGGGCAATAGGCGTATATACAAGCTGAGGAAAAACAACCTCCTAGAGAGGGAAAAAAGTGCCCTGACGGTACTTGTGTGTTCACACATATCACTAGCTAAATATATCAACAAATCCCCCTTGGGACTGATGCAGTGAACAAGGAACTGGCACTCATGTATAAGGAAGTGCCAAGCTATGTGGAATGAATCCAAAAAAGGAAGTAAGCCAAAATCTTTGCGGAAAGCTTCAAACTTCTCCCTAGGCAGAGCCTTCATGAAAAGGTTTACAATGTTCTCTTGCGTGGGCACATATGCCAAGTTGATCTCTCCAGCAAAGAACCTCCCTTCTGTAAGATATGCAAGGGCAACCATTGGACTAAATACTGCACTTGCAACAACACCAATACATGCATGCAAGCGGCTCAAATGGATGATACGATCCAAAAAGAGACATAAATAAGAACCCAAGCAAGATAAAGGAAAGTTTGTTGCAAAATCAAAGGCATCGACGTCACAAAACGCAAGGTCAATCTCAAGGGCACACAAAGAACAACCAAGTCATGAAGAACGGCCCCACCATAAGGAGCACCACAAAGGTAAACAACCGATGGAGAAGGTACCACAAAAAATATCAAGTCAGAGAGAACCACATCAGCATAAGGCACACCGAAAAGGTAAAGAACCAATAGCAAACAAAATGTCACACCGTCACAAAGAAGGAACACACGAAAAGCCATCTCATCTAGTAGGCCTTCCCCAAGGCAAAATGCAGTCAATGGTTGTGACCTCCCATGTTCGACGGGCCGAGTCATCACCAATGCCAATCACAGCAAAGCAAACAACCAAAGCTCTCAGATGGGGAGTCAAGGCTCATCTTTGTGTTCTACGCACCAACATGGTGCAAATTGACACCATGAAGCTGACAAGATGAACGTGGGCAACAGACGCTTCCACCGCTTACTCAATGAATTTTGTAGATGTCTTACCTAATAAACTTCTAGATGTACTGCCTCCCAAACGGCAAGTTCAACATCGCATCAAAGTGCTTCCAAGGAACTCAAACAACAGGGCTTCATCCACCCAAGTAGTTCACCTTATGGCACACCCATATTATTTGTCAAGAAGAAAGATGGGAGCATGCAACTATGCGTCCACTACCATGCTCTCAACAAAATAATTGTAAAGATTACCACAAACAGATGAGGAACTTCAAAGAAAGATGTGTATAGTGGCTTGGATGCAAAGGGAAAGTATTCAAAATCATCAATAACCTAGTATATCACAAAGGCAAAATTTACATTCTTGATGATTTCAACCTTCGAGGCACAGTCTTATGGGAAGCACACAACTCCCAACTTGTAGGCCACAACAAACAACAACAAAGTTACGAACAACTCAAGCAACATGTCTTCTGGCTGAATATGAAGGCAGATGCCATCGAATATGTACAAATTTGTCCTATCTGCCAGCTTGTTTTCTAGGATCGAATCAAATCGGCCGGCTTACTCCAGCCCACGCCCATTCCCAATCGGCCATGGGACATGGTGAGTATGGATCTTATAACAGAGCTCCCCCCCTCTCAAGGCTGCAACACAATATTTATGGTGGTGGATTATTTTTTCAAGCATGTGCACTTCCTTGGACATTTTAGAATTCCACTACAAGAGTTCCATTCATTCAAGTACTACCCTGACTCCATTTGAAGTGGCTACAAGAAAGGCGGTCATCACACCCATGGCACTCACATGTAATGCCCTCTTGTTGCCATTGATCGCGAGTGTGGCGTTTATCTCGGAGAATGGCAAATCAAGTTACATCAAGCCAAATATGCTCTAGTACAAAGCAAAGAAAGAATGACAAAATATGTCAATCAACGACGATCCGAGGCGCCAGAGTTCAACAAAGGTGACCTTGTTCTGGTAAGTGCCAAGAATATCCAACTACCCAAGACCTTCACGCCCAAATTCAACCATCGCTATTATAGGCCATAGCCATATCGCATGCACCAATGACTCAACCAAGTAACCTATCAACTAGAACTTCCGCTCGATGTACGCATACATAACTCATTCCATGTGAGCCTTTTGAAACACTTATGCATCAATCAATGTTTTGGATGCACCGTTCCAATCCCCAACCTACCTCAACCTCAATGTCAACCAAAGCTTATCCTAAAGGAAAGGCATGGCTATCGTGCAACCGAACTTCTAGTGAAATGGAATGGCCACCCTCTCAACGAACCCTCCCGGGTAAGTGAACCTGACCTACCTCCAACCTCCCGCAACATCATTGATGACTTCTACACATCCCACCCACCTATCGCTCCATTACCTTAGCTTGATGAGGACGTCAAGCTCTTCAAATCAAGGGAGAATGTAAGAATTGTTTTCCAGTCATTTTTCAGAAAATGAAAATGTTAAGGAGATGGTTGGTCAATACATTTGGCATGGGGGACCTCCCAAGAAATGTCCAAACAGCCTGGGAAGAAGTGGAAATCATGAAGAGGCCAAGCTTAAAATTGGGGATTGTCATGTATGCCTAAGTACAGTGAAGCTGCATCCCTCCCCCCTCCCCCCCCCCCCCCCCCACTCCACCTCCCTCCCCCCCCCCCCCCCCCCGACAAAAAGGTGCTTGGGTGGTTTGCACTGATGCGTCAAAATGTGCACAACTATGAGAGGACCTCATTAATCATCTAGCAACCATTCATGCAAGCTTGCACTCACACACTCTCTGCTCCTTTCCCAAGCCCATCAAATGCTCCTTTCCCAAGCCCATCAAATGTTACTTGCGATCAAGAGCAATCTCCAACAACCAAAATGTCCCTCATGCTCTCAAATGGCCATCAACCATCCATGCCCCATTCCCCTCGCGCTTGCCCCTTGCACTTAATGCGAGCCGGCTACGTGCCTTGTACAAATACCTTCAGGCATCTATGAGTACAACACTATTTATCTTGCGAATTGAATCTTGTCTTCTTTACTTTATCTCAAGTGTGTGGACAAACATCCGTTGTGCAAAGTCACATCTTGGCAACGTCTTACATTTACGTTTGCATTCATGTCGGCTTGGGTGGTGTTGGACGAATGGTTCACCATTTTTAAATAAAAAAAAGTCTCTTTCACATTTTGTTTCAAAGTTGTGTGATCTTCGTGTCAAAGTGTATAACCAAGTCCTAAGTGTTCTGAGAAATATATAATCTGATAAAGCTCAATGAGAGCTATTCAACGATAGATTTTTGATCCTTCAAATTTGTTCCAAATTCACAGTTCTATATATTAGTAGATAGCTCTTGGCTTGAACTTCCGAAGTATGCAATAAAAGATTTATGCAATTTTTAACCATTTTGATAAACTTTGACCATTCTTCGACCATCTGTTGACTTCTCCAATTTCTGATAATGAAACTCCTTGTGGAAGGGTGCTTGTTTTCCAACAATCCTCTCCTAATCTTACACAAGGGGTATATGTCAAGATAGGTATATATGTTAGTTGAAATTTCGTTGGTGTAGCTAACTGTATACTTTTGAAATTAATTGCCACGTGCTGGCAAGTGTCCACCAGCACACACAAGGACCTTCTAATGACGAGTCCTCCCCCAATACACATACAAAGAGAACTCACTCATCCTTACTCTTCTCAACCAAGTACTACTTGGAAGGATAGAGACAAATACATGGGATGCCATGCATAGGATAATGTATAGACTCCAAAACATACTTCCTCAACTCTCAAGGTTGGCTAGGCCTATCAAGTATCAACCATATGTCTTCATCTACACTTATCAAACAAATACACATACAAATACAAGAAGGTGAAAACTTGTCCACCATAAGGTTCTAAGTGTAGATTGTCAGGGGAGCACTAGATTGTGACCTCTGACTAGACTAGACAAGATTTTGGAAGTATACTTATGCTTACAAGATCACCCACAGAGGTAAAATAGTACAAGAATATGCAATTGATACAAGAACTCTCACAACCCACTAATAGGTATGGATAACTGGACTAGACGGGATACAAGAGATCCCACAACTCAAGCTTGTAGGTATGAAACACGATACCATAATTACAAGAACTCCCTTGAAGGAGATGAAATAGATACAAGGAATAACTTGATAAGATCTTGTACTACGAGATTACAAGAGGACAAGACTAGATGTCCAAGAACTAGAGTAATCAAGACTAGAACAAGGAACATGACAAGAACTATTATAAGAAGTGGAACCGGAATTTTGAAAGTACTTCCCAAGGCTTGCATTGGCAAGACTAAGAATGTATGTGGCCAAGCACTCCTTATATAGGTGTTACAAGGGTGGTTACGAATTGATGATGTCATCGATGATGTCAATAATCCAACACAGGATATCTAGATATTAGAATCAAGTGATTAGATTGTCTATCTTATGGTTTTGGCACGTTCTGGACTCAATGGAAGCATTAGTTTTTTCAAATTTTGAACCAATCATGAGATATAGAAAGTCACATGAAATCTAGGGTTCAAGAGAGTTTCTTTTGTAGGCCTTTGTTTGAGAGAATTCACATCTTCTTTTGGAGATACCAATTGTTCACGTGTTGCGGAAACAAAACTAAGGAAGCTATATCAAGGAAATAGGCTTGCATCTACTTGTGCATTAGAATCCAGACAAATTATTTGTGATCTCATATGGCATGAGGATTATTTTATCAACCAATTTCGATGGGGCTTGCGTGATGATGTCAAGGACCTCATGTTAATCATGCCCAAGGTAAACACTTTAAATGAATTCATGAATCAAGTGACTGAGTATGATAATAGGTTGTTCGAGAGAAAACAAGAGAAGAAAACTTCTATTAGAGGTCGATTATACAAGTTTACCTCTGTTCCACAACAACATGTGTTGGAAGAAACTCAACCAAAACCCATGCAATTGGATAAAATCTAGGTTAGGCGACTTACACCAAAGGAAAGAAAACATTGAAAGGATAATGGATTATGCTTTTATTGTGGAGACCGTGACCAGATGGTATTCAAATGTCCTAAGAATAAGAAACAAGTTGGCTTCAAGACTTCCACAATCACCATCCCACAACAGAAGGATCATCATTAGAGTCAAAAGAGGAATATTGCCCATCGTGAGTCATACCCTTGATTATGTACCTAGATATACTACAAACCATTTCTAGTTCCATCATTGTCGTGTTCGAGTACCACATACCAAGAGCTACGAAGATTTAAGTCCTAGAAGATCTCATAGTCACATAGCCACTCCTCGTGGAACTTGTCGCTTGAGGGGGAGGTGATGTCATGGACACAAAGGAAACCATCTTCAACCTTAGATTTTATTTCACTTTCTAGATCTCATGATTGGATCAGAATTTGGGGAAATTAATCCTACCATCGTCTCCTCAACGTGCAAAACCCTAAGATCAACTATCTATTTGCTTGATTCTGATACCCAAAGGTGTTGTTTCAAGTTGATGATATCATTGATGACATCATCAATTCGTAACCGCCCTTGACAAACAGCCTTTGAACACCTAAATAAGGAGGGCTTGGCCACTCATATCCTAACTCTTGCCAATGCGAATCTTGGGAGCTCAAAGAATCACGATCTCCAGGTAAGTACTTTCGAAGTTATTGTTTGAGTTCTAGTCTTGTTCCTTGATCTAGCCTTGTCGAGTTTAGTATCCTAGACATCATGTCTTCTCTTGTTGTAATCTCATAGTAGGAGATCTTGTCTAGTTTTTTCTTGTACCTAGTTCATCTCCCTCAAAGGAGTTCTTGTAATTGGTTTGTGGGATCTCTTGTATCGTCTCTAGCCCAATTATCATTATCTATCAGTCTTGGGTTTTGGGACTTCTTGTATCAGTTGCACATTCTTGTATTATTTTCCCTACGTGGTGATCTTGTAATCATAAGTATAATTCCAAAATCTTCTCTAGTCTAGTCAGAGGGCACAATCTAGTGCTCCCTAACATGAAGAAGCTTGATACTATTTTGAAGAGTTACACTCTAGGCAGGGTGACATTGAAGAACAAGGCAGATTGTAGCTATTATAGTAGCAACAAAAGAGGTATATGTGGCACAACCACTTGGTTTTGAGAGTCCAATTTATCCTGATTATGTGTGTAAACTTAACAAAGCATTGTATGGTCTCAAGCAAGCCCCAAGAGCTTGGAATTCAGGCTTGTTTCATTCTTGCATGACAAAGGCTTTCAACCAGGGAGTCTGGATACTATATATATCAACAAAAATTCAAGAAAGTCTAGCTTATTCGTTGGAATTTTAGATTTATTTACTTGTTTTGCTTGAATCAACAATAAAAAACATTTTGGAGAGCATTGCTTTTGGGATGTTTACTTTTGAAATGATGTTCAACCACTAGTCAACCTTCTAGTGCTCCTTGGAGTTAGTCACTCAACCATATATGGGAGTTGGCAAAATAGGTATAGGTGGTCATGGACTTTGGAGGAAGACTCGTATGAGCAAGGAGGGGTTTTATCTCTACATGGAGAAACTTATACATGATCAACATGTGGCGAATGTAACACCTTGTATGTATGTGTGCGTGTGCAATAGGTGTAGCTGAGAGCATATAACCTTGATTTGAAAATGAATGGCCAACCTTGATAACCTTGGGAGTATCTTTGAGTCTATATCCTATATAATTACATAACATCCCATACTTATCTTTATCCTTCCAAGTAGTACTTGGTTGAGGAGAGTGGGGGATGTGTGCATTGTCTTTGTGATGTGTGTTATGAGAGTGCTTTTCATGTCAAAGGTTCTTGTGTGTGTTGGTGGATACTTTGCATGATTCGTGAAAATTATACAAGTATCTAAAACAAATAACTACAACAAATAACAAATATACCTACTTGGTATGTTCCCCTAATCTCATATTAGGAGAGGTATTGTTAGAAAATATGTGAAATATGGAACCTTCCACTAGGGATTCTACTTGCAAGTTGCAAGTTTACATAGAAGATAAAATTTTATTACATAATGTGATAAAGCTCAAAGAGAGCTATACAACCATCTATAGCACTGGTGTTTGGTTATAAGGTCTAGGTCAAAAGTCAAGCCCTAATTTGTAGTTTGTGTGAAAAACAAATTTTAACTATGAAAAGCTAGTGCCACTTATCAATTGAAAATTAAACTCGGTCAATATGATCTAATGGATTAAATTTGTGTCATGTGGTATTATAAAAGCTAATTGACACTAAAAAAACCTAATCCCAAAAATTATAGCACTTTTTACAAAACAACTTTTAGAAGCTTTTTGAAGATTTTATTATAAGCTTTTTGGATATTTTCTCTTATGCTTTTATTAGAGCATCCCTTCACTATAAAAAGATAAGTGTTCTTTGAACACTTAGTAGCACCACTCTTGTGGAGCTCTTCATGAGCTAGGCTTTAGAGGGTGGTCTCTTTAACTTGGAGGAGGTGGAGTTGTGTTTTCTTCATCATTTTCAAGGTGTTTGAAAGCTTATGTCATTTACGGAGGAGATCATACTTCATCTTTTTTTGAGGTTTTTGGAGTTATTGGACAACATGTATTCATCATCTTGAACATCAAGTGTATCGTTTGTGCTATCTTGTAACTTCTATCATGGAATGTAAAGATTATATTTGGAGCATGACTCCTTACATCTCTCTTAGACCCATAGAAGGCTTCTTGCCATAATAGGTTTGCAATGTTGTAAAGCTCTACTATAGTCTTGATTCTGAACATGCATTGATGTTTGAATGGCTTGGGCCTAAAACTTATATGGAAGATCCTTGTGATGAACTATTGTATGTGCCATCTCCATGATGCTCTTGATCTACCATTCTACAACACCATTTTGAGGAGTGTATGCTTAGTCATTTGATGCTTAATGCCTTTTTGCATCAAAAAGTTGAGGAGAGCATGATTGACAAATTCGCAAGTGCAATGAGAATGAATGGCCTTTAAGGATAAATAAGACTCGTTTTCAACATGCACAAGCCACACTTGGAATTTATTGAAGGTTTGAACTTATGCATAGAAACTAGACTCATATGAACCTAGAGTAGTCATCCAAGAAGAGAAAGAAAGAAGGGGATCCATTGAGAAAATGATTGATTATGACTAGTAGTGATTATCTTACCTGCATTTGATCATTGGAAGGGGATGCCTCCTCGTGGCATGCCTTTGCTACGGGCTCTTATGGCTCGAATAAATTCCTCTTCCACTGCCCCCGTTGCCTTAGGCGAGGTGATTCATGGTGTTTATCAGGTGATCCGCTTGTCACCCCTCCAAATGCTTGCCCAAGTATGGAGTGTAAATACAAATGGTCTTTGCAGTTGTTTAAGCGCTTATGTATGTGGTCTAAACTGATGGTACCTCTTGTGGTGCCGGGTGGCCAATTATTCGATATTTTGGGCTACATAAGCTGATAAGGGAAGGGGAGCGAGGCTTAGTTTGCATTTAGGGACCTAATCATTTGAGCGGCCCCCCCTTCTAGGGGCAATTAAAGCTAGCTCAGATGGACAACATGATCATTAAGATCTTCCGTATGGAGAGAGGATTGAATATCCGATTTGACCTTGTAACTCCTTTGACCAAGTGGCAAGGATGCTGATGAGTTGGTGGCAAAGATGAAGGTGGAGAAAAGATTTAGCGGGTGGTATTGCCGGCCTAGTTGATCTTCTTCGAATCGATCTAGTAGTGGATCTTTCTCGAGAGTAGGGTACACTTCACGAGATTCTCTGTGCATTGCAATGATGAGCATTAACGGGATAAGACTCAAGAGGACTAAGCTGTATTGCCATGTCAACCCACTCTTTCCATATGTCAATCCACTCTTGGGGGTGGTGGGTCTCCGAGAGACATGTCAATTCCAAGGGTGCTTGCCGATACGTGTTCCGGGGTTCGCAATATTTTGGTAGAGTTCTGGCTCTATTGTGAGGCCAAATGGCATAACTACATATTCGAAGTGTCCATACCTTGTTCGGAATGCTGTCTTCCATTCGTCTCCTTCTATGATCCTGACAAGATTGTATGCTCCTCGAAGGTCAATCTTCGTGAAGAACTTTGCTTTTCTGAGGCGTTCCAAGAGCTCTGATATAAGTGGTAGAGGATATCTGTTCTTTATTGTGACTTTATTCAAACCACGATAGTCCACACACATTCGAAGAGTTCCGTCCTTCTTCTTTACAAATAGAATAGGGGCTCCTGCAGGAGATTTCGAGTGTTTGATAAACCCCTTGGTTAGATTCTCATCAATATTCTTATGTAATTCTGTAAGTTCCTCTGGGAATAGTCTAATAGATTGGCCCGAAGGGGGGTTGTGCTCCCTCTTGAAGTTCTATGGCACAATCATAAGGTCTATGCTCTGGGAGCATATCTTCATTCTTTTTTTCAAAAACATCTTCAAACCCTTGGTATTGGTCAGGTGACTTCATTGAATCATCTTTCTTGGGCTCTTGAGTTGGTATGGCATAGAACATATATGTCGGCTCCTTCCTTACTGCATGTATGAAGGCTTTGGCTCCAATATATTTCGGGTTCTTCTGGATATCTCGACGGGTGATTTTATTATTTTCCCGATCAATTTCTGGATTATGTTTCTTTAACCACGGCATTCCGATGATAACCATGCTTACTAGACTCGATATTATATTGAAACATGTGAATCATGGTCACCAAGGTGTACTCTTAGTGGTATGGTTTCCATGGTTATATTCCCCGATGCTAGAGGCCGTCCATCTACTACTTTAGCTACTACCAGTTTGTTCTCTCGAAGTACTGGAATTCCATGTTTCTTAACGAGTCCCTCATCAATGAAACATGAGGAGGCTCGTGAATCTACCAGAGCTATAATGGAAAGGGTCTTCTTAGACATGATTAACTTGACAGGGGCAAGACATGTTTTTACGGGTGTGGCTGGAATTATGAGACCCTTTCTTATATCATGGTTCGACTGAACGGTCTCTTTTACAATTGGACTTCCTCGTTTCCCTGCTCTACAAGGGTGGCTTCGACTCTGGAGTTTGTTCTCTTGTTGGGACAATTAACTGCAATATGGCCAGGGTTTCCACAATACAGGCATAACTTGTTATCCCTCCTTCTTTGTTTCTCTTGAAACAACATCCTAAATCAACGTCCAACCAACTTCTTTAAGGGTTGTATGTGTGTATGTGTGTGTGTATGTATGTATAGCTCTATAGGTTTTCTTCAAACTATGCATATTTCATAAAATAAACATGTTGTGGTAGCTTGACACGTATGTATGTATGTATGTATCATAGTTGTTCGCAACGTTTTAGCAACGTCCAAGGCAACGTGTTGCTAACGCGTTAGCAACATAGCAACGTTTGGGCCTAGACGTTGCTAAAACGTTGCGAACGCGATTTTTTTCTTTTGGTTTTTTTTTTTAATATTTTGGTGCCCTAAGCTTCGTATAACTAATATATGATGAACTCCATACTTTTACACATATATATAAATACATAGATATAAATTATGAAATAAAAGTAGATATGCGACATGTCGTATGCATATTATACACATACATACATATTACATACATACATGCATACATCATGCATGCATGCTTGCATACATACATATATACATACATACATACATACATACATACATACATACATACATACATACATACATACATACATACATACATACATACAAGTAGATACATGCATATTACATACATAGATATACCATGCATAGTTGTAATTACATATATACAAGCATACATATATAGTATAGGTCAAACATGGATATATATAGTCTAGATTATTGAGTCCAAATTAGTCCCTACACAATTCAACATTCACGGTGATGCGAGTACCAAGTAATCATATCAATCATCATAGAAGAGTACCCTTGGATTTGAAGGGTAAAGGCTAGGAATGAAACTTTTGTACAAGATCTGTAAGTGCACTAGAAGGAGAACATGGGAAATCCCAAATATCTGGCTATCTCAAGGCGATAAGGTGCATTGAGAAAATCATACACAAATGAATCTCTCATTCTCCATTCTCCATGCTTTTTTATTGCATGTACTGGACATTTTGGACAGGATTTTAAATAATTTCTAATCCCTCCTAAAGAAAATATACTTTGGAGTATTTTTTGGACTAAAAAAAATTGCATGCAAAGCAACGCGTTGCGAACGTAGCAACGTTGCGAAGTTGCGGTTGCGAAGTTGCGAACCGTTCGCAACGCGTTGCGATGCAACTATGGTATGTATACATACATACATACATACATACATATATACACACACACATTATATATATACACATGAAGAAGGCTAATAGCTAGGTCAAATTGCCTATATAAATGAGTGTGTTTGTGCGTGTATATATGTGTGTATGTATATATGTGTGTATATATATATATATATATATATATATATATATATATATATATATATATATATATATATATATATATATATATATATGTGTGTGTGTGTGTGTGTGTGTGTGTATATGTATATATTTCATAGTTAAAAAAATCGTACGATTTTTATTTTTTAAAAATCGTAAAAACCTCAATCGCGATTTAAATCTCTAGGAATGATTTTTATTGATAAAAATCGTTTTTTTTATTTTTGAATTAAAAAAAAAATTAAGTTTTGTCTAAATCTTGTTCTATTATGCACTCTTTTGTTGGAAATCTCTTCAACTATGGTAATTGCTATTGCTAATGACATTTGGAGAGGCTTTTAGATATTATGATGAATGACAAAATACATAATAAAATAAAAATCGCTCATGATGAATAAAAACCTCGATTTTTATTTTCATTTTTTTAAATCTCTACGATTTAAACGATTTAAATCTCGATTTAAATCTATGGTTTAAATCTCACCTTTGTACTTATATATATATATATATAATGTGTGTGTGCATGCATACATACGCACATGCTAGCAACAACAGCCTAAGATAAAGAAATAGTAACAATATAAGAGAACATGCACACATAGACTCAAGATGTAAGCAAAAAGTCATATGCTTCAATTAATGATAATACATGTACAAGATAATGATATGCTCCAAATTAAAATTACAAGGTAACATGAAATACTCACAGCCCATCAATACCAAAGAGAGCATGTGAGGGTGGGTGACAAGGCATGAAGAGGCTAGGGTAAGATCTCCAAAGCAACTTGTCTCACAAGAGTAGAGAGACCTCCAATTGTATGAGTGTACACTACTTCATGACCTCCTCCATGTGTTGTAGCACCTCGTCCTTGAAGCTCTAGTGCCAAGAGGATAGTAAAATGATGAAAAGATGTGGAATATCAGAATTGGGGTTCGATATTCGAGGGTCCAAATAGTGTTGGATGGTTAGATATTATATATGGTTGGAAAGTTGTCTTTGAGTACTTCAAGAATATGTGATATCTCATACACCATTTTTGAGCATTTTAACCATGTTTGGGAAATGGTTTGACCAAATTTGACTTTTTGTCCAAAGCCTAATCTAATGTCATAATTCATGAATATATACAATGAATGATGAGTAAAGTCCTAAAGCTTAAGTTTCAACAATCCCTCCTCCTCTCCCCCCAAATTCTAATTTGGGTAGAAGGGGAAAAGTAAAACATGAAATTTTTTTTTTCTCCTTCTATCTTCTCTTGTTGACAAACTTTGTGTAAATCTCTCCACAGGTAGATGTTTCATGGGTTATTGAAGTATGAGTCTTCTTTTGCAATCCAAAGTCCAAAGATATAGCCAAAGGATGAAACTATCGATCCATAGATCCTTGCTCTCTTGCATATGAATGTGTCTTCCCAACTCGATGTATATTCTCTTTATATTCAAATTGTATCCACAATCAAGTGGCTTTTGAGCCAAGGGTACTCTTTTACAATGATTGATGTGCCTACTGACATAACTGTAAATGATGAATCATGCAGTCACTGGTCAATAATCTATGTTATGTATGTTTTATATAACAATTTATGGTATATCTAGTCATATCCCACCTTACATATGTCAGAATATCCAAAATATTAGAAAAAATATACATACAAATTTTAAAAAATAAATCACTTTATCACAAATCCTCACTTCAAACATTGCTATGTTGCTAACTTGTTGCTAACATGTTGCCGTTGTTGATGCCATCGCAAAAACATTGCTTTCCACTATGATCTGAAGGGACTTTCATGCAAGCAAGAATCTTTATTTCTATGGATGTGAAAACTCTTGTGTATGACATGAGTGTATGGTTGCCCAATGGTTGGTCAAGGTGGCTGAGATGTATAGTTGGTCCCCCTTGTGCATGGATTTGAAGTCGCCCTTTTTTTTGCAATAGGGCTAGAGGATTGCCCAAGTGGCATATGTCATGTACAAGTTGGTTTCCAAGAAGCTAACAACACATATGAAAGTTTTTTTGGTAAAGTAACAAGCGCATATGTAAGTTGGCTAGGCATCTTGGACACTTCCTAGGTTTGTCGTCCATGTCGGGCACCACTTTAGGATGGTTGTTCATGTTGGCACGACCTTAGGTTGGTCATCCATGTTGGGATATGCAAGGGCACATCGTTGCTCGCTCGATGTGGGATATGTAGGGTGAGATGGTTAGTTGCCTCATAATTTCTCTGCCTCTCTCGCTCTCTCTCTTCACTTGTTGTCACTCCTCTTCACTTTGCCTCATCTCTCTCTCTCTCTCTCTCTCTCTCTCTCTTTCTGCTCATCTTTTCTCCACTTGTCTTCACTCTTCTTTACTCTCTATCATTTCTTTTCTCCTTTTCTCTTCTTCTTTTTGCACATGTGCACTCTCTCTTTCTCTTCCTTGTTGGTGATAGTCTCAATCTATTTGTACAACATCTTCAAGATAGCATGATGGATGGAATCTAAACAACAATAATGGTTTAAGAGAAGTATGGCAATATGAAGAATCAAGGTATATTTATAGAGGATATAGAGAGAAGGTAAGATAGGAATTCGTTTTGAGATAAATTCATTCAAAGAGTAGCTGCTTTAAAGTCCCTTATTATAGATTTTTACCTCATTTTTTGAAAGTTGAGGTTAACTTTTAGAGAAGGTTATGAACAAGCCAAAAAACACCCACAGGTAGAAAATTCTGGAAGCATGTTGAGATTCATTCTAATTTTTAATTTTAACCTTCTAACGAAGATCATTCTCATGTAAAAGCACTTTTTCCCAATTTTTAAAACTAAAACACTCTCCAACTGGAACTTTAGATTTACAAATAAAAACGAAAATTCATTGAATAAATAAAATTAAATATTATTGAAAGTTTAAGACAAAAATTTTCCAGTTCAATATTCTTGGGGTGCATAATGCATATGCAAATATGCTTAATTTCTAAAAATTTATCTTGAATAATTTGTACGTTGTTCTTTAAGAGATATCAATTTCCGGGTAAGGCATCGTGGCAATCCTCAAAATGCTCTGCACGTCGAGATCGACAGGGGTGCGCTGTTGACGTCTCCGTATTTCCATGTCATGGCGTGCGTGAATCGCCTGAATCTCTCTCTAGGGGGACGGGCTCTCCGAAGTGGGGATCTCGGTCGTCCACGCTGTCGTCTAAGCTCCTCTACCCTATGTAATGTGATACCCCGCATCGAGCTTGGGCCTTCGGTGGCTGTGGGTCTGAAAAAATCTGTAATATAAGTCTGGGGTTCAGGTGTATCTCCATCTGCTGCTTGAGAAGTGATGCACGACGGCGCTTGAGCTCTACTAGGAAACGACCTAGAGGGCGTTGGTCCTCCGTCTCCAATAAAGCCCTGATCACTCTCTGCCCCCTGAAGAGTTGTGGGTAGTGGTCTCTGATGTCCTCATATACCTGGCATCTGCATGTGTAGTGCTCCTCGTCCTCCACCTCTCTGCATATCTTGCATAATCTCTCGTGCCGGGGGGTATTTGTCGCACGCCCAACCTCAATCTCGAGCTAGTGTGATGATACTCGGAGCTGCCCAATGGCCACTCTCTGTGCTGGTGCCATGTATGTATCCATGTATCGTGGTCTTTGAATGAAACCATCCGTTGTCCCAGTCAGGAAGTGCTCTCTGTAGTGTTGCCTCTTTGTGGGAAGAGGCTCTCGTGGTGCTATCCATGTCTCCCTGACGTGTATCTGTAGTAGGTCTTGACAGATGATCCTGTTCCTCTCGGAACGAGAGAGGGTAACGTAAGGGGAAGAGAGGTCATACTGAAAAGGGGGGAGATCTGTAATGCTCATGCCATGGTCTGCTAACCATCGGTAGGTCTGTGCATACCATACACTCTCATGCCCCATCTCTTCCAAATGTCTAGAGGTCCCAAATGCAAGCTTGGTGAGTCTGCCGGTGGGGAGCTCTTTGATTCTCAGAATAAAGGTCACAAGTTGAAAGAGGGCCTCCACTAGCATCGGTGGTGTGCCAAGCTAAGCTCGTATAATGTCATGTGGAACAGAGGGCTTGCTTCGGAGCATGCATGAGATCATGGTGACCCTGGGGCCTCTCAATCTGCGTCCACATCGTCTCCGTGATCCCTGGTGCCCATACTGCCGCTGCATACATCAATGCGGGTGTCACTAGAGTATCAAAGAGCCACCCCTTAGTCCGGGGCTCCTGAAAATGTGCTTGAAAGCAACGTCTCTCCAATCCTACAAGTGCCGCATATCCTCGCGTCAATCTATCTCTCGCTGCATGTGCCATGGAGAATACCCCTATGCTGCCCGAGAAGGTGATACCTAGGTAGATGTAGGAGTCCACTGCCTCTATATGTTCTCCAGCTTCGGTAAAGGAGGTGTGATGGCATACTGTCCTTTAGGTATGGAAGATCATGACCTTAGTCTTGCCAAGGGTCACTGTGAGTCCTCTCTCCATGCAGAAGGTATCGAGGGCCTGTAAATGTGACTGCAACCCCTCCTGTGACTCTGAAAGCAGAACAATGTCATCGGCATATAATAGGATGTGTACTCGCGTACCTCTGAGGTCTCCTCCTAGCCCTCCTGCTCGTTGTATATACTCCGTGATCTCATCGATGTAGAGACCGAAGAGAGTGGGTGAGAGAGGGCAACCTTGTTTCACACCAATGGTGCTAACAAGGCTGTCTGATAGGCCACCGGGGCAACGCACCCTGCCTGTGACTCGTGCATACAAAGCATGGATGACCCATAGCATGTCTTATGGTAGCTCCAACTCCTGGAGTCTCAGTAGTAGTCTCTCTCGAGGGACTAGGTCGAAGGCTTTGCGCAAATCCACAAAGCAACAGTATAGTCTCCGCTTCCTCGCCTTCGTGCTCTCAATCAAGCAATGAAGTACGAAGATGTGGTCGATGGTGGAGAAAGTGCGGTGGAAGCCTTCCTGGCCGGGTGCTCTGATGCAAGCTGCCTAAGCATGTGTACTGAGCTCTGCCTCTAGTATTGCCCCATAGATCTTGGCCAAGATGTGGCCTATCATAATAGTCCTGTAGTTCCCTGGGTCCATCATATCATCGGACTTATGGATAGGCGCAATGGTATGCATAGTCCACGAGTTAGGTAATCCCTCAACCAAAGCACGGTTGAAGAGATGGGCGATCAGGTGGGAGACTACATCTACTGCATATATAAAGTGCTCGCCTTGTAGTTCCGTGTGGTCTGCCGAACGGCCATGCTGTAGCCTATGGATGGCCTGTCGTACCATGCCTGCCGTGAATAGGGTGGATATCACAGGATGTGGTGTGGGAGGGATCGGCAATGGTGGCTGTCTTGGGACGTCTTATAACCTCTGGGCGTAGGTGTGCCAAGTCTGAGGATCTGCTATGGGTGTAGGTGGGCGTGGCTCACGGAGGGCCCTCCACGCGGTGGCGCAATCCCTACTCATGAGAAGGTCAAACAACTCTACCTCCTGTCGCTCCTCGAAAGCTCGCCGCTTCCGACGTGTGAGGGCTTGCATCTGTCGTCGTGCCTCCCTCTCTGTGATGGATCCCAAGATACTCTCTGCTCTGAGATGTCGGTATAGTCATCTACACTCCTCATCGTACCATCTATTCTGAGGTGTATGCCCGAGCCGTGTCGAATGTGTGGTGCTGTGGGTGGTGTATGGAAAGCTGAGAGTAGCGGATGTGTAGAGGATCGAGGAGAAGTGGGCGGTGAGGGTGTCCAATGGGGCGGAGGGATCAAGGGAGTAGATGCGCTCTCGAACATGGGAGCTATAGATATATGCTAGCTCATGTCTAAAGTGAATGGTGGTATGGGCATGTGGCTGTATGGTGGCGAGGTGGGATATGCATGGTGAGCCGCGTATGGATAGGGCGAGATATGCGTGATCAGCTCCAATCGGTATGGGTGGGATGGTGAATGAGGTGATTAGATGTGTCACCTCCGGTGGTCTGATAACATAGTCTACCACACTGCCTCTATGCGGTGTTGTGGTTGGGATGCAGGCGAGACCACCCGAGGTGGGCCAAGTCGCCATCCCATTATATATAATGAGACGGTGTGCTTCTCCCATTTGGAGTAGGTGTCGGCCGTATGAGGTGGGTGTGGCTGTGTCGGTTGAGGCTCTGAGTGTAGACATGTCTTTGTGGTGCGAAGCATCTCAGGGTCGTCAAAGTCGTAGATATCACACTGGTGGCTCTGAGTGCAGGCATTGAAGTCTCCTACAAGGAAGACTTCGCCCATCCTTGTATACTCCATAATGATGTCATTGAGGCAGTCATATGGCGATGTATCTGATCCCTCCCCCCCTGAGGGCTGCTCGGGGGAATGTGTGAAGCGTGAGCCGATGGGTGCCATATAGCATACGACGAAATACGTTGCTCTCTCCTCTGATAGCTTGAGGCGTATCCACATGAAACGTACCTCTAGGTCTCTGGCTACCACCTGTATCCTGTGCTGTAGTGACTGTCTATAGAGATTGGCTACTCCTCCTTATCCTCGTGTGGTGTGCTGTTGCATCTATCGGCGGTGAGCTGACTCCCACATATAGCCCTCAATCCTCGGTATGCTCCTCCCTGGCTCTCGTGTGTCTCTGTCAAGAAGATCATGTCTCTTCCCTCCATCACCTCTTCGAGGCTCTTTGGATGTGTCCACAAAGATCCATTGTAGTTCTAGACATGCGCACCTCCTGCTGTGCTCTCTCATAGGCCGTGAATCCCTAGTCAATGGGTCGTCCATCGATGATGACACGACCGTCTCTGTATAGGGCACGATGTGCATCCCGTTGGGCTTGGAGGACACGCGGCATGCATGCACATCTTTGCTCTTCCTGCATCCGTGTGAGGTCATCATCCAAATAGATCTGGGTGCCCGGTGTAGTCCGTAGTACTTCTCATCGTATGAGGAAGTCTCTCCTCCTTGCCTCATCCGAGAACTGAAGGATAAGCGTGTTGCTCCGTGTGGTGTCTTGTCTTGCTCTCCAAGGTCGGGTGAAAGGAAGAGGCTCATCCGCGCGATATCCAAGTAGTGTGCAGAAGTGACACCCGTCTTGTTCCAGTGATCCATCTTTCTTTGTGAGGTCGGTGACGCGAACATTGAGCCTTCGGGCCTATCTCATCCGCTCCTCCTCAATGGTGGTGTGTACTATGTGGATCTCCTCATGGTGGTTGTTCTTCTTTGCCTCTTGTCGAAGGTTTTTTTTGACAACTTCGACCCATCCATCTTTTTTAATCTCAAGCTCGTTCAACCACCTCTATGCACTCTTTCTTGATAGTCGTCTTGATGTCCTCTAGCTGTGGGGCGATCTCCCCCTCCTCACGTATGCTGTCTAGTTTTGTCCTCATATCAGTGAGCCCAATGTGCAATTTCTCCTGATCCGTGTGAGTGCTGCTTACAGATAACAAGAAGCTCCTCCCGGAGGGACTCGTTTTCCTTCTCCAAGGCTGCTACTTTGGCTTCGAGGGCGACAACTCTACGGGTAAACCCATTCAGTCCAGAATCTCCTTCTTTCTTATGTTTCCCTATCAACTCTCGGAGGGTATGCTCTAAGGCAGCCAATTGTTCCTCCAACTTAGAGAGAGAGAGAGAGAGAGAGAGTTCATCATTTCTGTGTATATCTTCTCTGTCAAAATGTTGTGAGGAGATCATCAGAAGGGGCCTTACCTATGATGGAAAATAAGGTGACACAAAAGTACATATGAATCTCATAGTTGAAACCAACTCTTTGAAGCATGGACTTGCATTCTGATGAGAAATGTCCGTTTTACAAGAGAACCGACAATGAGTGATTTTCAGGCCTGTACGAGTCTTATTCTATTCCATCCTCAATCCATGTTGTTATATTTTGCTCTCTTGGATGTGGAGTGGCATGTATTTTTATTTGTCTACCTACTTTCAACGCTCTGTCCAGTCACATCAGAGAAGTGAGGTCTTTCTTGCTTGGTTGCGTTCAAGGTTTCTTGAGGCATGTCACCCTATGCGTGAAAATTGATGCTCATCGTACTGCTGTATATCATGAAACACTCATAAAGCATGTTACTGTAGTCTTGTTGAGTATATTACTCATCTATAGGTCCTGTTGATTCAGAATCGTTAATATTGTTTGTTGATAGTTCTGTTTGTACGCTGTTTAAAAACAAACTTTTGAATCAGTACCTGGAGAGCAATGTGCATAGATGCATGTTAGTTATTTCTTTTACATGCACAGAGCTATGGAATAACCAATGTTAAATCTATCATTGTATAGGGTCGTCGGTATCCCAGGGTTCCTTTTGCTCCTTATCGGCACATGATCAGGAGTCATGGAGTTCCAGACCTTGCTGCAACTGATGATGAAGCTCATGAGGATGCCAGATCAGTTGAAAACAGCCATTTCACATTGAAACAAATATCAATCCTCAAGCCGATACTATCCCGCTTTAACACTATTCACAATGTGAGTTTTCTATTTTCCTTTTTTTTGTGTGTGTGTGTTAGAGAGAGAGAGAGAGAGGTGTCTCTCTCTCTCTCTCTCTCTCTCTATATATATATATATATATATATATATAACACACACACACATATAGATAGATAGATAGATAGATACACATACACATACACACACACATACACACACACGCACACACACACATACACATACACATACACATACACATACACATACACATACACATACACATACACACACACACATACACATACACACATACGCACACATACACACACACATACACACACACATACACACACATACGCACACATACACACACACATACACATACACAGACACACACAGACACACACACAGACATACACACACATACACACACATACACATACACATACACATACACACACATACACACACACATACACACATACACACATACACATACACATACACATACACACATACACCTACTCACATACACACACACACACACACACACACACATATATATATATATATATATATATATATATATATATATATATATATATATATATATATATGTGTGTGTGTGTGTGTGTGTGTGTGTGTGTACACACACACAGATATATATATGTGTGTGTGTGTCTATATCTATATATATATATATATATATATATATATATATATATATATATATATATATATATATATATATATATATATATATATATATATATATAGAGGGAGAGAGACGCGCGCGCGCGTGCACACACACACACACATATATACATATATATATATATATATATATATATATATATATATATATATATATATATATATATATATATATATATATATATATATATATATATATATATATATGATACATGGTGTGTGTGTGTGTGTGTCGTGATGGACAATGTCTATCGTGATGGATGCTATTCGTTGTGATGGATACCTATCTATCGCTATGGACATGTAGTCCATCATGGTCTATCTATCGCGATGGACAATGTCGATTGTGATGGATAGTGTCAATCACGATGGATGGTGTCAATCACGATGGATAGTGTCAATTGCAATGGACTGAAAAAATGCAACTTTTTTTTGAAATTTTTGTGGATATGTGATGGATAGTGTCAATTGCAATGGACTGAAAAAAACCAAGGGATCTCTAGAGAATTTTTTTATCAATAGAAAGGGGGAAAAGAGGTCTTTAAAAATACCTGAATCAAAATTGTATGTCAATTAAAGTTACAGTGTTATCTAACTATGGGACTTTTATAGGCCCATTGAGAGCATCGAAGGGTGGCTAGAGCAAGAGTGGGCTTCAAGCTTGAGAACAAGTGCCTTGAGCACTCAAGTGAGATCCAAGGGATAAGCAACTTGAGGTTGGAGCATTCTCAACCCCCTCAGTCAATTCCTAGATTGGGCTAAGTACGATTAGTGTTATTGATTAATTAGGGCCATGTTAGGCATGATACAAGTACAAGAACCCTAGTTACTCAGGTGCAAGCATAAATAAGTTAGTTTTTTTATAAAATCTAAAGTAAAAGGACATAAATCAAGTGAACAAAGTTCAAGTGTGATAAAACTCAAGTAATCCTAATGACATTGTATTGGACAAGACTTTCTACATAAGAGAGAAGTAAAAAGAACAAGTGACTAATACCAAAGAATATCCAAGCCTTATGAACCTTAAGTGAGGAAGATATCTATGATCTGATAGAAAAAGCATCAGATCTTCTAAAGCTAGTATCAATCATATAGCGAGGTCATGGGCCTAGCAATTGAGTGATTACCCATACATTCTAAGTTTGGAAATGAGTGACTCTGAGGTGTCCTATAGAACGGAGAGACCAATAGGTAGCTTAGGAGTATGATACCTAGAAAAACCACAAGGACCATACAAGACTCAATTGGAATATATCAAGAGCAACCCATAAGGTGCACGCATCTATGAGGAGTACTATCTGAGAAGATATGTTGTCCAAATTAAAAACCTAGATTAGCTTGCTGGAATAGAACACCTAGTAGTCAAATTTGAAGATGGTTCATATATTGATAAAGAAGGAACCATATATGTAGTCACCAACCAACCAGATAGAACTGATGGATTTGGCAATGTAATTCCATAGACTGAAATAGGTGACATAGAGAAAGGGAATTTGGGCAGAGAGCCAAGAACCCCTAGATGTAAATTGGTCTTAACTAGGATCCTCACACGAGAATGGATTTCCCAGGATAACAAAAGTGTAGAATTGTTTTGGAATAGGAAGACACATGAAGCCTTTCACAGTTTAAGACAATCAACCTAGCGAAGTAGGAAATGTGATGACATATGAATTTAAAGATCTGGATCCCCAGGCAAAGTGATCTACTTAGACAGCACGTCGAAGAGAGTGTTCGTGGTGATGGAACTTGGTAGGCATGCCTACAATTAGAAGGGGGAATTTGTTTTTCCCCAACCAAGATCCAATGTCTCTTATGGTCACCAAGAAGCTGGAACATCCCAAGCTCATGGAACCTAGAGGGACAAGAGTAGAGATAGACCCAAGGTAAGCTTTGCTAACCCAATGCGAAGGGAAAGAATGGGAAAATAAATGGATATAATGGAAAATGAGAGGCATAGATGTCCAAGGAATCAAAGAAATGCACATGAATTCCCCCTACCAAGACCTAGAGAACACCCTAGGATCTTGAGGCCTACACAACTAGTTAAGTCCATGAAGAACTATCTCAATGGTATAGGAGACCCGTAAGATCATGTGGCAAAATTTAGGCAAGTCCTAAGAGCTCAGAAAGTTGATGAATTGTTCACGCAATACAACACTTTTGATCTAACACTCAAGAACAAAGCTCTTATGTGGTTTTGACCACTACATCAGAGGCAATTCATAAACATAGACCAATTTCTAGAGGCCTTCATCACGGAGTTTTCTCAGAGTGGCATGAGGCACAACACTTCATCATTGATTCATAGCTTTAAACAAAAACCGCAAGCGATACTCAGACTAGTGAGAAGAAGATTTAGGCGACTAGGCAAGAGCATACATATCCCCACATTTGAACCTGAAGCAACCATAGAACCAATGGCTACTTCAATAGCCACAATAGATCTTATTGCAGAGAACTTTGTACAAACTTTGCCTATCTCACCTTAGTACCCCCGACCTTCGCCACCCACCACTTTAGAAACCACTATAATCTCAACAACCACTACCCACACCCCTACCTCAACCACCTCTTTCTCCTTCTGTGAACTAATGTCTCAAGCAAGCCTTTTTTCTTCCATCACCAATCCACTTGCAGTTCAAGATTCCCAGGCTAGGTCAAATGCAAAGCTTTGGCATGCACACTTTGGTCATCTGAATTTTGCTAGTTTGATACAAATATAGAAATTTGAAATGGTGTGCTCTTTGCCCAAACTTGAGGCATTGTGTAAACATGTATTGGGCAAAATGCAGTGTTCCTACTTCCCAAAATAAGGTTCACTTTGAACTACCAAAAAATTATAGCTTGCTCATAATGATGTTTGTGGTCCTATTCAGACACCCTCTTTTGGAATCTATCTTTACTTTGTGACTTGATTGATGATTTTTCCAGGCATGCATGGGTATATCCATTGAAAGCAAAGTCCGAACTATGTATGTGCTCCAAACAATTTCTGCTTTTGGTTGAGAATCTATCAGCATGTAAAATGGGCACCCTCCATTCTAATCGAGGGGGGAATATATGTCTTCAAATTTTAATGCATTTTTGGTTGAACATGGGATAAAACATCAGTGTACAGTATCGTATACATCTCAATAGAATGGAGTTGTTGAACAGAAGAGTCAAGTTTACCACATAGTTTCTGGCCTAAGGTCTATTATGTGTGCAACATATGTACTTAATAGGTATCCCACTAATGCATTGTAGTCTATCACTCCATATAAGGCTTTGCATGGTTGCAATCCATTTGCTGCTCACCTGTGTGTTTTTGGTTGTCTGGCATATGTGTTAATGCCTGAACAACAGCGCAGGAAATTGGATGATAAAGGAGTGAAATGTATTTTTGTTGGGTACAATTCTAAAAGCAAAGGCTATCATCTATATCATCCACATGCTAAATGCATTTTGGTTAGCCATGATGTTGTTTTTGTGGAAGATGCTATTCAGACATTACTTTCATGTGTGACGTTACTTTCATGTACTAAGGAGACATAAGTTAGTTCCAAAGACATGAATGGCACTTTGCTTCCTAATGAGGACAATGTAGTGGACAATGTAGTGCTAGTCCTAATGAGGAAACTTCTCAGCCTTTATGGGTTTCATGTGATGATCCAGATCATTCCATTTTTGCAGATTTACATGATGCACTTATTGATGAGAGAGTTGATATTGAGGAGGCAAAAACTATGCCAAAATGGCTGGCGCAGACTTTGGGTGATAGCAAATTAGATGCACCACTATCATATTGTACTATTTCACGCTCTCATAGTGCTTCTTTTGCATCAAATTTCTATGCTATGGCTACACTAAGTCTTTGTGATGAGAATCAGTCAAAATTCAAAAAATTGGATGGCAGTTATGCAATTAGAATCTGATGCTATCATGAAAATGGTACTGGTCTTTATGTGACTTGCCTCCTGGAAAGAAGGCCATTGGTACTAAGTGGGTATACAAGATGAACTGTAAGCCTAATGGAACAATTCACAAATATAAGTCTAGCCTTGTTGCAAAGGGTTATGCTCAGGAAAGAAGCATTTATTTTGATAAAACATTTGCTCCCGCATGCCAAATGACTATTGTTCATAGCATTTGTGCACTTGCAACTCATCATGGTTGGAATGTATATCACTTGGACATTAAAACTACATTTCTGGATGGTGACTTGCATGAAGAAGTGTATGTTTTTTAGCCCCATGGCTTTGTGCAGAAAGGGCATGAAAACCAAGTGTGCAAGTTGAAAAAGGCATTATATGGTTTGAAGCAACCACCATGTGCTTGGTATGAAAAGATACCTGCCTACCTGATTGCACCTGGTTTTGAGAATAGTCCAACTAAGAGCACCTCAAATGTTAAGCACGCAAATGATGTGTTTTTTATCATTGTTGTGTAGGTTGATGACATGATGCTCCTCTTGATCTTCCTCTTCCTCTATCATTGTTTTCTTCATTGGAGCCTCCTTGTTATATGCTTGATTTCCCTCCTCATGAGAAGCATATTGCTGATTTTAAGGCTAATCTACATGCCTCATTTGAGATGTTAGATTTGGGGCATTTGCATCATTATTTGGGCATTCAGTTTATGTAAGTTGATGGTGGAATACTTTGTGTCAAACAAAATATATTGACACATTATTGTAACCTTTTGGCCTTGAAGACTGTAAACCCAATACCACTCCTATGGAGACAGGTTTATGGTTGAGTGTTCATGATGTTCGAGATGCATTTGATGATGTTCTATTATTAGGCTATTGGATGCGTGATTTACTTATGCATTACTCGGCCATATATTCAATTTGTTGTCTCACATATGAGCAAGTTTATGCATTGTCTAGGTGTCAAGCAATGGTAGGCAGTTAAGTGCGTCTTTTGCTATTTGAGTGGTACCCAGCTACTTGGATTGTTTTATCCCAAGGGGGGATCGCTACTTCCAGATTTACATGCTTTTTTTTTATCTAATTGAGTTGGTTGCTATGACACTCGTGTGTGCACTAGTGGCTTTTGCTTCATGCTTGGTAGCTCATGTATATTTGGTTAAGCAAGAAGTAGCCTACTGTGGACACTTCTAGTTGTGGGGCTAAGTATAGGGTAGCTTTCATAGCAATTGTTGAGTGTGTGTGGCTCAGATGCCTTATGGCTGATTTGGGTGTTGCTCAGTCTTCTGCCACCACCATCTTCACTGACCATCAAAGTGCATTGGCAGCCGCGAGGAATCTTGTGTTCCATGCTCGCACTAAGCACATTGAGGTGCAATATCATTATGTTAGGGAGAGGTTCTCTGTTCAAGAGATAAGTTTGGCATATGCACCCACACAAGAGAACATTGCATACATTTTCACAAAGGCTCTGGCTAGGGAGAATTTTGAAGCTTTTCACAAAGTTTTGAGCTTATTTCCTTTTGTGGATTGATTCCACATAGCTTGACACTTCCTTATACATGAGTGCAATCGCCTTGTTCACCGCATCACTCCCAAGGGGGGATTTGTTGATATATTATTGGAGTCAATATCATATGGTCCAAAAATCCTCAATAACTTGAGCATATGATGATTATGCTTGAAGCCATGAACGGCGACGTGGATAGAACATCATTCTTCCAAAGAACCAACCAGGGTTCGAATCCTAGTGGGAGCATATCGCGGTAGCTTTAGATTTTGTGAAAAGCACAGATGGTGCCGTGTTGATTTGGCAAAAGATTTACGATTAAGTGATCAAAATTGATCGTAGAATTTTTTGATTTGATTCTACGATAATAGCTTTTAGATGTGATTTTCAATGGATACACAAACTATATAAGAGGTTCTTCGCTCATTGTTCACTCAATCACTCAAAGATCTCAAGCTAGAATTGAAGGTCTTCTTGAAGAGAGAGTGTTCACACACTCTTGAGGAGGTGGAGATTGGTGAAGGAGAGGCTACTCTCTTGGAGCAAGATGTCTTCTACAAGGTGGTGGTAACTATCTTTTGTGAGTTAATCTTATATTTTGTTTTTTGGGTTTCTCTACCCTAATCTCAAAATTAGGGTTGGTTGATTTACAATTTTTTTACACTATTTTGTGAGAATAAGGTTAGCTTTGTTGCTCATTCACTTCACACACTTAGATTATTTCAACATAATCTAAATTTTGTATCATCATCTTCTTGGATATTCTTCCATTAGAGAGTGCACCACTTTATATGGTTGAGTAGTACTACCATGTTGTAATTTGGACATCTATTTTTTCGTGAGTAAGCATCCAACTTACGTTCTCTATCCTTGTCTCAAGATCTCTATCCTTCTTGATCTCACTTATCATCTTGGTTAATTAAGTTGTGTATGCTCAAAAGGTTTTAGTTTGGAACGATCCTGGGGCCCCAAATTCCAACACTTGGTATCATAGCATAATTGACATACACACTTAGTTAAGATGAGTGCGATATGAATTGAGATTGAGGACAAGTTGGATGGATCTTCTAATTATCCCATGTGGAGTTTCATGATGATAAATATATTAGTGACAAAGGATTTATGGAGTATCGTCAATGGATCCTTAACAAGACCCAGACGAAAAGGCAAAGAAGGAGCCATAGCAGCTTCAAGAGGTACTGGAATTACTATTGCAGAACCAACTGAAGAAGAGGTAACCACTTTGACATCCAAAGTCAGAGGTAGGTCTTTACCTACAGTTCCTCCTACTGAAGATCAGGCAAGGTGGGATGCTAGAGATGCTTTACCACTCTCATTCATAGCAATGAGTGTCAAAAAGCATATTCTACCACAGATTAGATCCTCTTTCCTGTTCTTCAGGTAGAAGAGTTACTATTGCAGATGGCAATGATTTGGATGTTATGGGAATAGGTACAACAACACTAAAGTCAAGAGGAGGTGGTAATTTTCAGATTTTAGATATTCTATATGTACGTGAAATGAAGAAGAACCTGCTATCTATATCTGCATTTTTAGGTGATGGTTTTAAAATTGTATTTGAGAGAGATCTTTGTAAGATCTTATCACACAAAGACAACAAGTGTATTTTACAAGGTGAGCATAGAGGAGGGATCTTTGTTTTGTCAAAAATCAGTCAGGCATATGCGATCAAATCTTCATCACCGGTGGAAGATATGAAGCTATGGCATGAGAGATTTGGACATATAAGTTTTGGAGCTCTCAAGAATATCAAAGATAGAGGTATGGTTGAGAGTTTACCCTCATTCAAGCTACCAGATGATTTAGATATATGTGAAGGTTGTCTTGAAGGTAAGATGTATAAACTACCTTTCAAGAAACATGGTTGTATTACAGCTACCAAGAAATTGTAGATTATTCATTCAGATGTGAATGGACCTATGAGAGCAGACTCTATTTAGGGCTTTAGGTATTTTGTTCTATTTGTTGATGATTTTACGAGATACTCATGGATCTATGGTCTTAAGTTGAAGTCGGAAGTCTTTCCTATGTTCAAGAAGTTTGTAGCTATGGTTGAAAATGAAAATGAGGAAACTATCCAGATTCTCAGAAGTGATAGAGGTGGAGAATACTTGTCAAATGAGTTCCAAACATTTCTTGATCAGAAAGGTATTACTCAACACCTTACTATTGCTTATACTCCTCAATAGAATGGTGTTGCAGAAAGAAAGAATAGAGTACTTGTTGAGATGATGCGGAGCATGATGGCATTCAAAAAGCTTCCACCGAAATTCTGGTTTGATGCAGTACATATAGCTAGTCACATTTTGAACAGGTCATCTACAAAAGCTTTAAAGGTAATCACACCTTATGAAGTTTATTATGGTAGAAAACCTAATGTGAGTTACTTCAGAGTGTTTGGATCACTTTCTTATGTACATATTGAGAAAAAGGACCGAGGCAAACTAGATGTAAAGGCAAAGAAAGTTGTTTTTATTGGATATCATGTTAAGAGTAAGGGATATAGGTTTTATGTTCCAGAGACACGTGAAGTTATTCTTTCACATAATGCTATTGCTGAAAATAAGGTTTATGATAAAGAAGCAGAAATTCCAAAGTTCATTAGTGAAAATGACTATGGATTTTTTAGAAAGATTCTGGATGTACATGTTCAACCATATCAGGAGGGAGTTAAAATTCCTAGGATTCAAGACAAAGTTGAAGAAAGAATTTCACAACCTTCTACAGAATCAGTTCCACATGAGACTTTGATTCCAAAAATGAAAGAAGTCAGAGTTTCAGAAAGTCCTAGAACCTCGACAGGATAAGTTCCAAAACCTGTGGAAGATGAAAGCTCAGAAAGAGTCTCACCACTATTTAAGGATACACCTACGTGGTTATGTCAGACTTGGAAAGATAGTGGTATTGTTGGGGGATTCTTAGACAAGAAGGAGTTTTAGGGTTTGTAGGAGAAATGAAAAGACCAGAAGAGGAAATACACCTTGGAAGCTTCTGTCGATTGATTCCAGTAAGACAATTACAATGTTTGAAGCAAAATACAAGCCAATACTTCTGTGAACAATCACACAGAGTGCTCAATTACAAAATACCCAATATCCCAAAGTCTTCTTGCCACCGGCCTCCTCTGCACCAGACCTCCACCTGCTTCAAGCTTATCCTTGTGCACACCTTGCACCAAGCTTCCACAAAGGGGGAGGAGTGAATACCTTCTGTCGGCACGTGCACACTGCAATGAGACCTTGAGATCCTTGGGGGAGTATAGCTTAGCACTCTCTGCACAAATCCTTAGTCACTCTCCATGCACCTTGCACTTCCACTTCTCTGCGTCGCACTCTTGTGACTCTTGTCCTTCTCTCTTTTGCTTCCCTTAGACTATGCTTCTCCTGCTTACTCTAAGATTGGTCCAAGAATAGACCTTGCCTTGATTTGAGTGTGTCGATCACGTACGCTCCTAACTGCAATGGTATCTTGGTGCTCACTTTGATGTCCCAACATTGTCTTCACAAGTGGTAGCCAACGACTCACTGTTTTGTCTTGTAGTGACTTTAGACTAAAACCCAAAATTTTAATGGGGGGGCCATACTTTCACCTGTGCGTACATTGCCGCTTCACATACCTTCACATTTCCTTTTAAGTCTTCACTTTTGCACCTAAGGGGGGGTTCACCTGAACCTTCCAAAACACTTTAAAACACACTTTGAACCTTAGGGAAATTAGAGAAAATACCTCTGCAACCTGCAACTCACTTTCTCCAATTTACCCTTTGTGGACAATTAATTGTGCACTACCTGTGCACTTTGACACCTGCATTTTAGCACTTTGACTTTGCACCTGTTGACTTTGACCTTGACCTTGTTGACTTTGACCAGTTGACTTTGACCTTTTGACTTTGACTGTAGTTGACTTTGACCAACATGACTTTTATGGGCTCAACAGTTGCCCACCACCTAATGTGCTCTCCGTCCCAGAGAGCTATAGCCAAAACTTTGAGCATAACAGACACCAGGAAAATAGAGCTTCAAAAAACTTGAATAGTACATCGGAGCAGCAACCAAGTCTACCAAAAGCAGAATAGAACAAGCACCAGAGAAGAACCAAAAACTGGATTTTGCCATGGAAAAGCAAAGGGTTGCAATGGGAGGGTAGAAAGGATGGGGAAGGAAGGGCTGATGGGGCTGATAGGGATAGGTTCGGGAGGGTTAAGGATGTGGCTGGGCAGGTGTGTAAAGGGAGGGATAGGGAGAAGGATGATGGGGCTGGAGAGGGGAAAAATGATCAAACATGAGAGCTACAGAGGGAGCATATGGGAAATATTGAAACATAGGGTGAGAGGAGGGGACAATAGATGATGTGACCAATGGAATGAGATAAAAACATGTGGTAATTGTGCGCAAAACATGAGGGTTTGAACCAAAAGTCAGAGAAAAAGTTGGAATTTGGAAAAATAAAGTCAAAAACTGAGTCCAGAGGTGCCAAAAAACATGAAAATGACTCCAATTTTATCAAAAACGGCCAACCGAGGCACAATCCCGAGCCAAAAGCTTTGAGCCAAAAAAAGTAAAAAAATATATATATATATATAAATAATATATATATATATATATTGAAATGTGAACGCTGATGCAGAAAAAATAAAAAGAAAAATAAATAACAGAATAATAAAATAAAATAAAACTTAAAATAATAAAATTAAAAATTAAAAATAATAAATAAATAAGTAATAAAAAAAAGAAAATAAACAAAAAATAAAAAATAAAAAATAAAAAGAGAAAAAATAAAAAATAAAATTTTTTGGGGGGGGAGGGGCTGGGGGGGGGGGGGGGGGGGGTGGTCGGTGGTGGTCGGTAGGGGGGGGGGGGTGGTCGGTGGTGGTCGGTAGGGGGGGGGGGGGTGGGGGGGGGGGGGGGGGAGGGGGGGGGGAGGGGGGGGGGGGCGAGGGGGGTGGTCGGTGGGTTTTTTTTTTTATAATGCCTCAACCCGAAATTCCTGGGGGCCCCCCTTTTTTTTTGGAAAATAACCCAAAAAATAGAAAAAATGAAGGAAAAATCCAAAAAAATGCCAAAAAATTGTGTAAAAATTCTCATGAAATTTTCTATAGGGCTAGGCCCCATTTCTTTCATCAAACCACAGAGAGCCTCCTTTTATTCCTCCTATTTGGCAAGAAAATGACATCGGAAAAGGATAAAAAATGCTATAAAAATGCTAGAAAAATTTCCAAAAAATACCCAAAAGTTTTTCGTTTGCAGAGGTTATGAAATGCCTTCTAGGTTTGCTAAAAACACCAGGAACAAGAATGAAATTGATAAAGAAAACTACTAAAACTGAGCAAAATGAGATGAGAAAGCTATGTACAACCTGGACAGATTTTGCAGTTCTAGGTGATCCATACTTCTTCAAGTTTGTTGATGATAGGCCTTGAGCCTTGATATGTTGACCAGTGGCAAGGCCTCTCCTTTCAGCGTCTCTAACTCCACAGCACCCCAATTTAGCATTGTTTTGACTTTATAAGGTCCTTCCCAATGTGGAAGCCATTTTCCTCTCAGTTGTGTATGAAGATGAGGTCTATGGAGAAGAACTAACATGCCTGCTTCAATGTTGTTGTTCCACAGATATCGATCATGTGCCTCCTTCCTCTTCATCTGAGTCTCTATCAATTGTTTTGTTGCTAGTAGACAAATCTCCTCCACTTTATGTAGTGCTCCGAGCCTCTGAGAGACATCACAATCCTTCTTGCCCTCCATGAATGCTATCTTAGGTGATCCATGTAAAAATTCAAAGGGCTCAATGGGCAATATGCCATAAACTAGTTGGAATGGAGAGTATCCCGTGGCCTCTTTGTAGGCTAACATGTATGCCCATAGGGTACCTTGATAAACAATGCCCCAGGAAGTGGGCTGTAACATACACTCCTTTCTTAACATTGAGATTAAAACCTTATTTGTCGATTCAGCCTGTCCATTGGCTCTTGGATAGTAAGCACAAGAGGTCCTATGTAGAATTCTATACCTGTTGAAAATTTCCTGCAGGACCTTATTGACAAAATGGGTACCTTGATCTGTACAAATTTCAAGTGGGCATCCAAACCTGCAAATGATGCTACTGTAAATGAAATCAGCAACAGTTTGGGCAGTGCAGTCGGGGGAGCCAATAGCTTCAGCCCACTTTGTTGCATAATCTGTAGCTATCAAGAGATATTTCTCTCTTTTTGGAATCGCGAGAGGGTAGATGGGCCCTACAAAATCGAGCCCCCACTTCTCAAATGGTTGCTAGGAAGTGGAAACAATCAAGGGGCTATGCCTCTGCTTTGTTGGCTTAGGTCCACACCTCTGGTAAACATCACATGCCTTTCCCCATTCATCTGCATCCTTAAATAGTGTAGGCCACCATAAACCAGCATCTAGTATCCTCTGGCTCATAATATGCCCTGGAAGGTGCCCACCACCTGTTCCTTCATGTGCAGAGTGAAGGACTTCCCTCACTTCTTCTTCTTCCAAACACTTCCTAAACCTGTCATCCTTGCCCTGTCTATATAATTTATCTTCAATGAAGGTATATGGTCTACTCTTGATTAGCAGTCTCTTCCTTTGCACAGCATTAGCTTTTTCTGGATACAAACCAGTTTTAATGAAATATTTGATATCATAATACCAACCTTGAGCTTGTACAACGAACAGATGGGCATCTGGAAAATCATCATTGATTCCACTAGCTTGATTCATCATATTGATTCTGGATAGGTGATCCGCCATAACATTTTCTTTACCTGGTCTGTGGACTACAAAAAAATCAAACTCTTGGAACAATAATAACCACCTCCATATTCTACCAATGGCTTGTGGTTTGTTGAACAAGTATTTTAGTGGTTGGTGATATGTTATAATAATAAATTTTACTCCCAGTAAGTAATGACGGAATTTTTGGACAGCAAAAACCATTGCTAGGGCTTCCCTTTCTGTAGTATTGTAATTCCTTTCAGCCTTGGTCAAGATTCTACTGGCATATTGAATTGGTCTGTCCACTTTAAATTCTTCACTGGGTTGGGTCAAAATTGCCCCCACTACATAGGCACTGGCATCTACATGTATATGAAAGATTTTTTACCACTCAGGTGTGATCAAAATAGGAGCAGACACTAACCTTGACTGTAATGGTTGATATGCTTTTTCCTCCTCTTCTTCCCATTTAAAAGGTACTTCCTTACCTGTAAGTCTAGCCAGTGGTCTGGCTATCTCTGCATACATTTTTATAAACCTTCTATGGTATCCAGTATGCCCCAAGAAACTCTGAATCTCTTTAGGAGATTTAGGTTTAGGCAACTTTAATATAGAAATGATTTTGTCAGGATCCGAGGCCATACCTTTAGCCGACACCACGTGTCCTAAGAGAGTTCCTTTTGTCACAAGGAAATGACATTTGTTTGGATTGAGCTTTAGCTTAGTCTCCCTACATCTCTTGAAAACATTCTGCAGCTGCCTCAAGTGATGGTCCAAACAATCTAGAGGAGTTTCTTTGTGAGAACCTGAAAACGAAGAGAAGTCATCCATGAAGATTCTAAGTGATTCCAGCAATAGGGGGCCAAAAATGAGATTGACCGTTCTGTTAAAGGTGGCTGGAGCATTTCTGAGCCCAAATGGCATTTTTACATACACATATGTTCCCCAATGTGTGATAAAAGCTGTCTTTTCATGATCCTCTGGGTGTATTGATATTTGATTATAGCCACTAAATCCATCCATAAAGCTATATAATGCATGCCCCGCCACTTCTTCAATGACCTGTTCTGCAAAAGGCATTGTGAAACCATCTGGAATGGTCACCTTGTTGAGTGCTCTAAAGTCAACACAAATTCTGATTTTATTAGTATTCTTCTTTGGTACTATAACCATAGGTGAGAGCCACTCTAAGTGTTCTACAGGAATGATGATTCCTGCATCCTCCATCTTCTGGATTTCCACATAGACAGCTTCAGCATATTTTGGATTAAGTCTATAACTCTTCCCTCTTATGGGTTTGGCTCCATCAACCATAGGGATTCTGTGCTCTCCATAAGTTGCAGGCACTCCTTCTAAGTCTTTATAATGTCAGGCAAAAACATCTGTATAATGGTTCAAGAATGATTTTACCTTTTCAAGGAGCCCTGGGTGGTTCCACAACCAAGTGGCCACCAAAACTGGCCGATTATTGTCTTGAGTGCCTAATTGTATTTCTTGGACAGGATTTCTCTCTACCATATTATCTTCGTGCTCATCTTCTTCCTTGTCTTCTTCTACTAGCTTTTCGTGCATTGCTTCATAAGCAGGTGTATTTTGGACTTCAATGTGTTCCTCCTTGTCCTGCATCCATCCTGCAGGGATTTCTTGAATTGGGAAAGAACATTCTTCACTAGAATTTTTTACCTTGCCTTTAGCTTTAGTAACCTCTATTTGTGGTTGTCATATCCTCCTCCAAGTTGTATTTGAGGGGTGTCTTCCTGCCCCTTCTATGTTCTGTGATGGGCTCTCCCAATCCATCAACCTGGACTTTTTCCTTATCTTCATCATAACCTTCAGTCGTGCAAGAATTATTAAGAAAAATTCCAAAACAAGAGGAAGAGTTGCCTGCTTGGAGCCAATTTAGAATATCCTCTTCTTCCTCGAAATCTATTTGGGGTTGATCCTCCGATTCTGTTTCCATGCATATGCCAACTGTTTGCATCATGCTAGTGTTTCCTTGATTATCTGGGCCCTCTTCTAAATGAATCTGTGTCAGCTCTTGCCCTTTCTTTTGTACCCACATAGTGTCCTTGCCCCAATCATGAATGACACTTGCATGCCTCAGCCATGGTCGTCCAATTAAGAGAGGAAATCCTCCTTCAACCTGGGGTTAAAACCACAAAATCCAGAATGAATAGATTACCTTGTACTTCAAGTGGAACTTTTGGGATCACTCCCAAGGGCCTTACTTTGCTCTGATCTGCCAAAGTAACAGTGAAATTTGCAGGCCTTGAAGGGTGGAGTCCAATCTTTTCCATTGTATGTTCAGGCATCAAGTTAATGCCAGAACCACCATCCACAATAACTCCTTGAAATTCATGATCCTTGATAGATACTGTCAGTCGAGGACTTTTATAATCTGTAAGGGGTGCTTCCCCTACAATTTTTCCTTTATGTAAAATAGCAGTCTTTGCCACCAAACTTGTAGTGGAAGCTTCATCAATTATCTGCAATAACTCTGACCTGAATTTCCCATCCATCTTTATTAAATAAAAAATACTAACCTCCTTTTTCATGGACTTGAGTAGTTTTGAAGCCTCTGATTCCTTGAGAGCATGGGCTCCAGTTGACTTATCAAACTCCTCATGAGCCCTGTTGAAGGCATGCCCAATGGCATCACTGGTGCATATGAGATCTCCTTTTTGACTTGTATTTGCACCTATGGTGACTTTATCTTCAGATGGTTCTCTGTTTTGATTCCATTCCTTAATCTTTGACCCTTGTCCTATGTCTGCTTGAGCCTTCCCTTTGCTTCTTGTCTGCACAGTCAAAGATTCTATTTCTTCTAATTGCACCACCCTGGTAGATGGTGATGGCTCATTGACCAGATCACACACTTCTTCTTTGTGCACCGAAATCATTTGAATATAAGGCCCGGATGAAGAGGCTTGATTCTTAGGACAACAATTTGTATAATGGTCTCTTGCATCAGGGCAGTTCCTGCAAGGAGGGGCATTTTCTGGTAGGGTGCACCTACTTTGATAGTGCCCGCATTCTCCACATCTCAAACAGATGATTGGCCTCCTAGGCCCATTTCCAAAGTTATTCCTCTGTCTAGGATTATAGTTGTTACCTTGATTTGGTGCAGCAGCCATCACATTTGCTGGTGTTGGGGGTCCTCCTTGTGTCCAGTATGTCGTTGCAGGCATTCCTCTTGATTGGCATTCATGGGCCTCATGGCCAACTTTCCTGCATAATTGACAAGTCACACTTAACAGAGGACATTCACTTACTATGTGACCTTGCTTGCTGCACATGGAACACCAAAGTCCACTCTTGATGCCACCTCCTTTGAGCTCCTACAACTCCTGTCGCAGTTGAGCCAATTCCTCTGCCTAGGCCTCCTCCTCCTTTTGGAGCTTTAGTGCTTCAATCTCCCTTCTCAACTGAGCAACAACATTCTCCTCCTCTTTGTAGGGCTTATTTCTTTTTAAGCCCTCCAGTTGTTTCCTTAGCTGTATCACTGGATCCTCCATTTCTGTACCATATGTTGGTTGGGAAGAAGTTGCTCCATATTGGTACCTTATCTGCTCCAAGCGTGTGGCTGTGCTGATGAACTCCTCTATGGAGGCTGTAGGTAACACTAATTCCTTTATTTTGCATTGGGTGGCCACTGGTAGGGGCTTAGCCAACCATTTCTTAACAAAAAAATCATGTGGTGAATCTGGCAATTTAGCCATTAGTGCTTTGGCCCTAGTCACAAACTCTGGGAACTTTTCTCCTGGACCCAATCTCAAATTTTCCAGTTCTTCTATGATAATCTCCGCAGTGTTGCCATGCTAGAACTGTTTTTTAAAAGCATCTTTCATCACATCCCAAGTGGTAAAATGGTTTTCAGCAAACTGGCTGAACCACTTATCAGCTAATCCCTCTAATGTGGCAGGGAAGAGAATAAAAAAGGCATCCTCCCTACCCATAGGCCTCTAGTCTTACATAGTGCCAAGAACCTTCTAATGTGTTCATCCGGATCCTCCTGAGCTAGGCCTTTGAAAGAAGGAAACTTTATATTTAATCTAAAGAGTAAAGTTTCCAAGTCTACCTGACCCGCCATGCTCTTGACTGATGATGTTGAAGATAGTGGACTAGGGGACCTTCTAACAACCTTCCTTCTTGTCTGCTTGCAGGTGACCCTCAATGTTTGGGACCGGGTTGCAGTCATGAGCAGCTCATAGCCCACTGAATATGAGACACTTGATAAGAATATTTATCTTTTGTTTGATGAAGTAGCACTGTGGTTCTGTCGACACTTGATCTCTTCTATGCTTTGCACTTGGCTTCTCCTAAGCTCAAATCTCCTTGGAAGTCCCACCGGGCGTGCCAAATTTTGTTGGGGGATTCTGAGACAAGAAGGAGTTTGAGGGTTTGTAGGAGAAAATGAAAAGACCAGAAGAGGAAATACACCTTGGAAGCTTCTGTCGATTGATTACAGTAAGACAATTACAATGTTTGAAGCAAAATACAAGCCAATATTTCTGTGCACAATCACACAGAGTGCTCAATTACAAAATACCCAATATCCCAAAGTCTTCTTGCCACCGGCCTCCTCTGCACCAGACCTCCACCTCCTTCAAGCTTATCCTTGTGCACACCTTGCACCAAGCTTCCACAAAGGGGGAGGAGTGAATACCTTCTGTCGGCACGCGCACACTGCAATGAGACCTTGAGATCCTTGGGGGAGTATAGCTTAGCACTCTCTGCACAAATCCTTAGTCACTCTCCATGCACCTTGCACTTCCACTTCTCTCCATCGCACTCTTGTGACTCTTGTCCTTCTCTCTCTTGCTTCCCTTAGACTATGCTTCTCCTGCTTACTCTAAGATTGGTCCAAGAATAGACCTTGCCTTGATTTGAGTGTGTCGATCACGTGCGCTCCTAACTGCAATGGTATCTTGGTGCTCACTTTGATGTCCCAACATTGTCTTCACAAGTGGTAGCCAACGACTCACTGTTTTGTCTTGTAGTGACTTTAGACTAAAACCCAAAATTTTAATGGGGGGGCCATACTTTCACCTGTGCGTACATTGCCGCTTCACATACCTTCACATTTCCTTTTAATTCTTCACTTTTGCACCTAAGGGGGGGTTCACCTGAACCCAAAACACTTTAAAACACACTTTGAACCTTAGGGAAATTAGAGAAAATACCTCTGCAACCTGCAACTCACTTTCTCCAATTTACCCTTTGTGGACAATTAATTGTGCACTACCTGTGCACTTTGACACCTGCATTTTAGCACTTTGACTTTGCACCTGTTGACTTTGACCTTGACCTTGTTGACTTTGACCATTTGACTTTGACTTTTAACTTTGATTGCAGTTGACTTTGACCAACATGACTTTTATGGGCTCAACAGGTATAAAGACTTTTACTAGAAGAACAAGGAGTCAGACTGGACAACAACAACAAGATCATATAAGAACAAGAAGTCAGACTAGACAACAACAACAAAGAGATCATGTAAGTTTTGCTGAAGACTTTGAGATTCATGATATTTTGGCACTTACGACTGTTGAAGATGAACCTGCATGTGTTAAAGATGCACTTAACATTCCTATTTAGAGAAAAGCTATGCAAGAAGAGATTGATTCTATTCATAAGAATCAAACTTGGCAGTTATGTGAGTTACTAGAGGGAAAGAAGGCTATAGGTGTAAAATGGATCTTCAAAATCAAAAGGAAATCAGATGGTACTATTGATTTTGGTTGGCATATATATCAACTTGACATTAAGACTGCTTTTCTTAATGGTGATTTACACAAGGATGTGTATATTCAGCAGCCAAAGGTTTTGAAGAGACAGGTAAAGAACACTTAGTGTGTAAGCTTATAAAAGCTTTGTATGGTTTGAAATAGGCACTAGAGCATGGTATGAAAAGATACATACATATCTTTTATCCATTGGTTTCCATGACTCAGATGCGGCTCCAACTCTTTATGTCAAAGCTAAAACAGGTATGATGATTATAGTAATCATTTATGTGGATGATATTATAGTCACAGGTCCTAGAGATGAAGATTTGCAAATGTTCAAAGAACAATTGAAGCAAACATTTGATGTGAATGATTTAGGCATTTTGCATTATTATCTTGGGATTCGGTTTCTGTTTTGAGATGAGTGTATCTATATGACACAGCAGAAGTACATTGAGAAACTTTCGGGGAGGTTTCAGATGGTTGATTCTAAACCTATGCAAACATCTATGGATCAGAATGCATCTTTACATATGGTAGAAGATGCAGAGTCGATTGATGCTACTTTATATAGTCAAGCAGTTGGTTGCTTGATATATCTTTGTAATACACGTCCTGATATACAGTTTGTAGTTTCTCAAGTATCAAGGTTCATGCAGAATCCGCAATGTTACATTGGAAAGTAGTAAAGCGGATATTTCGATATTTGAAGGGAACTTCAAATTATGCTATGGTATTTTCAAAATCTACACATTTGTTACTAAACGGGTTTTCAGATTCTGACTGGAAGGTGATAGAGACATAAGAAGAAGTACTAGTGGATACTTTTTTTATCTTGAAGATTGTCTTAACTCATGGCTTTCGAAGAGACAACCCACTATTCGCACTTCAGCGTGTGAAGCTGAATATCGTGCAGCATTTACAGCTACTCTAGAGTCAGTTTGGTTGCAGAAGATTTTCAGTTATCTTGATGTGAGAGTACATGAACCCATTCATATATTTTCAGATAGCCAGAGTGCTATAGCTATAGCAAAGAACCAGTGCATCATGCAAGGACAAAGCATATAGAGGTACACTACTACTATATTAGAGAGCAAATAGCTAAGAAGCACATTGAGCTGGTTTATGTTCCTTCTAGTGAGAATGTTGCAGATATATTTACCAAAGCAATGACTAGAGATAGTCATGAGAAGATTTGTAGGTTATTGAAGCTTGTACCATTGTGACATTGAAGGAGGGATTGTTGAAGTCAATATCATATGGTCCAAAAATCCTCAATAATTCCATCATATGATGATTATGCTTGAATAGTTCTTCAAGAAGCCACCATCGGCGACGTGGATGTAACATCACTCTTCCAAAGAACCAACTAGGGTTCGAATCCCAGCAGGAGCATATCACGGCAGTTTTAGATTTTGTGAAAAGCACGGACGACATCGTGTTGATTTGGCAAAAGATTTACGATTAAGCGATCAAAATTGATTGTAGGATTTTTTTATTTGATTTTACGATAATAGCTTTTAGATGTGCTTTTCAATGGATACACAAACTATATAAAGAGGTTCTTGGCTCATTGTTCACTCAATCACTCAAAGATTTCAAGCTAGAGTTTGAAGGTCTTCTTGAAGAGAGAGTGTTCACACACTCTTGAGGAGGTGGAGATTTGGTGAAGGAGAGGCTACTCTCTTGAAGCAATAAGTCTTCTACAAGGTGATGGTAACTATCTTTTGTGAGTTAACCTTATATTTTGTTTTTAGGGTTTCTCTACCCTAATCTCAAAATTAGGGTTGGTTGATTTACAATTTTGTTACACTATTTTGTGAGAATAAGGTTAGCTTCGTTGCTCATTCACTTCACACACTTAGATTATTTCAACATAATCTAAATTTTGTATCATCATCTTCTTGGATATTCTTCCATTAGTGAGTGCCCCACTTTATATGGTTGAGTAGTACTCCCATGTTGTAATTTGGACATCTATTTTTTAGTGAGTAAGCATCCACCTTACGTTCTCTATCCTTGTCTCAAGATCTCTATCCTTCTCTATCTCACTTATCATCTTGTTTAATTAAGTTGTGTATGCTCAAAAGGTTTTAGTTTGGAATGATCTTGGGGCCCCAAATTCCAACATATACTTAGGTAGTGATTTGTGTGAAGACAGTAGGACTGTCGGGGCACTTTTTTCCCTCTTTAGGAGGTTTTTTTCCCCCAGCTTGTATATATGCCTATTACCCTAATGGGCTACTTATCTTTGTACATTCTCTTGGTAATACATTCAGTATTGTGTGTTGTGCTCCAAGTTTCTTCTTCTTCTTCTTCTTCTTCTTCTTCTTCTTCTTCTTCTTCTTCTTCTTCTTCTTCTTCTTCTTCTTCTTCTTCTTCTTCTTCTTCTTCCTTGTGCTATCCATGTGCTTCCCCAGACCTCAAACTTCAACAAAGCATTCCATAGGAGTATTAGTACAAGTACCTGAGAAGGAGGAAAAATCACCCATGAAGATTCAAAGGGCATCCAAAAGCAAGGGTCTAAAGGTGAGATTCACCATTCGATTGAAAGTTTTAGGGTCATTTCTGAGTCCGAAAGGCATTTTCACATAAACATTGGTTCCCCATGGTGTGATCAAGATTTTCTTGTCTTGATCCTTAGGGTGGATGGATATCTGGTTGTATCCACTAAAGCCATCCATGAAGCTAAATAGTGTATTTCCAACAACTTCTCAATAATGTGTTCTACAAAAGGTATGGAGAACCCATCAAGAATTGTCACCTTAATGAGCGCTCTAAAGTCCATACAGATTGGAATTTTATTAGTGTTGTTTTTGGGCACAATGACCAAATCCATTATGAGTTCTCCAATGGAATGATAATCAAGCATCCTAAATTTTATAGATCTCTTTATACATAGTTTTAGCATACTTTGGATTCAATTTGTAGCTTTTACCCCCTTATTGGTTTGGCTCCTTCTATCACTAGAACCCTATGTTCCCCAAAACTTGTAGGCATTCCTTCCAAATCCTTACAATGCCATACAAATACACCATCACAAGTGTTACATAAAAGGAAGTAACTATGTTCTAGACTTACTAGGTCCTATGCACTTGTGACAATGAGACTAGATAGCCCTCACATGTCCAATAAGTGCACAAAGTGGTGGTTTGATACACGCACATTAAATTATCAAACTGAGAGTATGAGCCAGTCAACTACATGGAAACGTGTGCTTTAGTGATGGTAGATGTGGGAAAGGATGAAGTAATCCATTCACAAGTGGATATCCACCTCACACAACACCTTCTACACACGAGTGTGTGTCATGATACTTTGTCTAGAAGAAGACACAAAACAAGTGATATCTCTTAGGTTAGATACTCAAATATGGTCAGATTCATTTCAAAGCTCTTGAAGAGATGCATCTAATGGTGGTATTTTTAGGTTGATCATACCACTATACTCCAAGTTATGCCTAAAAAACTAAGTGTCAAGAATATCTTATCTACACCTAACGACTCCCTACACTTCATACACGTAGGATACCAATGAAAAAAAAGGTGAGGAAGGGGTATTCAACACCTCCAAGCATAAATTCCATGCCTCAAACACACATATATGCTCATGAAGAAGAAGATACACAAGCAAGAAGAGAGAACTGACAAAACTACTTTGCCAACTCTTCATTCTTTAGTGCCTGTTCTTTTTTGTGTACACGTGATATCAGATCACGAGTTTTTCTCCAATGGTGTTCAAGTCACTCACCATTTCAAATAATGCTTTCCTCCACTACTCAACTACTTTTGTTTTATTAATCCCATCTATCTTGAGATATTTTGTATATGCAGATTCATAGGAAATCAATCAAGATTTCATTAATAATTATATTCTTCCAAAAATTTATGAATCCCTTTCAAAAAATCCATAGTCGAAAGAATCTTAAAAAATATGTACATAATGGCTACCCATAAATACTATTATATTGTAATATTCCATCAAACATATCCTATCTTTCTCTGATTTCACTTAGTTGAAAAATTGTAATGAATATGTTGGATAATAAATCCTATGAAGTTTAGGGTTCTAACATCAGTATCCATAAAATTTCTAAGCAGATTACTATAAGCTTCAAAATCATAAGTATTAATGTACATGTTGGATCATTGACATCGGCCAATTCTTTAATAATTTTTTTGTATGTAATTATCCTATTATGTTCGATTGGCCATGAACCCTTCTTTAGACCTACCAAATGTGGGAAATTCACCCATTTTTAGGGATTGATTCTTGTTTCCTCATCTGCCAAAATTTAGGCCGATCTCTTCTTCTTGCATTTTGATAGTAAGTTGGATTAATCTTCAAATTACTTGAAACTTCAAGCCAAATTTTCTTGCATTCTTTATTCTTGTGTAGGATTCCACTCCTCAAATAGTTCCTTTGCTACTACAATAAACTCGTCATATTTCAAAAACTCATTAGAAGCAACACCCACCCTTCAAGTATGATAGTTTGTAATACTCTCAAGCACCATGTAGAATGGATTTCCAAGTCCATATGTGGCCCATTGATGGTGAATAGAGTTAACTCCATTTCCCAATGCAAACTTTACTATCCTATCCCCATATTGATTATGGATCTTTCTGATATATTCTGTTCTAGTCTCCCTTTTATCAATAATATTTGAATAAACTCATCACTTTCTTCATATTTGTGTTCCTTTTCTCTATCTTTGTTATCTTATTCAATGATTGTTGACACTAATCTTTCTTGCTCTCTTTCCTCGTGTTCTTCTACCACTCTTTATGGTACTTTCTTTCTCTGACTGGCTTCTATCTTCCACTTCTCCATTTCCATCATTAGTTTTGTCCTTTCTTCCTACCATGCCATTTTTTCTTTTTCTATTTGAGAATTTAGATCAATGTATCCTCTCATTGCAAAGGTTGCATGTATTCTTGCCTATTTTTCCAATCCGTTTGCATCCGTGATCTCTTCCAACTTCTCTAGATCCTTCCTTATGTCTTCAATTTCTTCATTTGATGTCTCCATTTTGTTATCTTCTAGTTTTAGTGTTCCTTCTCTCTTTAATACTTGTTTTATTATATCATTGGCCTTTTTCAATGCATGATAGGAAGTCAAAAGAACCTTTCTTCTAAACTCCATTTGCTTTACAATACCTTCTAGTTTTTTTATCATTTCTAGTTGCTTCTCACACTTCTCTTCCATCAATTTGACTTTTTTCTTGTATTGTAGTATTGTAGATTCGAATTTCATAGCCTTATCTTGCCACATCTCTATTGGATTCTTTTGCTCGCTCATTTTTGCTTGCATCTTTTCTTGATCTCCTTTATAGTCATTGATTATTTTATCTGACTTCATAATTTTTGCCTCTACTACTAGGCTAGCAAAAAATGCATTCTTACTTGCTAGTCTAAACTTCTCTGCTTTATCCATTACATGATCATACAAGGTTTTGATCCTCTGGGCTCTTTTCATTTTGATCACCTCTTGTTCCTTGGCAAGGTCCATGTCTTGAATCGCTACCCTTTCGCCTTCATCATCATGTGGCACATTAGCAACCACATTGCCTTCTCCATCATCCTCTTCTTGAGATTCCAATATAACTTTTCTTTTCTCTAGCACTTCATAGAACTATACCCATTTTTATCTTCATCAATGTCCATTTTTTCCGGCTCTTCCTCATAACCTTTTTTAATATATGACTAATGTCTACCCCTTATGATTGTATGTTGTTCTGCACATTTTTTAAGGCCCCCATTATGAGGAGAAGACAATTGTGCATTACCCAATTAATGGGAATCCCAAATTGCATGCTAGATGAAGGTCGAATTGTACCATCTAACATATTGTAAGGAAAGAGAGTTACTAAGGTCCCCAATTGTGGGGTCTAAAGTAATGGTGAGTATCCTTGACTAGGGGTCCCAAGAGGCAACAATCCGCCTAACAAGGATACAAGGATAGCATCCCTGATGCAATGGTAAAGTGAATTACTCAAAGATCCCAAGTGAAGAGCGCCAATGAAGGTTGAGTAGGATAGCATATTAAAGAATGAAACTTCAGAATCGGTTGATTTACCACAAAAGAAAAATATGATTAGAACTAAGTGGATTTGAAAAGCAAAATACAAAGTGGATGGTACTTTAAAGATGTACGAATCTTTGCTTGTTGCACAAGGATTCTCATAGGTAGAACGATTTGATGTCCAAGAGACATCTGCACCAACAACTTGAATGACTACAATTTGCATAGTACTTGCAGTTGTTGTATATAAAAGGTGGCCTATATTCCATATGGATGTAAAATCCTCATTCTTGAATGGATACCTCAAGGAGGAGTTATATGTATCTTAACCACTAGGTTTTGAGGTAACTCATTTAGAATACAAGGTTTGTAGACTTAAAAAGGCATTATATAGCCTCCAAGAGCTTGGTACCAATGAATTGATAGGCTTTTCCAAAACCTAGGCTTTCAAATTAGAAGTACTTCTTATGCAAATTTTCATGTTATGAGAAAAGATAATTGGCTAGCGATTGTCATCTTGTAGATGATTTGATCATTATGGATGATCATGTAGATTTTATCAAATAAACTTGTGCCAACTTGAGCAATGAGTTTGAGATGATGACTCTTGGGATACTCCATTATTGCCTTGGCATTGAAGTATGGAAAAAGGATGATTGGAATTTCATATCACAGCATGCAAGCATGCAAATTCTAAGTTACACTGTGTGAACCTTAGATTTTGGTACTCTATACCTTAAATTCTTTTGCTAATTGTTTCTTATTAACATTGCAAATGTAACATTATTGACTTTTCCTAATGTGCTCGAGGACATTGTGAAGTATAGAAATGTGACCTTGAGCAATAGAATCGACCATAGGAATATCAATTTGAGTGAGTGACATGGGAGTGTGAATCTTTTTACCATAAACAATGTCAAAAGGTGCATGGTCAGTAGTTGTATGTGTTGTGTCATTGTAAGAAAATTAAAGCAATGTCAATTTATCATCCTAGTTATCGGGACTATCTAATGAATAACAATGCAATAAAGCAATAATAATGATATTTGTACCTTCACTTTTCCCATTACTTTTTGGATGAAATGCAGAACTGAAGTCTATTTTTGAACCAAAATGTTGAAATAATGCAACCCAAAAACGACTGCAAAAAAAACATCACGATCACCAACATGACTTTTGGGAAACCATGATGTAGGAAAATACTTTTAATAAACAACTTAGTAGCCTGAGGTGCAGACAAGGTCTTTTCACATGGAATGAAATATGAATATTTACTAAACCTATCAACATTGTCCAAATCATGTCATTAATCGATGAAGTCATAGGAAGACCAATAATAAAATCCATGGAAATATGTTCCCATGGTTCATTATGAATGGGTAGCGGCATTAACAAAACAAATGCTTTACCATGATGATGTTTAATATGCTAACATACAATGCATTGGGAAACAAAATGTGGACTATCTTTTTCCATATGTAGCCAAAAGATGAAATTTTTGCAAGCATATGTTGTGCTTTATATGCCCCTATGTCCCATATAAGGTGATTCATGCATTTCCTTCAAAAAAAAAAACTATAAAAGCTTGAGTGATTCATAATTTGTGCTGAAAATGCAAAAAGCCATTATGAAATGTATGATGTTCATCAGTTGCACATGCATAATTGCTGAAATCATTTCATGCATGTGAAAAATACAAGTCTAAATCATAAGTAGGAATCATGTCATGAAATGAATATGAGTGGTAGAAATATTATGGAGAAAAACGAAACATAACTATGATGATGGAAAATGACTAAGAGCATCTGCTACAATATTAGTTTTACAAGGTTTATATTGAATCATAGGCTGAAAATTTTGAATAAAAGAAGCCCATTTGATATGTCTATCAAAATTTAATGGTTGATTTAATAAGTGTCTAATAGCTCGTTGGTATGTTTTTATTAGAACCTCACAACCCATAAGGTAGTGTTTCCAAATCCTTAAAGCATGCATAAGAGCTAAAAGTTTCTTATCATAAGTTTTAGAGGGATCAAGTTTCCTACTTTCAAATGCAATAAGATTATCATTTTGCATTAAAATTTGCACCTTTTCCTAAACCGCTAGCATCTATTGCTACATGAAAAGGTTATGAAAAATAAAGTAACTACAAAACAAGTTCATGTGAAAGTGAGTGTTTGAGTTTTTCAAAAGATTATTGTTGTGCTAACCCCCATGCAAATTTTACTTTCTTTTTCAATAATAAAGTAAGGGGAAGTGCTAAATAAGAAAAACTTCTAACAAATTTTCTATAGAAACTAGCCAACCCAAGAAAAGAACGTACATCATTGACTAATTTGTTGGAATTAGACGTCTACGGAAGCATGCGAACAACACAAGGAAGAAGAAGAAGCTTGGAGCACAACACACAATACTAAATGTATTACCACTAGAATGTACAAAGATAAGTAACCCGTTAGGGCAATAGGCGTATATACAAGCTGAGGAAAAACAACCTCCTAGAGAGGGAAAAAAGTGCCCTGACGGTACTTGTGTGTTCACACATATCACTAGCTAAATATATCAACAAATCCCCCTTGGGACTGATGCAGTGAACAAGGAACTGGCACTCATGTATAAGGAAGTGCCAAGCTATGTGGAATGAATCCAAAAAAGGAAGTAAGCCAAAATCTTTGCGGAAAGCTTCAAACTTCTCCCTAGGCAGAGCCTTCATGAAAAGGTTTACAATGTTCTCTTGCGTGGGCACATATGCCAAGTTGATCTCTCCAGCAAAGAACCTCCCTTCTGTAAGATATGCAAGGGCAACCATTGGACTAAATACTGCACTTGCAACAACACCAATACATGCATGCAAGCGGCTCAAATGGATGATACGATCCAAAAAGAGACATAAATAAGAACCCAAGCAAGATAAAGGAAAGTTTGTTGCAAAATCAAAGGCATCGACGTCACAAAACGCAAGGTCAATCTCAAGGGCACACAAAGAACAACCAAGTCATGAAGAACGGCCCCACCATAAGGAGCACCACAAAGGTAAACAACCGATGGAGAAGGTACCACAAAAAATATCAAGTCAGAGAGAACCACATCAGCATAAGGCACACCGAAAAGGTAAAGAACCAATAGCAAACAAAATGTCACACCGTCACAAAGAAGGAACACACGAAAAGCCATCTCATCTAGTAGGCCTTCCCCAAGGCAAAATGCAGTCAATGGTTGTGACCTCCCATGTTCGACGGGCCGAGTCATCACCAATGCCAATCACAGCAAAGCAAACAACCAAAGCTCTCAGATGGGGAGTCAAGGCTCATCTTTGTGTTCTACGCACCAACATGGTGCAAATTGACACCATGAAGCTGACAAGATGAACGTGGGCAACAGACGCTTCCACCGCTTACTCAATGAATTTTGTAGATGTCTTACCTAATAAACTTCTAGATGTACTGCCTCCCAAACGGCAAGTTCAACATCGCATCAAAGTGCTTCCAAGGAACTCAAACAACAGGGCTTCATCCACCCAAGTAGTTCACCTTATGGCACACCCATATTATTTGTCAAGAAGAAAGATGGGAGCATGCAACTATGCGTCCACTACCATGTTCTCAACAAAATAATTGTAAAGATTACCACAAACAGATGAGGAACTTCAAAGAAAGATGTGTATAGTGGCTTGGATGCCAAGGGAAAGTATTCAAAATCATCAATAACCTAGTATATCACAAAGGCAAAATTTACATTCTTGATGATTTCAACCTTCGAGGCACAGTCTTATGGGAAGCACACAACTCCCAACTTGTAGGCCACAACAAACAACAACAAAGTTACGAACAACTCAAGCAACATGTCTTCTGGCTGAATATGAAGGCAGATGCCATCGAATATGTACAAATTTGTCCTATCTGCCAGCTTGTTTTCTAGGATCGAATCAAATCGGCCGGCTTACTCCAGCCCACGCCCATTCCCAATCGGCCATGGGACATGGTGAGTATGGATCTTATAACAGAGCTCCCCCCCTCTCAAGGCTGCAACACAATATTTATGGTGGTGGATTATTTTTTCAAGCATGTGCACTTCCTTGGACATTTTAGAATTCCACTACAAGAGTTCCATTCATTCAAGTACTACCCTGACTCCATTTGAAGTGGCTACAAGAAAGGCGGTCATCACACCCATGGCACTCACATGTAATGCCCTCTTGTTGCCATTGATCGCGAGTGTGGCGTTTATCTCGGAGAATGGCAAATCAAGTTACATCAAGCCAAATATGCTCTAGTACAAAGCAAAGAAAGAATGACAAAATATGTCAATCAACGACGATCCGAGGCGCCAGAGTTCAACAAAGGTGACCTTGTTCTGGTAAGTGCCAAGAATATCCAACTACCCAAGACCTTCACGCCCAAATTCAACCATCGCTATTATAGGCCATAGCCATATCGCATGCACCAATGACTCAACCAAGTAACCTATCAACTAGAACTTCCGCTCGATGTACGCATACATAACTCGTTCCATGTGAGCCTTTTGAAACACTTATGCATCAATCAATGTTTTGGATGCACCGTTCCAATCCCCAACCTACCTCAACCTCAATGTCAACCAAAGCTTATCCTAAAGGAAAGGCATGGCTATCGTGCAACCGAACTTCTAGTGAAATGGAATGGCCACCCTCTCAACGAACCCTCCCGGGTAAGTGAACCTGACCTACCTCCAACCTCCCGCAACATCATTGATGACTTCTACACATCCCACCCACCTATCGCTCCATTACCTTAGCTTGATGAGGACGTCAAGCTCTTCAAATCAAGGGAGAAGGTAAGAATTGTTTTCCAGTCATTTTTCAGAAAATGAAAATGTTAAGGAGATGGTTGGTCAATACATTTGGCATGGGGGACCTCCCAAGAAATGTCCAAACAGCCTGGGAAGAAGTGGAAATCATGAAGAGGCCAAGCTTAAAATTGGGGATTGTCATGTATGCCTAAGTACAGTGAAGCTGCATCCCTCCCCCCTCCCCCCCCCCCCCCCACTCCACCTCCCTCCCCCCCCCCCCCGACAAAAAGGTGCTTGGGTGGTTTGCACTGATGCGTCAAAATGTGCACAACTATGAGAGGACCTCATTAATCATCTAGCAACCATTCATGCAAGCTTGCACTCACACACTCTCTGCTCCTTTCCCAAGCCCATCAAATGCTCCTTTCCCAAGCCCATCAAATGTTACTTGCGATCAAGAGCAATCTCCAACAACCAAAATGTCCCTCATGCTCTCAAATGGCCATCAACCATCCATGCCCCATTCCCCTCGCGCTTGCCCCTTGCACTTAATGCGAGCCGGCTACGTGCCTTGTACAAATACCTTCAGGCATCTATGAGTACAACACTATTTATCTTGCGAATTGAATCTTGTCTTCTTTACTTTATCTCAAGTGTGTGGACAAACATCCGTTGTGCAAAGTCACATCTTGGCAACGTCTTACATTTACGTTTGCATTCATGTCGGCTTGGGTGGTGTTCGACGAATGGTTCACCATTTTTAAATAAAAAAAAGTCTCTTTCACATTTTGTTTCAAAGTTGTGTGATCTTCGTGTCAAAGTGTATAACCAAGTCCTAAGTGTTCTGAGAAATATACAAGTGCAAGGTAGAAACATTCTAGTCGTCCCAATTTGGGCCACTACCAAATGTAACATTTCAAGTGCTCGCTATCCAAGGGGCCTTGGATAAGTTCCATTTCACCTCTTAACATACGAGACACTCCCCAATGGGTTAGCATGATGCGCTAAGTAAGCCCAGAGTGACTCGTTTCGTTACATCTATCCTCCATGTGTTCACATGAGGAAAAAGGGTGGAGTGCAACAACAATAATTTTTTTAAAGGGAAGTTTGAGCTTATGATTTACATATCCAAGGTTTGAAATAAATCTCAACGGTAAATCAATGAGGGCTAGTCAATTTTGGAAACCAAACAACAAGCTCCAAAAGCAAGTGTATTGTATCCACATGGGATTTGAACCCACTAAATTTCTTCTTCTTAGGAGTTTGATAGGCTAAGCGCTTGCCCCAAAAGCTATGGTGAAGGATTACTTCCTAATCCTCCCTCTTAAGCCATGGTTCAAACATTTGTTGCTTGTCAGTTTATAATATTCTTCCCCCTTTGTTCCATCATTTTCCTCAATAATTGGCTCTTGAACTCCCTAGGACTCTTGAATTGATATCCTCACCTTTGCACTGTCACTTGAACCTCTTCTTTGCAACTTTGGTACCTTAATTCCATTGTTCTCAACCTCAATATCTTGAACCACTTGTTCAAAAACTTGGTATCTTGAACCTCTTTTTCTCATCCTCAATATTTTGAACCTCATTCTCACCCATGCTTGGTATCTGGAATTGTCAAGCAAGTCTTGCCCAAAGAAAGGAAATTCTGGGAGCTTTCCAAGGTTACCTTAGACATCTCAATTGGACATATGGATTGGAAGATACACTCCCATCTTTGTTGGAAAAAAATTCTCAAAGCATCGAGTGCCTTCCATCCACCTTGACCGAGCCTAATTCCTAGGCTCTGATACCAATGTTGAAATCACAACCTATGGGTCATGAGTGTGATGGGCTAACCACTATCCCCAAAAGCCATGGTTGAGGATTACTTTCTAATACTCTCTCTTAGGGTGTGGTTCAACCATCTCTTGCATGTCACTTTATGACCAAATGTCTCCCTCACAAAGGGGATTTAAACATCATTAAGCTCCTTAGTTCATTATAGAATATTTGGCAACTCCCTCATGGAAGGGTAGATAGGCTTCTAGGTCTCCTTTATAACTCCTTCCTTGTATCTCCTCTCTTGTTAATATATTGTATGTTTTGCTGAGAAAAAAATGCTTTAAGTAGTGAAGGGCATAGTACCCTTGAATCCCACAAAAGCAAGAGTAGAACACCTAACACTTACTAAAAATGAATAGAGCTCAAAAGCCCACTAGGAATAGGAATTGAAAAAGGATGGTCAAAAGTCCAAGTGAGGAAATTGGTTTGAATTAACAACGCACTAGCGTAGCAAACATAGCCTTTGCTATTGTCGACAATGTTCACCAAGAATGCTCAAAGACCAATGAGAGATGTTCCTCAAGGGTGCCTTTTCATCTCACCACAAAGATGAGGTTTTGTCTTGCTAGTGAAGATTGTGAGGATTAAACTTTCAAAGGAGGCGAACAATCCAACCACATGAGCTTATCTTTTGGACGACAAAGATATTCTTTTATGTCATTATTCTATATGAACATTGAAGATGAGAAACAAATAATGTGGGTTCGAACTAAGCGGCACATATTTCTTGACTCAACTGAGTCATATGGCCACTAATTCACATAGTGTTGCATGCAAAAAGTAAAATATATTTGTATATCTATTGGTTGAACAATTAAAGTAATCAATGAGGATATATTCTTAAAACAATACATTTTTGTTTCAAGGAGACGAGTTCAGAGTTCATACTGAGTGGCACATTTTTGTTGATTTAGTTTGATTTTCATGCTATTTGCAAAAGTGAAATATATCAACCCCTCCCTATAGAATATAGAAGGAAAGGTGTGGGCCCTAGGCCAATGTATTGTCTTCGAGCAGATTTAAACTAGTCAAATCAGTTGCTTTGAGCAATTTTTTCCACATGTCCCCTCTGATGCCGGTCCACTTGTACAATTGTTCTTTCAATTTATTCAAGCAAAGGGAAATTAGGCTTCGATAAAACTTCCTCTTTGAAAAAAAAAGAAAGAAATTGAGGGCTTTTTAGAATTGGCAAACTAATTGGACACTTTTGGGCATTCATCCCTTAAATACAAATTTAGGCCATTGCATACTCAAGTTCTACGTGTCAATCGGGCACATGGGTTAGACAATGTGTGATTGCTTGGTTTGGGTTAGGGGACTAGCCCCATTTGCCTTTACTTCAGAGTTTATATTTCTCTTTATTCCTACTATATATGTTACTCAAAAATTGATCATTTCTTTGCCCTCCATCATAGTGTATGGAGAAGATATCAATGCGGTTCCCAACACTAGTGTGACAACATTGTCAGTAATCCTCGGCAGCAGCAAGATCGAGCTCTGCTCTGATACCAAAAATGTAACAAAACGAGTCATTCCGGGCTCACGTAGCGCATCACGCTAGCCCGTTGGGGAGTGTCTCATATGTTAAGAGGTGAAATGGAACTTATCCAAGGCCCCTTGGACAATGAGCACTTGAAATATTTCGTTTGATGGTGGCCCAAGTCGAGACGGCTTGAACCTTTCTACCTTGCACTTGGACGTTTCTTTGAACACTTAGGACTTGCTTGTACAATTTGACGCAAAGATCACATAGCTTGAAACAGAACATGAAACAAACTTTGTTTGGTATAAAAATGGTGAATCGTTCGCCCAACACCATGCAAGCCGACATGAATACAAACGTAAACGTAAGACATTGCCAAGAGGGGACTTCACGCACCGGATGTTTGTTCACACACTTGAGAGAAAGTAAAGAAAACAAGATTCAGTTTGAAAGATAAATATCATTGTATTCATAGAGGCTCGGAGGCTTTGTACAAAGCACGTAGCTGGCCCCGTTAAGCGCCGCGGGCAAGCATGAGGGGAATGGGGCACAGACGGTGAATGGCCATTTGAGAGCGTGAGGGATGTTTTGGTTGCTCGAGATTGCTCTTGGTCACAAGTACATTTGAGGGGCTTGAGAAAGGGGCAGAGAGCACGTAAACGCAAGTTTGCAAGAATGTTTGCCGGATGATTAAAAAGGTCTCCCTCATAGTTGCACACATGTTGGCATGTTAGAGAAAACCACCCAAGCACCCTTTTCCACAGGATAGAAATACGAGGGGGGACGTAGAGTGGAGGCTGGGGGAGGGATGGAGCTTCACTGCACTTAGGCATACATGACAATCCCCGATGGTCAGCTTGACCTCTGTACGGTTTCCACTTCTTCACAGGCCATTTGGACGTTCCCAAGAGATCCCCTATCCGAGTTGTGTTGATGGCCCGACTCGTTCTTACAAGTAGAAGCACGGCCCGGCTCGTTCTTACAAGTCCCAGTTCGCTGGCCTAGTGGTTGGGCCTCTCGCCTCTTGAGGCGGGGGGCGAGGGTTCAACCCCTGGCAGCAACATGTAAGGGACATATGAATCTTGGAAAGCTGTTGTATGTGGTTGTTGGCCACCGTTTGTCCATCCCCGCGGTAGTTGTGACCGTCGTTTAACCCAGTCTTGTAAACCCCTGTTCTTGTGGGATAAGGGGGGTCCCATGGGTACTATGCCCTTCCTTGTACAGTTGCAATTTCAAAGTTAAAGTCCGGGGAGTAGGCCTCGGCCGAACCTCCATTAAAAAAAAAAAAAAAAAGTACCAATTTGAGTATCAATGTTCCAACTCGAATAATACACTCCCGAGTGTGAGTTTGGCCGGTCCAACATGAAGTTAACGTTCTCACAAATGACGTTGAAGGAAGGTTCAGGCATTTTTTGATAGTGTACATTTGAAATAGGGCCTTCGCGGTATCAGATTTAGCTTCAGTGGACGCGCGACTTGGTGTTCAAAGCCGGCAGTCTGTTGAACAATGCCTGTCGTACCGAGCATCGGCGAATCCACCGTTTGCGAGCTTCATCGAGACTTTTGTAAACTTTCCACTTTTCTTGTTTCTTCATCTCTTAATCCTGGAACGTCATTTGCGTTACTTTTCACGTGTGATAAAAGCGCGAATCGTTTTCGTGTTTGCAATAGTTCTCACGTTGGCAGCGTCGATTGGGTTGTTCACATCCCGTGCACAGACCAATAGGGAAAGGGATACATGAACAGCGATCCTTGTTTTGTTCCAGAAGCTTTAACTACATCTGCCTGCTATGAGTGTTCCCTAGTCGGATATACATTTTGCTTCTACCAAGGAGCGGCCATTAGCTGTTCGAAATTGCCCAGGATCACTGCGGCCAACTGAAATGCCTATAGACTACAGTAGCCTTTAATACGGACAATTGATGGCGTTTGTGCATGAATCATGATTATTGTTATCTTCAAAAATTTGATGCTGATACCTGTCTCAAATAGCTATGCAGCTAAAATTACATACTTATGCTTCTCCAGACATTCTGCTATCATTTGCTTATTTACGTGTTTATTTGTGTTTTCGTAGTAACCTGCACGAGTGACACAGATACTGCAGCAGAGGAGGCTTACACCAAGATTCTGGTATGCTGAAACTTCTAATGATAACACTTCCTTACCAAATCTTTTGAAAGTTTACTTTTAGTACTTGCTCATTAAGGAGTCCAATCCATAGAAATTCTGAAAACTCACATGTTATAATCCTCCATGCATTAACATCCAATTTTTATAATGCGACTTCAATCATAGTTTTTCCATATGCGGTTCACGTGGTCATTGGTCACGAATATGGGTATGAAAGTATGTAATAAGTGCAATAGGACTCCGATATACACTTGTTTTATTACCTGTCGCTCATGACAACTTCGATTATGGAAGTATTTTTGTTGGTTTTCCTGTATTGCATTCAGAATAATATAGACAGCATAAGTTGAGTACTATTAATGTGCAAAAAAAACTTTGACTTTAATCAATCAAATATTTTCTCTTAAAAAAATTGTTTGATACAATAATGAAATTGTAATTCATAATCAGAAATCCATAAATGGTTGGCTTTTGGTATCCCTATTGTGAATTGTGATGAACAAAAACACAACAAGAAAATGATACAAGAAATAGTAGACTCAAGACAATGGGTATTTCATGTTCATTAAAGCTTCGTAAGCCAATGCAATTAGTGTCAACATCATCATCATCATCGTCCTTGTTAACGTCGTGTGCAATCAAATATGATTTCCAAACTTAACTAGTCCTCATTGATTGACCATTGAAATTGACATATTGATTAGCTACATCATTAGTAGGATAGGACTTGCATTAGATTGTGGCTCTTTTTGTAGAGCAACAAAGTCTTTGTTTCCCTTTTTGGTGGATATTTTCAAAGTCATCACCATTCTTTTATATGGTTTTTTTTCCCACTTAAGTGCAATTATGAGCCTCATTATCATCCTCCATAAACATCATGATAGTCTTGATCATGTTGAATTGAAGATGATGCATAAACTGAAGAGAGTCCACATACACAAGCAAAGTGAAGTGTACACATAAAAGAAATATAACCTAGAGAGTGAGAAGGACATTAAAGGGAAAAACTTATATATGCATTAGAGTGAGTTTGCAGAGCTGAAGCTATAACATATGTCCACAAAGAGTGAATAGAGGCTTAATAAAGCACTCTATATGTGGGATTAATGCTCTTGAAAGGAGAGAAATTTTGAGATACATCAAATGTGGGTTGATGTTGTAAGAGGAAATGAAATACACAAACTAGCTACATGGAAAGGTTCTAAAACAAAATTAATAGTGCTTGAACATGGAGATGTGCGTAAGGAATAGGATAATCATGAAACAAATAGTAGGATTTAGAATCAACCCTTGAGCACTCTTTGAAGCTCCATTTTGGAGAGGCTCAATTCTTGAGAGGTTCATCATGTCTTGAAGACGAGCTAGAGCAAGAGCTTTTGTGAACATGTCTTCAAGTCCTTCTCAGAGGTGTACTATTTCATGGAGATCTCACGGGATGAAAGCTTCCTTCAAATGAATTGGTAATGGTTTATGGATTGAAATTGTTTTGTCTGAATGTGGAACATTATATTTTTGGTGATGGTCACATAAGATTCACTATTAACGTGGATTTATGTAGGAGATTCTTGCAAAATACCAATGTAAGATTATAAACGACAATGTAAGTTTTCCTCACATGTTTCAAAAGAAGATGCTTGATATTTTGTCTTTGTGGATGAAATAATGACAATGGGCTTTCTTTTACTTGCTCATGAAATAGGGCCAAGCCAATCAAGGACATATATTTAGAAGTGAAGAGGAGAGAAACTAGAGTCTATACTTCCAATTCTTGAATAAGAATATCTAATAAGTTTTTTGCCCCTTATACAAAAGATCCCTATATGCAAAAGGCCATGGTCACGAGTAAGAGCCAACTAGCTCACTATGTTTGAAGTTATGTCACATAAGGAAAGCTTCCACTAGGGGCCCTACCTATAGGTCTACAAAGAAGTTGAAATCAAGACTTGGAAACATAGTTACCTAGAAACATAGCTACTTCGAAACATAGCTACCTTGAAACATAGCTACCTAGAAACATAGCTACCTAGAAACATAGCTACCTGGAAACATAGCTACCCAAAAACATAGCCACCTGGAAACATAGCCACTTGGAAACATAGCCACTTGGAAACATAGCCACTTGGAAACATAGCCACGTGGAAACATAGCCACGTGGAAACATAGCCACGTGGAAACATAGCCACCTGGAAACATAGCTACCTAGAAACACAGTGACCTTGGATGGGAGACGAGTCTTGGGTTGAGGCCGGGTCTGGGGACGGGGCCAACTGATAAAGGGGGTTTCGGGACGAGGGTGGGGAAAGGCACCGGGATTTGGGGGGGGGGAGTGGGGGTAGGGGGAGGGATGAAGGTGGCTCAAAGGAGGGGAGGGGAGGGAAGGAGGAACTCAAAGTAGGGAAGAGGAGAAAGCTTAGGATATAAAGGTGCAAGAGGAGAGGTAAGAACGGCTCAAAGGAGGGGAGGGGAGGAGGAACTCAAAGGAGGAAGAGGAGGAAGCTTAGGATATAAAGTTTAGAAACTCATAAGTACAAAAGCTGTTAGAATTTAGGATATAGGTTGCAACTCTCTCTCTCTCTCTCTCTCTCCCCCCCCTCTCTCTCCCCCCCCTCTCTCTCTCCCCCCCCCTCCCTCCTTGCTCATCAATGGGCTTGAGAACCCTAAAAGATAACCCAAAAAAACACCTCTAAATTGGGTTTTAAGGACGGGTCCCGTCCCAATTTACCGTCCGTGACATGGGACTTGATGTCTCGGATGATCCAAGATGCGTTCCCTGTTTGGGACTGTTTGCCGGGACAGAACTCGTCCCCGACCTTTTCTTTCTTGAGTGGTATGGCTGAGACATTCGTCTCAGACCATTTTGGCCCCTGTCCCACTGTCCCCTGTCACTAATATGCCACTAATATGCCTGGAAATCATAAGAAATGGTCTCATTTTTGGGAAATGGTACGAAACGTGGTCAAAATTTATTACTAGATAATCTGATAAAGCTCAATGAGAGCTATTCAACGATAGATTTTTGATCCTTCAAATTTGTTCCAAATTCACAGTTCTATATATTAGTAGATAGCTCTTGGCTTGAACTTCCGAAGCATGCAATAAAAGATTTATGCAATTTTTAACCATTTTGATAAACTTTGACCATTCTTCGACCATCTGTTGACTTCTCCAATTTCTGATAATGAAACTCCTTGTGGAAGGGTGCTTGTTTTCCAACAATCCTCTCCTAATCTTACACAAGGGGTATATGTCAAGATAGGTATATATGTTAGTTGAAATTTCGTTGGTGTAGCTAACTGTATACTTTTGAAATTAATTGCCACGTGCTGGCAAGTGTCCACCAGCACACACAAGGACCTTCTAATGACGAGTCCTCCCCCAATACACATACAAAGAGAACTCACTCATCCTTACTCTTCTCAACCAAGTACTACTTGGAAGGATAGAGACAAATACATGGGATGCCATGCATAGGATAATGTATAGACTCCAAAACATACTTCCTCAACTCTCAAGGTTGGCTAGGCCTATCAAGTATCAACCATATGTCTTCATCTACACTTATCAAACAAATACACATACAAATACAAGAAGGTGAAAACTTGTCCACCATAAGGTTCTGAGTGTAGATTGTCAGGGGAGCACTAGATTGTGACCTCTGACTAGACTAGACAAGATTTTGGAAGTATACTTATGCTTACAAGATCACCCACAGAGGTAAAATAGTACAAGAATATGCAATTGATACAAGAACTCTCACAACCCACTAATAGGTATGGATAACTGGACTAGACGGGATACAAGAGATCCCACAACTCAAGCTTGTAGGTATGAAACACGATACCATAATTACAAGAACTCCCTTGAAGGAGATGAAATAGATACAAGGAATAACTTGATAAGATCTTGTACTACGAGATTACAAGAGGACAAGACTAGATGTCCAAGAACTAGAGTAATCAAGACTAGAACAAGGAACATGACAAGAACTATTATAAGAAGTGGAACCGGAATTTTGAAAGTACTTCCCAAGGCTTGCATTGGCAAGACTAAGAATGTATGTGGCCAAGCACTCCTTATATAGGTGTTACAAGGGTGGTTACGAATTGATGATGTCATCGATGATGTCAATAATCCAACACAGGATATCTAGATATTAGAATCAAGTGATTAGATTGTCTATCTTATGGTTTTGGCACGTTCTGGACTCAATGGAAGCATTAGTTTTTTCAAATTTTGAACCAATCATGAGATATAGAAAGTCACATGAAATCTAGGGTTCAAGAGAGTTTCTTTTGTAGGCCTTTGTTTGAGAGAATTCACATCTTCTTTTGGAGATACCAATTGTTCACGTGTTGCGGAAACAAAACTAAGGAAGCTATATCAAGGAAATAGGCTTGCATCTACTTGTGCATTAGAATCCAGACAAATTATTTGTGATCTCATATGGCATGAGGATTATTTTATCAACCAATTTCGATGGGGCTTGCGTGATGATGTCAAGGACCTCATGTTAATCATGCCCAAGGTAAACACTTTAAATGAATTCATGTATCAAGTGACTGAGTATGATAATAGGTTGTTCGAGAGAAAACAAGAGAAGAAAACTTCTATTAGAGGTCGATTATACAAGTTTACCTCTGTTCCACAACAACATGTGTTGGAAGAAACTCAACCAAAACCCATGCAATTGGATAAAATCTAGGTTAGGCGACTTACACCAAAGGAAAGAAAACATTGAAAGGATAATGGATTATGCTTTTATTGTGGAGACCGTGACCAGATGGTATTCAAATGTCCTAAGAATAAGAAACAAGTTGGCTTCAAGACTTCCACAATCACCATCCCACAACAGAAGGATCATCATTAGAGTCAAAAGAGGAATATTGCCCATCGTGAGTCATACCCTTGATTATGTACCTAGATATACTACAAACCATTTCTAGTTCCATCATTGTCGTGTTCGAGTACCACATACCAAGAGCTACGAAGATTTAAGTCCTAGAAGATCTCATAGTCACATAGCCACTCCTCGTGGAACTTGTCGCTTGAGGGGGAGGTGATGTCATGGACACAAAGGAAACCATCTTCAACCTTAGATTTTATTTCACTTTCTAGATCTCATGATTGGATCAGAATTTGGGGAAATTAATCCTACCATCGTCTCCTCAACGTGCAAAACCCTAAGATCAACTATCTATTTGCTTGATTCTGATACCCAAAGGTGTTGTTTCAAGTTGATGATATCATTGATGACATCATCAATTCGTAACCGCCCTTGACAAACAGCCTTTGAACACCTAAATAAGGAGGGCTTGGCCACTCATATCCTAACTCTTGCCAATGCGAATCTTGGGAGCTCAAAGAATCACGATCTCCAGGTAAGTACTTTCGAAGTTATTGTTTGAGTTCTAGTCTTGTTCCTTGATCTAGCCTTGTCGAGTTTAGTATCCTAGACATCATGTCTTCTCTTGTTGTAATCTCATAGTAGGAGATCTTGTCTAGTTTTTTCTTGTACCTAGTTCATCTCCCTCAAAGGAGTTCTTGTAATTGGTTTGTGGGATCTCTTGTATCGTCTCTAGCCCAATTATCATTATCTATCAGTCTTGGGTTTTGGGACTTCTTGTATCAGTTGCACATTCTTGTATTATTTTCCCTACGTGGTGATCTTGTAATCATAAGTATAATTCCAAAATCTTCTCTAGTCTAGTCAGAGGGCACAATCTAGTGCTCCCTAACATGAAGAAGCTTGATACTATTTTGAAGAGTTACACTCTAGGCAGGGTGACATTGAAGAACAAGGCAGATTGTAGCTATTATAGTAGCAACAAAAGAGGTATATGTGGCACAACCACTTGGTTTTGAGAGTCCAATTTATCCTGATTATGTGTGTAAACTTAACAAAGCATTGTATGGTCTCAAGCAAGCCCCAAGAGCTTGGAATTCAGGCTTGTTTCATTCTTGCATGACAAAGGCTTTCAACCAGGGAGTCTGGATACTATATATATCAACAAAAATTCAAGAAAGTCTAGCTTATTCGTTGGAATTTTAGATTTATTTACTTGTTTTGCTTGAATCAACAATAAAAAACATTTTGGAGAGCATTGCTTTTGGGATGTTTACTTTTGAAATGATGTTCAACCACTAGTCAACCTTCTAGTGCTCCTTGGAGTTAGTCACTCAACCATATATGGGAGTTGGCAAAATAGGTATAGGTGGTCATGGACTTTGGAGGAAGACTCGTATGAGCAAGGAGGGGTTTTATCTCTACATGGAGAAACTTATACATGATCAACATGTGGCGAATGTAACACCTTGTATGTATGTGTGCGTGTGCAATAGGTGTAGCTGAGAGCATATAACCTTGATTTGAAAATGAATGGCCAACCTTGATAACCTTGGGAGTATCTTTGAGTCTATATCCTATATAATTACATAACATCCCATACTTATCTTTATCCTTCCAAGTAGTACTTGGTTGAGGAGAGTGGGGGATGTGTGCATTGTCTTTGTGATGTGTGTTATGAGAGTGCTTTTCATGTCAAAGGTTCTTGTGTGTGTTGGTGGATACTTTGCATGATTCGTGAAAATTATACAAGTATCTAAAACAAATAACTACAACAAATAACAAATATACCTACTTGGTATGTTCCCCTAATCTCATATTAGGAGAGGTATTGTTAGAAAATATGTGAAATATGGAACCTTCCACTAGGGATTCTACTTGCAAGTTGCAAGTTTACATAGAAGATAAAATTTTATTACATAATGTGATAAAGCTCAAAGAGAGCTATACAACCATCTATAGCACTGGTGTTTGGTTATAAGGTCTAGGTCAAAAGTCAAGCCCTAATTTGTAGTTTGTGTGAAAAACAAATTTTAACTATGAAAAGCTAGTGCCACTTATCAATTGAAAATTAAACTCGGTCAATATGATCTAATGGATTAAATTTGTGTCATGTGGTATTATAAAAGCTAATTGACACTAAAAAAACCTAATCCCAAAAATTATAGCACTTTTTACAAAACAACTTTTAGAAGCTTTTTGAAGATTTTATTATAAGCTTTTTGGATATTTTCTCTTATGCTTTTATTAGAGCATCCCTTCACTATAAAAAGATAAGTGTTCTTTGAACACTTAGTAGCACCACTCTTGTGGAGCTCTTCATGAGCTAGGCTTTAGAGGGTGGTCTCTTTAACTTGGAGGAGGTGGAGTTGTGTTTTCTTCATCATTTTCAAGGTGTTTGAAAGCTTATGTCATTTACGGAGGAGATCATACTTCATCTTTTTTTGAGGTTTTTGGAGTTATTGGACAACATGTATTCATCATCTTGAACATCAAGTGTATCGTTTGTGCTATCTTGTAACTTCTATCATGGAATGTAAAGATTATATTTGGAGCATGACTCCTTACATCTCTCTTAGACCCATAGAAGGCTTCTTGCCATAATAGGTTTGCAATGTTGTAAAGCTCTACTATAGTCTTGATTCTGAACATGCATTGATGTTTGAATGGCTTGGGCCTAAAACTTATATGGAAGATCCTTGTGATGAACTATTGTATGTGCCATCTCCATGATGCTCTTGATCTACCATTCTACAACACCATTTTGAGGAGTGTATGCTTAGTCATTTGATGCTTAATGCCTTTTTGCATCAAAAAGTTGAGGAGAGCATGATTGACAAATTCGCAAGTGCAATGAGAATGAATGGCCTTTAAGGATAAATAAGACTCGTTTTCAACATGCACAAGCCACACTTGGAATTTATTGAAGGTTTGAACTTATGCATAGAAACTAGACTCATATGAACCTAGAGTAGTCATCCAAGAAGAGAAAGAAAGAAGGGGATCCATTGAGAAAATGATTGATTATGACTAGTAGTGATTATCTTACCTGCATTTGATCATTGGAAGGGGATGCCTCCTCGTGGCATGCCTTTGCTACGAGCTCTTATGGCTCGAATAAATTCCTCTTCCACTGCCCCCGTTGCCTTAGGCGAGGTGATTCATGGTGTTTATCAGGTGATCCGCTTGTCACCCCTCCAAATGCTTGCCCAAGTATGGAGTGTAAATACAAATGGTCTTTGCCGTTGTTTAAGCGCTTATGTATGTGGTCTAAACTGATGGTACCTCTTGTGGTGCCGGGTGGCCAATTATTCGATATTTTGGGCTACATAAGCTGATAAGGGAAGGGGAGCGAGGCTTAGTTTGCATTTAGGGACCTAATCATTTGAGCGGCCCCCCCTTCTAGGGGCAATTAAAGCTAGCTCAGATGGACAACATGATCATTAAGATCTTCCGTATGGAGAGAGGATTGAATATCCGATTTGACCTTGTAACTCCTTTGACCAAGTGGCAAGGATGCTGATGAGTTGGTGGCAAAGATGAAGGTGGAGAAAAGATTTAGCGGGTGGTATTGCCGGCCTAGTTGATCTTCTTCGAATCGATCTAGTAGTGGATCTTTCTCGAGAGTAGGGTACACTTCACGAGATTCTCTGTGCATTGCAATGATGAACATTAACGGGATAAGACTCAAGAGGACTAAGCTGTATTGCCATGTCAACCCACTCTTTCCATATGTCAATCCACTCTTTCCATATGTCAATCCACTCTTGGGGGTGGTGGGTCTCCGAGAGACATGTCAATTCCAAGGGTGCTTGCCGATACGTGTTCCGGGGTTCGCAATATTTTGGTAGAGTTCTGGCTCTATTGTGAGGCCAAATGGCATAACTACATATTCGAAGTGTCCATACCTTGTTCGGAATGCTGTCTTCCATTCGTCTCCTTCTATGATCCTGACAAGATTGTATGCTCCTCGAAGGTCAATCTTCGTGAAGAACTTTGCTTTTCTGAGGCGTTCCAAGAGCTCTGATATAAGTGGTAGAGGATATCTGTTCTTTATTGTGACTTTATTCAAACCACGATAGTCCACACACATTCGAAGAGTTCCGTCCTTCTTCTTTACAAATAGAATAGGGGCTCCTGCAGGAGATTTCGAGTGTTTGATAAACCCCTTGGTTAGATTCTCATCAATATTCTTATGTAATTCTGTAAGTTCCTCTGGGAATAGTCTAATAGATTGGCCCGAAGGGGGGTTGTGCTCCCTCTTGAAGTTCTATGGCACAATCATAAGGTCTATGCTCTGGGAGCATATCTTCATTCTTTTTTTCAAAAACATCTTCAAACCCTTGGTATTGGTCAGGTGACTTCATTGAATCATCTTTCTTGGGCTCTTGAGTTGGTATGGCATAGAACATATATGTCGGCTCCTTCCTTACTGCATGTATGAAGGCTTTGGCTCCAATATATTTCGGGTTCTTCTGGATATCTCGACGGGTGATTTTATTATTTTCCCGATCAATTTTTGGATTATGTTTCTTTAACCACGGCATTCCGATGATAACCATGCTTACTAGACTCGATATTATATTGAAACATGTGAATCATGGTCACCAAGGTGTACTCTTAGTAGTATGGTTTCCATGGTTATATTCCCCGATGCTAGAGGCCGTCCATCTACTACTTTAGCTACTACCAGTTTGTTCTCTCGAAGTACTGGAATTCCATGTTTCTTAACGAGTCCCTCATCAATGAAACATGAGGAGGCTCGTGAATCTACCAGAGCTATAATGGAAAGGGTCTTCTTAGACATGATTAACTTGACAGGGGCAAGACATGTTTTTACGGGTGTGGCTGGAATTATGAGACCCTTTCTTATATCATGGTTCGACTGAACGGTCTCTTTTACAATTGGACTTCCTCGTTTCCCTGCTCTACAAGGGTGGCTTCGACTCTGGAGTTTGTTCTCTTGTTGGGACAATTAACTGCAATATGGCCAGGGTTTCCACAATACAGGCATAACTTGTTATCCCTCCTTCTTTGTTTCTCTTGAAACAACATCCTAAATCAACGTCCAACCAACTTCTTTAAGGGTTGTATGTGTGTATGTGTGTGTGTATGTATGTATAGCTCTATAGGTTTTCTTCAAACTATGCATATTTCATAAAATAAACATGTTGTGGTAGCTTGACACGTATGTATGTATGTATGTATCATAGTTGTTCGCAACGTTTTAGCAACGTCCAAGGCAACGTGTTGCTAACGCGTTAGCAACATAGCAACGTTTGGGCCTAGACGTTGCTAAAACGTTGCGAACGCGATTTTTTTCTTTTGTTTTTTTTTTTTAATATTTTGGTGCCCTAAGCTTCGTATAACTAATATATGATGAACTCCATACTTTTACACATATATATAAATACATAGATATAAATTATGAAATAAAAGTAGATATGCGACATGTCGTATGCATATTATACACATACATACATATTACATACATACATGCATACATCATGCATGCATGCTTGCATACATACATATATACATACATACATACATACATACATACATACATACATACATACATACATACATACATACATACATACATACAAGTAGATACATGCATATTACATACATAGATATACCATGCATAGTTGTAATTACATATATACAAGCATACATATATAGTATAGGTCAAACATGGATATATATAGTCTAGATTATTGAGTCCAAATTAGTCCCTACACAATTCAACATTCACGGTGATGCGAGTACCAAGTAATCATATCAATCATCATAGAAGAGTACCCTTGGATTTGAAGGGTAAAGGCTAGGAATGAAACTTTTGTACAAGATCTGTAAGTGCACTAGAAGGAGAACATGGGAAATCCCAAATATCTGGCTATCTCAAGGCGATAAGGTGCATTGAGAAAATCATACACAAATGAATCTCTCATTCTCCATTCTCCATGCTTTTTTATTGCATGTACTGGACATTTTGGACAGGATTTTAAATAATTTCTAATCCCTCCTAAAGAAAATATACTTTGGAGTATTTTTTGGACTAAAAAAAATTGCATGCAAAGCAACGCGTTGCGAACGTAGCAACGTTGCGAAGTTGCGGTTGCGAAGTTGCGAACCGTTCGCAACGCGTTGCGATGCAACTATGGTATGTATACATACATACATACATACATACATACATATATACACACACACATTATATATATACACATGAAGAAGGCTAATAGCTAGGTCAAATTGCCTATATAAATGAGTGTGTTTGTGCGTGTATATATGTGTGTATGTATATATGTGTGTGTATATATATATATATATATATATATATATATATATATATATATATATATATATATATATATATATATATGTGTGTGTGTGTGTGTATATGTATATATTTCATAGTTAAAAAAATCGTACGATTTTTATTTTTTAAAAATCGTAAAAACCTCAATCGCGATTTAAATCTCTAGGAATGATTTTTATTGATAAAAATCGTTTTTTTTATTTTTGAATTAAAAAAAAAATTAAGTTTTGTCTAAATCTTGTTCTATTATGCACTCTTTTGTTGGAAATCTCTTCAACTATGGTAATTGCTATTGCTAATGACATTTGGAGAGGCTTTTAGATATTATGATGAATGACAAAATACATAATAAAATAAAAATCGCTCATGATGAATAAAAACCTCGATTTTTATTTTCATTTTTTTAAATCTCTACGATTTAAACGATTTAAATCTCGATTTAAATCTATGGTTTAAATCTCACCTTTGTACTTATATATATATATATATAATGTGTGTGTGCATGCATACATACGCACATGCTAGCAACAACAGCCTAAGATAAAGAAATAGTAACAATATAAGAGAACATGCACACATAGACTCAAGATGTAAGCAAAAAGTCATATGCTTCAATTAATGATAATACATGTACAAGATAATGATATGCTCCAAATTAAAATTACAAGGTAACATGAAATACTCACAGCCCATCAATACCAAAGAGAGCATGTGAGGGTGGGTGACAAGGCATGAAGAGGCTAGGGTAAGATCTCCAAAGCAACTTGTCTCACAAGAGTAGAGAGACCTCCAATTGTATGAGTGTACACTACTTCATGACCTCCTCCATGTGTTGTAGCACCTCGTCCTTGAAGCTCTAGTGCCAAGAGGATAGTAAAATGATGAAAAGATGTGGAATATCAGAATTGGGGTTCGATATTCGAGGGTCCAAATAGTGTTGGATGGTTAGATATTATATATGGTTGGAAAGTTGTCTTTGAGTACTTCAAGAATATGTGATATCTCATACACCATTTTTGAGCATTTTAACCATGTTTGGGAAATGGTTTGACCAAATTTGACTTTTTGTCCAAAGCCTAATCTAATGTCATAATTCATGAATATATACAATGAATGATGAGTAAAGTCCTAAAGCTTAAGTTTCAACAATCCCTCCTCCTCTCCCCCCAAATTCTAATTTGGGTAGAAGGGGAAAAGTAAAACATGAAATTTTTTTTTTCTCCTTCTATCTTCTCTTGTTGACAAACTTTGTGTAAATCTCTCCACAGGTAGATGTTTCATGGGTTATTGAAGTATGAGTCTTCTTTTGCAATCCAAAGTCCAAAGATATAGCCAAAGGATGAAACTATCGATCCATAGATCCTTGCTCTCTTGCATATGAATGTGTCTTCCCAACTCGATGTATATTCTCTTTATATTCAAATTGTATCCACAATCAAGTGGCTTTTGAGCCAAGGGTACTCTTTTACAATGATTGATGTGCCTACTGACATAACTGTAAATGATGAATCATGCAGTCACTGGTCAATAATCTATGTTATGTATGTTTTATATAACAATTTATGGTATATCTAGTCATATCCCACCTTACATATGTCAGAATATCCAAAATATTAGAAAAAATATACATACAAATTTTAAAAAATAAATCACTTTATCACAAATCCTCACTTCAAACATTGCTATGTTGCTAACTTGTTGCTAACATGTTGCCGTTGTTGATGCCATCGCAAAAACATTGCTTTCCACTATGATCTGAAGGGACTTTCATGCAAGCAAGAATCTTTATTTCTATGGATGTGAAAACTCTTGTGTATGACATGAGTGTATGGTTGCCCAATGGTTGGTCAAGGTGGCTGAGATGTATAGTTGGTCCCCCTTGTGCATGGATTTGAAGTCGCCCTTTTTTTTGCAATAGGGCTAGAGGATTGCCCAAGTGGCATATGTCATGTACAAGTTGGTTTCCAAGAAGCTAACAACACATATGAAAGTTTTTTTGGTAAAGTAACAAGCGCATATGTAAGTTGGCTAGGCATCTTGGACACTTCCTAGGTTTGTCGTCCATGTCGGGCACCACTTTAGGATGGTTGTTCATGTTGGCACGACCTTAGGTTGGTCATCCATGTTGGGATATGCAAGGGCACATCGTTGCTCGCTCGATGTGGGATATGTAGGGTGAGATGGTTAGTTGCCTCATAATTTCTCTGCCTCTCTCGCTCTCTCTCTTCACTTGTTGTCACTCCTCTTCACTTTGCCTCATCTCTCTCTCTCTCTCTCTCTCTCTCTCTCTTTCTGCTCATCTTTTCTCCACTTGTCTTCACTCTTCTTTACTCTCTATCATTTCTTTTCTCCTTTTCTCTTCTTCTTTTTGCACATGTGCACTCTCTCTTTCTCTTCCTTGTTGGTGATAGTCTCAATCTATTTGTACAACATCTTCAAGATAGCATGATGGATGGAATCTAAACAACAATAATGGTTTAAGAGAAGTATGGCAATATGAAGAATCAAGGTATATTTATAGAGGATATAGAGAGAAGGTAAGATAGGAATTCGTTTTGAGATAAATTCATTCAAAGAGTAGCTGCTTTAAAGTCCCTTATTATAGATTTTTACCTCATTTTTTGAAAGTTGAGGTTAACTTTTAGAGAAGGTTATGAACAAGCCAAAAAACACCCACAGGTAGAAAATTCTGGAAGCATGTTGAGATTCATTCTAATTTTTAATTTTAACCTTCTAACGAAGATCATTCTCATGTAAAAGCACTTTTTCCCAATTTTTAAAACTAAAACACTCTCCAACTGGAACTTTAGATTTACAAATAAAAACGAAAATTCATTGAATAAATAAAATTAAATATTATTGAAAGTTTAAGACAAAAATTTTCCAGTTCAATATTCTTGGGGTGCATAATGCATATGCAAATATGCTTAATTTCTAAAAATTTATCTTGAATAATTTGTACGTTGTTCTTTAAGAGATATCAATTTCCGGGTAAGGCATCGTGGCAATCCTCAAAATGCTCTGCACGTCGAGATCGACAGGGGTGCGCTGTTGACGTCTCCGTATTTCCATGTCATGGCGTGCGTGAATCGCCTGAATCTCTCTCTAGGGGGACGGGCTCTCCGAAGTGGGGGTCTCGGTCGTCCACGCTGTCGTCTAAGCTCCTCTACCCTATGTAATGTGATACCCCGCATCGAGCTTGGGCCTTCGGTGGCTGTGGGTCTGAAAAAATCTGTAATATAAGTCTGGGGTTCAGGTGTATCTCCATCTGCTGCTTTAGAAGTGATGCACGACGGCGCTTGAGCTCTACTAGGAAACGACCTAGAGGGCGTTGGTCCTCCGTCTCCAATAAAGCCCTGATCACTCTCTGCCCCCTGAAGAGTTGTGGGTAGTGGTCTCTGATGTCCTCATATACCTGGCATCTGCATGTGTAGTGCTCCTCGTCCTCCACCTCTCTGCATATCTTGCATAATCTCTCGTGCCGGGGGGTATTTGTCGCACGCCCAACCTCAATCTCGAGCTAGTGTGATGATACTCGGAGCTGCCCAATGGCCACTCTCTGTGCTGGTGCCATGTATGTATCCATGTATCGTGGTCTTTGAATGAAACCATCCGTTGTCCCAGTCAGGAAGTGCTCTCTGTAGTGTTGCCTCTTTGTGGGAAGAGGCTCTCGTGGTGCTATCCATGTCTCCCTGACGTGTATCTGTAGTAGGTCTTGACAGATGATCCTGTTCCTCTCGGAACGAGAGAGGGTAACGTAAGGGGAAGAGAGGTCATACTGAAAAGGGGGGAGATCTGTAATGCTCATGCCATGGTCTGCTAACCATCGGTAGGTCTGTGCATACCATACACTCTCATGCCCCATCTCTTCCAAATGTCTAGAGGTCCCAAATGCAAGCTTGGTGAGTCTGCCGGTGGGGAGCTCTTTGATTCTCAGAATAAAGGTCACAAGTTGAAAGAGGGCCTCCACTAGCATCGGTGGTGTGCCAAGCTAAGCTCGTATAATGTCATGTGGAACAGAGGGCTTGCTTCGGAGCATGCATGAGATCATGGTGACCCTGGGGCCTCTCAATCTGCGTCCACATCGTCTTCGTGATCCCTGGTGCCCATACTGCCGCTGCATACATCAATGCGGGTGTCACTAGAGTATCAAAGAGCCACCCCTTAGTCCGGGGCTCCTGAAAATGTGCTTGAAAGCAACGTCTCTCCAATCCTACAAGTGCCGCATATCCTCGCGTCAATCTATCTCTCGCTGCATGTGCCATGGAGAATACCCCTATGCTGCCCGAGAAGGTGATACCTAGGTAGATGTAGGAGTCCACTGCCTCTATATGTTCTCCAGCTTCGGTAAAGGAGGTGTGATGGCATACTGTCCTTTAGGTATGGAAGATCATGACCTTAGTCTTGCCAAGGGTCACTGTGAGTCCTCTCTCCATGCAGAAGGTATCGAGGGCCTGTAAATGTGACTGCAACCCCTCCTGTGACTCTGAAAGCAGAACAATGTCATCGGCATATAATAGGATGTGTACTCGCGTACCTCTGAGGTCTCCTCCTAGCCCTCCTGCTCGCTGTATATACTCCGTGATCTCATCGATGTAGAGACCGAAGAGAGTGGGTGAGAGAGGGCAACCTTGTTTCACACCAATGGTGCTAACAAGGCTGTCTGATAGGCCACCGGGGCAACGCACCCTGCCTGTGACTCGTGCATACAAAGCATGGATGACCCATAGCATGTCTTATGGTAGCTCCAACTCCTGGAGTCTCAGTAGTAGTCTCTCTCGAGGGACTAGGTCGAAGGCTTTGCGCAAATCCACAAAGCAACAGTATAGTCTCCGCTTCCTCGCCTTCGTGCTCTCAATCAAGCAATGAAGTACGAAGATGTGGTCGATGGTGGAGAAAGTGCGGCGGAAGCCTTCCTGGCCGGGTGCTCTGATGCAAGCTGCCTAAGCGTGTGTACTGAGCTCTGCCTCTAGTATTGCCCCATAGATCTTGGCCAAGATGTGGCCTATCATAATAGTCCTGTAGTTCCCTGGGTCCATCATATCATCGGACTTATGGATAGGCGCAATGGTATGCATAGTCCACGAGTTAGGTAATCCCTCAACCAAAGCACGGTTGAAGAGATGGGCGATCAGGTGGGAGACTACATCTACTGCATATATAAAGTGCTCGCCTTGTAGTTCCGTGTGGTCTGCCGAACGGCCATGCTGTAGCCTATGGATGGCCTGTCGTACCATGCCTGCCGTGAATAGGGTGGATATCACAGGATGTGGTGTGGGAGGGATCGGCAATGGTGGCTGTCTTGGGACGTCTTATAACCTCTGGGCGTAGGTGTGCCAAGTCTGAGGATCTGCTATGGGTGTAGGTGGGCGTGGCTCACGGAGGGCCCTCCACGCGGTGGCGCAATCCCTACTCATGAGAAGGTCAAACAACTCTACCTCCTGTCGCTCCTCGAAAGCTCGCCGCTTCCGACGTGTGAGGGCTTGCATCTGTCGTCGTGCCTCCCTCTCTGTGATGGATCCCAAGATACTCTCTGCTCTGAGATGTCGGTATAGTCATCTACACTCCTCATCGTACCATCTATTCTGAGGTGTATGCCCCAGCCGTGTCGAATGTGTGGTGCTGTGGGTGGTGTATGGAAAGCTGAGAGTAGCGGATGTGTAGAGGATCGAGGAGAAGTGGGCGGTGAGGGTGTCCAATGGGGCGGAGGGATCAAGGGAGTAGATGCGCTCTCGAACATGGGAGCTATAGATATATGCTAGCTCATGTCTAAAGTGAATGGTGGTATGGGCATGTGGCTGTATGGTGGCGAGGTGGGATATGCATGGTGAGCCGCGTATGGATAGGGCGAGATATGCGTGATCAGCTCCAATCGGTATGGGTGGGATGGTGAATGAGGTGATTAGATGTGTCGCCTCCGGTGGTCTGATAACATAGTCTACCACACTGCCTCTATGCGGTGTTGTGGTTGGGATGCAGGCGAGACCACCCGAGGTGGGCCAAGTCGCCATCCCATTATATATAATGAGACGGTGTGCTTCTCCCATTTGGAGTAGGTGTCGGCCGTATGAGGTGGGTGTGGCTGTGTCGGTTGAGGCTCTGAGTGTAGACATGTCTTTGTGGTGCGAAGCATCTCAGGGTCGTCAAAGTCGTAGATATCACACTGGTGGCTCTGAGT